>OY982575.1:1115374-1715374 GCA_963859945.1 Euplagia quadripunctaria | reverse complement strand
CCGTATGACAATGTAGCCACACTCAGCACGCCTCATAAGTCAGCATACGCTAATCTGGTCACATATAACTCTTCATTAGATCGCTCCCCGAGCTCTAAGTAGCATCTACATTACACGAGCTACCTACCCTTGATATTATGATGCTGTTACTGCATAGGCCTGACAGCATCATTATCAATTTTTGGTTCTGAGAGGTTTTAAAACTCATTGAATAGGTTAGAGAGCAAAATGTTGCGTAGCATAGGTTGGGATACCTCAATAAATTAATGTTATGTGTGGAGTCGTGTTCGTGACCCTTGCCTTAATGAGGGTCAATAGTGTTATAGACGCTCATATCACAGTATTTGTCAGTAAAGAAATACAAAGTGAGTTTATGTGTGCATAGTTTGTTTGCCCGATTTCTTTTCAAAGGGCTCAACTATTTGGAAACGTCATTTCGTCGTCGTCATTTAAAGATACACATACAGACATACAATCACGCCTGTATCCCTGAAGGGGTAAACAGAGGCGTATTAAACAACCGCATTTTACCAACTCCGTAGTTAGAAAGGAACGGAGACTACTCCGAAAAGCAATAGAAATATTAACAGGATGCTATATCATTCCGTTTATTATTTTCTAAAAACTTTCAGTGTGACCCTTACGTAATTGGGGCAAGCCTAATACCGTCAACCGGACACTAGGAATTAAAGATTAGGAAATTGGGAGGAATAGGAGGAGGAATATATTGTTTATACGGATTGGGGAGTGACAGCCATAGCTCGAGCAGGTCTCAGGGTCGCATACCTGTCACTCGAACTGGCTGTGACCGGGAACAATCAGTTAACATGAAGATATTGTCCTTTTATTTCGTTTACCGTTTAAAGTTGAATGTTGTGGTTTTATACTGCTGATTGTGTTGTCAAGCAGTTTTAAACGGTTACTTTACAATTGTAAAGATAATGGATGGTAGACAATTACCGTGTTTTATAGCCAAATAAATTCTTCATACTTTTAACTTTTATATACCAAAGGTATTTAAACTTTACATACCATTTTATTTATCTTTTTCTAGAGGGTTCTACGTGCCTGTATCAAATAAATAAAGGAAGGTGTAAAACTTGGATTTTTTTTTAAAGTTGGAAATTTAAACCCATTCACTGCAGTATAGAATGTATCGTTTTAGGCTACTAAACATTTGGAAGTTAGTGTGTTCAGCGAGTTTCGTAGTGTTACTGTAGGTACTCTTTCTCATGATAATGTGAAGATGAAATAAATTTCAAATAGTTTGTAGTCTTGAGAATCAATAAGATAAAAACATCCTCGTTTAAATTTTTGACGAAGTAAACCTATACTTGAAACCTTTACAACCAACTAACTGTGTTTACAGACAACTCACAAATTTTCTTTTAAATTTTATGTTCTGTGGCTTCGGGACAGAGGATTGATTCAACAGACAGATTTATTTGTCGGTTTTGGGCTTTTGGCACACACGTTGCGGTTGCACCAGTAAAGGACATAAATCTGCGATGTCCGTTATCTAACTGTGCAATAAATAGTTTTTGTCCGCAGTATTTCATTCGACTGAACAACTATCATGAATATACTAGCATGATATTTAAGTACAACACATACTATGTAAGACAAAGAAAGTTTGAAAGAGTGTCATAATTAGTTGAAACCTTAGTAGTACTACCCTATAGAAGACTTCGATTAAGGTACCGAGAACTGCAGACTGCAGCCGCAGATGACATTGCAGCCTGCAGTTGCAATCGATCACATTGTTGCCGGCCGTTTCAATTCCGAGACGGACTGCAGGCACATGCTGCGGCTGAAGGCCTCAGTCGTTTCAACACCTTCGCGTGACTGAGCGAGCAAGAATGTCAACGCGACCGATAGTTTATTTATGTGTCTTTTGTTAGAAGACGAAGATGATGATGACTTCTTTTTATTAGGTATATCATGAAAAGTAAAGAAAACGAACTGATATTTTATTTAAAAGCCGATCCAAAGAAGGAAGTTGTGCTGTATTGATTAAAAACCAAATAACAGGCACGGAGGAAAAGTTTGGTTTAGAAAGTATTGTCGTGTAAATTTTTTGTAGGAGGCACGACACCCTCTGTGTTCCGCGTCACCACTGGTGCTGTGTAGACAATATAATAAATAGATGAAAATATGTTTCTACCATCACTACTGCTAGATCGTTGTGTCTACCCTGACCTTAGGCGTATTCTAAGAGTCTCAGACGAAATTGAGTTTTTCTGTAGGTAGAAGTACTACCACACTCGAGCGGCGTCCAGGTTTCGGGCGATTTCAATGTGTGTTACTTCTGTTATTGTATGCTGTTATGTTTATAGAAAAATGTTACAATTAATAATTTCTTTATTTTATTTTCAGGTACGTTCGTCAAAGATAAATCTTCTCAAGAGTATTATGATACTGTTTAAGGTATGTTTAAGTCTCTATAATATATACATTGATTAACATCTACTACTCCGCTTGTAGCACAGTTGATTATAAATACGTTATGTACATTGTACAATTAACTTTAATAGTTTATAAAGAGTATATTACCGATAGAAAAATACTTAATACACCGTAATTAGAGCACTAAACTCATTCGTAATGGTTTCCTTGTTTTTCTCATGTTTTAATACAAATCTATGTTATAATTATATTACCGGAAGGGACGTTCCATGGCACCATGTCCACAATCACTAATGAGTCTAAAGTCTGTGATCCATCAGCACCGACGCAGTTTTTATCTACGTCCTCTTCCAATCAGAGCTATCCCCGAAGAAGTAGAGTCTTAAAGGATCTGGGCCATTCCTGACTTAAAGTAATATTAGTAGAAAGTAGCAACGTATCTCCCACAAGAAAAAGAGGAAAGTCTTTGCCACTTCCGTTACTTGAATATGTCCTTAATTATGAATCTCAAGTACACCTCAGAAATATTGTTCTTTACTTATTACAGCATTCCAAACACAAAGTATTTAAAAAATAGCTAAACCGTCTGTATAAACCAGTTATAGGCTAGGTATGGTCCTTAACCTAGCGTCGCGTGGAAACTAGTCGTATAAATGCATAGACTTGTGTTCGGAAATGGATTTTATGCACGAATCAAATTGAATAAATATACATACATACTCTCACACCTTATTCCCGTCCGGGAATGAGTATGTAATAAAATAAGTAATTTTATTAAGCACTCATCTCATTTCCGTCCTTGGTTCTTAAGACGCCTATGTACTGATATAGGAGATATTTAAAGAGTAAAGGAGACAACATTACATCACGCCGCGCGCCGGCCCAATATACAGTTTGTCCGTCGATTTACCCAATCGCTATTAAAACCTAATCCTATCAACATTTATCGTCGTAAATCCCACCATTAGCGACGTAACGTCCACCTGGTGACGGTGGAGGGTTAATCTCTGCAATCCTAGGATATACCGGTGTAACCCTGCGCGCGACAATCGCAGCTGCACTTAATGATGGCTATCTCACGTTGATCGTCAGCGATTTGTCCAACTGACCCTAAAGAAGGTATTGCGTAGAACGATGAAGATGTTAGATGATGCGAGCGTGATTCTTAAAATGTTGTTTTTTTTAGACTGCTTGTTTAGATAACCTCATCAATATTATATGAATAACCCATAAACTTAGTATACTTTCGTAATAGAGGGATGGGTCAAGTTATTATTATAGGCAATAGCCTGACAGTTCCGAGTATATCATGCTCACCTAGAAGTCCTGCTAATGGTGGCGTGTGTCAGGTCGTACAGCCCCTTCAATATTTTGACTGGGCTGTTGGCCTAGTGGTTAGTGACCCTGACTGCTATGCCATAGGTCGTGGGTTCGATTCCCACCCGAGTCTGGGTGTTCTTTGTGTCCGTTGTATTGTTGTAAACATACAAAATGTTTGTAAAGTAACCCGCGACACAGGAGTAATTCCTAATGCGGGAGTTGTCTATTAGAAAGAAAAAAAAAATGGTTGACTTGGATGATGGCTGATGCGTGCGTCATGTTGCCGTTAGTTTAACCTAACCAGGACTACTATTACTTAAACTGACTAGAGTATTAATTACCGGGAGTTATATTAAGTCAATAAAACTCGCACTCACAAATATTTCAATTTCGGTCTCACGAAAATGAGGAGACTGTTACAATCTATTACGATAGTATACTAAGTTTATGGAATAAATTTACATATGAATCTAGGTTAAAGTTTGAAAGACAGGTCGGTAAACTTACTTACTTGTTATTGAAATTAATGGGCCCCTGACTAACGAGTTGTTATACATTCTTCGTCTTTTGTAGCTATTTCTTCGAAGACCTCCGTCGTGACCTTATCGCCTTGCCCGCAAACATTATCTATAACTTAAAATTTCATTTATTCGTTGTTATTTTGAGTCGTTATTAACAATAAGCAGATTTAATCAAATCTGTTGATTACTATTCTTTAAAACAATGTTAGATATTGATCAGTCGGTCGGTCGGTCGGAGTACCGTTCACGGTGAAACTAGACATACATCGAAAATATAGCCCTTGTCACAAAGTCTTCATTTCATAATATTCAGACGATCTTAGTGTATGAACATTTTATACATATACAGAGGGGTCTATGTATATTTTTTGCTATTTTATCTAAGTATGCCTATTCTAAACTTTTAAGCTCTACACAAACCCAAACGTAACTAAATACGAAGATGTCTCAAGACGCTTATCTCCGGCTCGGACACCGGTCGGCGGATGCTGGAGGCACCCGGATTAGTGTCCGCCTGCCCGGGTCGCGCCGGACATAACGTGAGGTTATAGCCGTCTTGATGGGATGCCCAGATTGTGCTTTAGGGTTATAAGATTTGTAGTCACTTGATGTATTATTTGCTTTGTACTATCTATGCCTATACAACAGCTACTGACTAATAAAATACAACAAATAAATAAACTGAAACCGAAATTAATTGATTCAAGTTTTCTTTTACGTGGGAGAGCCATGATTCGGCACGTATGGGCCGGCTCGACTCCGCTCGATACCACGGCCTCAAAGAAAACCGGCAGTGAAGCAATGATTGCATTGCATCCCCGCGTGAGTGAGGTTGCCGGAAGCCCTAACCCTTCCCTCTACCCTATTCTCGTCCTTCCCCTCTCCCCTTTTCCTACTCTTCCCCCCCTCCCCCTCTTCTCCTACTATCTATCACCTTAAAGGGCGGCAACGCACTTGTGACTCTCGAGTTACAAGTGCCCATGGGCCGCTGCCCATGGGCACTTGTAACTCGAAAGTCATTTACCATCAGGTGACCCGTCTGCTCGTTATCCCCTATACCATAAAAATAGATACCGCTTTATTAATATTAAGGGAAAAAAAATGGAAATAGGAATATAATGTTTTTTTTTACTATTTATAAAACAACTTCAAAAAACGAGGTGGTTCTTAATTCGTTGGAATCTTTTTTTATATGTATGTTCCCCGATTACACAAAGACGCCTGGACCGGTTTGGAAAATTCTTCTTTTGTTTGAAAGGGTATACTTCCCTGGTCCCGTAGTCATCAGGTCGGGATCTGATGATGGGATGCTGGAGAAATCGAGGGAACTCTTAAAATTTTATGGCACACTTGAAGCGATTTATGTATTTTTTATAGTGATTCGTGCATTTGTTAATTGAATAAGTTTTACTCAGGGTTGGTCTTATTTAAATTTAAAGAAAATATAACACTTCTAAGGGTGGAAAATCAAGGGATAAAAAATACAGCTTATTACAATTTATCACGAATGTAGGCGCATCGAAGTCGGTGACACTTTTTTTTAAAAGAAAAATGTTATGTAAATGATGATTCCGAAGTATTACCTAAGATAAAATTATTTCATGTAGATTTGTACCTATATGTACATAGAACTAATCTATCATTGATAATGTAAATAAATAAAAAATTTAAAAACCCCTCGACTCGAAAATCCCTTCAACGATTCCAAAGGAACTGATGATCTTCGAACGGCTGAACAGATTTCCTTGAATTATATCTAAGAAAGAAGATTCTCGATCACGTCACCTTTCAAACAAAAAAAATCGCACTCAAATCGGTTCAGGTTCTCGTTTAGGAGCTTCGATGCCACAGACAGACACACAGAAACACAGACAGACACTTATAATACCCCTCTTTGGCGTAGGGGGTTAAAAATAGATGTATATATTTTACAATAGAAAAGATGATTATAAACGAGGTTACAACTAAAAAAGTTAGTATAAACTAGACGGGTTTCATCATTACCCCTGGAGCTGTTTACGACTTTAGTTAGGTAATGTTTTCCCCAGGGGCATTATCAGCAAATCTATTGGGAAGTAAACTGTAAAATTAATAAAAATAACTGGTTTTAATGCATGCGGCTGTTAAAACTAGCCATGGCTAAATTGTCGGAAAATTTTCACAACTGGAAATATTACATACAATTTTTTTTTTTGTGAGGAGTTTCCGTAGACCTTGTATTTCAACCGCACGTGAACCTTGTACACAGTCAATTAAATCATCTGTCAATCTGTCAATATTCTAGTTTATTAAACATCTGTCACTCAATAAATGGGCTAAACAAGAGAATTGTTCCAACTTTTATCCATTACACAACGCAAAGCAAAGCTACATAATATATTGGAATTATAAA
Organism: Euplagia quadripunctaria; assembly: GCA_963859945.1. NCBI lineage: Eukaryota > Metazoa > Arthropoda > Insecta > Lepidoptera > Erebidae > Euplagia > Euplagia quadripunctaria. Next base: position 1,708,735 of record OY982575.1, on the reverse strand, counting down.
CAAAAAATCAATATAGTACTACTATTTATTATCATTGTCACTCCATTAATAGGTGACCGCAGCAAACTTAATGTCACAGAGTATACTATAAAATGATCAACACATCGACATGCTGGGACAGACACAATCTAATAACGCTATATAACTTGGCCAGATAATTACATACCGGGACAAGTTATGTAGCGGACATAAACTGCATGTAATTGCATGAAGGCAGTAAAACTTCATTATTGGTTCACTGTTCGGACTAATGACGCATCGTATCTTACGCCAACGAGTACCTACAAATATGTTTAATTCGCGTTAATCGACCATATTGTGTTTCCTCATTTCTTTTTAACTGAATTTAGTTATTATCAATATTAAATTTGTTGACAAAAGTGACAACGATAATTTTCATCACTCAGCAGTTAGTTTACGGACATCGTACATGGTCTCTCGAGCCGGACCTCAAATAATGAACCTATTACTGTAACTCGTAAAGTCTGTAGACATACATATATTTCCTTGGTTTTGTGGTAAATTTTAACCTCAGTCTCGATATATATTTATTAACAAATGTCAATCTTGCTTGATGGTTCGGAATTCATATAGCATTGTGATATTGATAGATGTAGATATTTGAAACTCATACTTACATATGTTTTTAGTGCATTTATCCACTTATGCCCTTTATCACATAACCGTGGAAAGTGAGTACTATTATGGAAAAGTAATAGAATTGTATACTATTAGACTTATTTTTATTTTTCTTTAAAGTGTTCGAAAATCCAGAAATGCAACAATACATTTTCACTTAGTTAAATGTTATTTTTCACTTCTTTAATGTTATTATTTAATAACGTGAAGTGCCAATGTCAAGTATTGTTTACGTAAAATATTCGGATTTGCGCCACCAGGCGTCAGAGCCATCGTTGGAGGAACGGAATCCTGCCGGAGGAAATCCCGGAAAAAAAATCTATAAAATGTGCATTTTACATTGACATGTTTTTATATTACATAGATAATATTTGTGTAGCAATGAGACACGACCTGTAATTATTACATACACATATGACTAATAGCCTAATGTAATAACATACAATATTTATAAACATTGATAATGGTTTTCGGTATATAATTGGCGAGAACCGTGAATGAACCGCGATCCCATCGCTATTTCGCTGTAATTAATTGATACAATATTGTTGGGACTTTCAATTTCGAATTAAGTATTATTACAAATGTTTTTATTAAAGGAACGATTCGAATTCTCTCTGGAACATTTTAAACATTAAACAATGAAATGTTAATTTGGTATTTAAAAATAACTCGGACACCTCACACACGGTCGTCTGATCCCAAACTAGGCGGAGCCTGTCCCATGGTAACCAGATTGCTGATAAACAATTTGATACTTGCTCGATAGTTCGGAATTCATATTGTATTGTCATATTGCCAGATGTAAGTTAGAAGCTGAAGACCACTGTGAACTCCCGTATTTCTGGAAGAAAAATTCAGGCAGTGTTACCGATTCAGACTTTTTTCTTCTAGAATATTTAAAAAATATAACTATAAATATTTTAAAAATAAAGAAAGTAATTGTCGCTTTTATTTCCCTCCTCTTTCTCATCTGAAGAACTGTTCTTTTTTTTCGAGTATGCAAAATTTCATGAGGATTGGTAGAGTAGTTAAGGAGTGGAAGTGTAACAGACAAACAAACGCACTTTCGCATTTATAATACTAGTTAGGTTTGCATATGTCGTTAACAACGTTCTTACAACTGCTAAATACTGTTTTTCCCTATAAATAATTTCTAAACAGAGGTGTTTATACGTTTTTATTTTAAAACATGAACTGTATTTAGTTTTAAAACGTGAACATATATTTAGCATTCAAGCCTCTTGAAGTTGATCTAAAATAAGCAACTCATTCATGAGATACGGTACTGGAACGGTTAGGCCCCGCACGAACAATTAACTTCCAGTCTTAACTGTCGCAGTAATAAATAACTAAAGTTGCCGATAATAATGATTTATTCATGAACTAACTTTGGTACAATTGTTTGGAAATAATGTATTTGTTCATTATGTTTGAAATTTTAAAGTTTTGAATTACAAATTTAGGGAATGCTGCAACCCTCAATCTCAAAGCCGGCAGTACCTACAGTAAGGAATGCCTGGTAACGAAAGTATGAAAAGTTTATAGTCTAAATTATTGGTAACTTCTATACTTGCTTGCTTGGAAGAAGATGTGAGTTTGTTCATCAGCGATCATCGTGGGATTCTGCATACACGTAGAATGAGGGACCTACATATAAGGACACAGGGTACCGCTGATTTAAAAGAAGCACCGTTAACGAGGGATAGTTAAATAACTAAAATGTGAACGAAGCCACCGGCAAACGCTAGTGTGACTAGAGTGGAAGTTCCTAAGTGACATGTTCTTATTTGTAAACGAATAAAAAATTCACACCCGGTTTCTGAAAGACTGGTTAAAATTTTATTCAGCTAATAGAGCTGTCAGCAGTTCGAGTCCATTGGAATTTATGAAACGTTGATAAAAGAAAGATTATCTATTCTATGATCAATTTCATTGAACTTTCGAATGGCATTTGACATAAGATTTTGCAGTAAAATTTGACATTACACATAAGCTGTGTTAACTGATCCGATGATCAAATCAAATTGTCTAATCATGCTTTCAGCAACTCAATAATATACCTACTTGATAAATGATAAGAGAATTGACATACGATTAGTTAATTTTTGTGTTAATCAGCCTCTCAGAAACCGGGTGTCAATCACTGCATTAATGGTCCGTTTCCGTTGCTAAGGTCGCTCCGGTATTTGATGACAGACCGTATTACATAAATACAACAGATAGCACAAGAGCCCATGGCAAAAATTTGGCCTCATCGTTTTACGGTCAAAAACATATAAAATCGATAGATTTGGTTATCCTGATTTTAAAATGGTCTTGGTCGTAAGTTCTCGTACTAATATCGTGTGGTGATTTTTGTGTGCCAGAAAAAAATCGGTGTAGTATGGACATTCTATAAGGAGACAGAGGAAAAAAAAAATTATAGAAAGGGAGAAGAATATGTTAGAACATGGAAAAGGACTTCATTATTTACAAGAGGAAAAAATAAAATCTTAGGGCCACAAGTAGTTGATAAATAGGCGGCATTGGAAACCCGTTTGGAATAATTTTATTTAATTTAAGTTAATAAGCGGTAAGTGTACAAAAAGTACAGTATTCTTTGCAAATCTATAGCGGCTTCAAAATTCTTCCTCACTGTAGTAATTGAAAGGAGTTTGAAAATCTCGAATACTATTACTATTCTCGTGTTTATTGTCCCTCTGTTCTGTCATTCACACTAGGTATGCTTTGCGTAAAATAGCTGTCGAGCTTCTTTACCTGAGGGTTCCTTTCAATGAACGCATAGCGATGTTCGTCGCTCAAATAAATGAAATTGAAAATCTTATGCGTCCAGGCTCACTGTGAGTCCTCATAGCATTGTTTGTAAAGGGGTGTAATAGTACTTCGCGTTATTTAGATACGATTTTAAATAGAATATTAGAGGCAAGTTTTTTGAGTCAGTGATATGAGGAAATGCTCATGTTCCTGTCATACTACTTATCTCCCACCTTTCTATTACTCCCCTACCCCCTCTCTATCTCTCTTTCTCCAGAAATTTTTCTTTTATGTGATTCTTTAAAAGTTCTGTGTAAACGTCCTAATTCAAGCACTTCTAACAACGTACCTACTTCATCCATTAATCTTGTATTCAATAATTACCCCGTCATCAAAATGACGTTACACAAAATGTTCGTATTTCAAATGTCGGCGCCAGCACGGCTGTCGGTGACGTCATATATGACGTCATTGATTCTAAATGTACTCAATGCTGTAGGTACTTGTTAAAAAAAGGCCTTCCACTACAAAGGTTCAGTTCCTTAACAAAACCGAGTTTTTAAACAGTTTATGTGTTTATCGCCATCTGTTGAGGAATAGTCGTAGTTATAGATCTTGAGAACTTAAGAGGTACATTACGTTGACCGACTAACAGTGCTCCATAGAAGTATAGAGTAGTATAGAGGTAATATTACGATATACCAACTGACGGCTGTCTACTTGATCGTCGGTCAATGACGTAATGGGCTTGGTTGGTGTTTGCAGTCACGTGATAATAGTTACTATATTGTGATTGAGCCATTTATCAATTTTATAAAAAATAATAATGGTTTTTGAAATGAAAAATAAAATGGTTTTAGGTTTCATAACATCACAATTCATCATTTAGTTACAACGTAATATATATTCGTGATTAGTGTCCACGTCCCTATGGTGTTAATTACTTGTTTGTACTTAGATCCTGATATAGGCACATATCAATAAAAAGTAGTCTCGGTAGTCTGTATGTCTATGCGTGCATACGTGCTAATCTTCAGAACTAAACCGATTTGAGTTGGGTTTTTGTTGTTACAATGAACATAAATCTAATTCGTACACTGGCAAAAGTGTAGGTGGTATCACTCAGAAAATACTATGATCAAGCTCCGGAAGTTTAACAGTGGGAGAGCCATGCTTCGGCACGTATGGGCCGGTTCGACCGGAGTGATACCACGGCCTCACAGAACACCGGCAGTGAAGCAATGCTTGCATTGCTTTTCGCCGCGTGAGTCCGGTACCGGAGTACCGGAGGCCCTAACCTTTCCATCTCCCCTCTCTCCCCTCTTCCCGCTCTTCCCCCCTCTTCCCCTACTCCCACCTTAAAGGGTGGCAACGCACTTGTGACTCTTGAGTTACAGGTGCCTATGGGCGGCGGTAGACATTTACCATCATTTACCATCAGGTGACCCGTCTGCTCGTTTGCCCCCATACCATAAAAAAAGAGGCGTAAATAAACTTTACATATCATCATTTTATCCCTTCATTCCCCAAGAGAAGTTTTTAACCGACTTCAAAAAAGAGGAGGTTTTCAATACGGCTGTTTATTTTGGTATGCAACGCGATATCTTCGCATTTGTGAACCGATTTCAATAGGTATTTTTTTTTTTGGATTGATTGTACTCAAGGTCCCATTTAAATTTGAAGAAAATGTTTCAAAGGTGTAAAATTAAGGGATGAAGAATACACCTGATTATCTACAATTTATCATGAATTTTAAGTTTTTAGTTTCTTAGCGCATTCAAGTGGGTAATACATTTTTTTAAATTATATTTCGGAAATTCACGCACACCTACGGTTTTTACGGGTGTCTTACTCTGATCGTGACGTTGAAGAAAAGGCCCAATATAATGAGATTTCCCGCGTGAATTCCCGCCCGGTGCAGATATTTGTATGCGTTAATAAGTCTTTTTGCATTAGGCATTTTGGGTCAGGTATTTTTTAGGAAGTAAGTTTATCCGTGTTCTAGTACACAGTACAAGATCTTGCTTACGTTAAGTTAGGTTAGGGTTAGGCCTAACGAGCGCTAGGCCAAGGCGCAGTACGGCACAACGTGTGGCTTTAGTCAGTTCGATTCCGACACACCGCCCCACCGAAAGCCCCGGTAGGGTGACGGTACGAGGGGGTTTCCACACGAACAAAAAAATAAAGAAAAGGTTAGGTCTAGCGAGCGCTAGGCCAAGGCGCAGTACGGTACGACGTTTGGTTTTAGTCGGTTCGATTCCGACACACCGCCCGACCGAAAATCCCAGTGGGGTGACGGCCACACGTACAAAAACAAAAGCGCTGTGTAATATGACCAAGATTATCATTATCGTGTTAGTATAAAAACAATACATACACGCCTTATTCCCATCTGAGGTAGGCAGAGACGATGAAACGCCATTTGTCACGATCACACACGCTCGCTGGTTACGGGTGCTTTTAACCAGGCCCTTCTTCAGTATACTGCCGATCTGGACAGTATACGTCATTCGAGGCCTGCCCTTACTGACTCACTCACAGGAGCCACTAACAAAAAAAAGTAGTATTCGGTATTCGATCGAATCATCATCATCAGCCTTTCTTTATCCACTGCTGAACATAGGCCTCTCCCAATGAACGCCACTGACCTCGATCGTCAGCTCTCCGCATCCAGTTTTTCCCCGAATTCGATCGAATAGTACCTAGGTATTCGGTATTTTGCCAGATAGTATAATTGTAAATAGGCCGAATACCGAATATTGGCCTAGTATTAGTTGCAAGCCTAATTTATTGCCAAAAAAACAAATTTAAATAATTCAAATTCTTTAAGGCATCCACTTAACTCGAGTGCGTAAACACTCGTTACTTCCCGTAGTGATAGCCACTCCACTATATTATTTATTGACTTTATCTATTAGAGTGGACACTGTTCATATGTACAGGGGACTTGGTTACGATCGAGTATAAACAACCCTTTTAATTTCCGGGGCGATATCGATTTACTAAAGTTATGGTGTTAGCCATGGGACTGTTCATTGTATTATCGTTTTATGATAAATTGATAACCCAAGTAACATCATCGATTTTAAAAACTGTAATGTGATAATTGATTATTGTTCTTTATAGCAAAATGGAATGATTTGAGTGGAGATGCTACTTGTGAACTTGTGGTAACTGGATTTGGATTTAGTATTTTTTAGGGTTCCGTACCTCAAAGGAATAAACGGAACCCTTATAGGATCACTTTGTTGTCCGTCCGTCCGAACCTCTGTCTGTCTGTCAAGTCAGTCTGTCTGTCAATTCATTAGGATCAAAGATAAAAATGGGGGTACCGCAGGGATCGATATTGGGCCCGTTTCTCTTTCTTGTGTATATTAATGATCTCCCCCATTTACCATAGCCAACCTAAAATAGTATTATTTGCTGATGACACATCATTAATTTTTAAAGTAGATAGACGCGCCAGTAGCTTTGACGATGTAAATAATATTATTCACCTAGTACATGATTGGTTTACTGCCAACAATTTAGTGTTAAACGAAAAAAAAACTAAATGTATAAGATTTTCTTTGCCTAACGTTAGACACACTGAATGTCAAGTTTTATTAAATAAGGAAAAGCTAGATTTTGTCAGTGAAACTGTTTTCCTAGGGATTACGCTAGATTCTAGGTTACAATGGGGCGCTCACTTACCATCGTTTTCAAAGCGGCTAAGTTCTGCAGCATATGCTATAAGGAAAGTCCGCCAATTAACAGACATAGATATTGCAAGACTAGTTTACTATAGCTATTTCCATAGTGTCATGTCCTACGGGATTTTGTTGTGGGGGCGTGCTGCAGATATAGAATCTATATTCATTCTGCAGAAAAGAGCTATCAGAGCCATTTATACTCTACGTAGTCGCGAATCCCTTTGGGAACCATTTAAGGAAATTAACATCCTGACGGTGCCTTGTCAATATATTTATGAAAACATGTATGTTAGAAAAAATTTGCATCTATTTACTTAACGATGTCAAAGACATTATTACATTACTAGAGAACGAAATAAATTAGTACAACCAAAATTTAGACTAACAAAAGTGCAAACACCTTTCATGGGGTACTGTATTAAATTCTATAATAAAATACCTCCTAATATTCTTCAACTAAATGAGAAGAAATTTAAACCTTGCATTAAACGCACACTATGTAAACGAGCATATTATAAACTAGAAGATTATTTAGCTGATAAAAATGCTTTGCAAAATGCTGGTCCTGCTCCACAGCCACACTGTAAATGACGCGTGGTCGTAAGAAATATGCATATATGAATATTTACTTGTATACTAGTTTTTATCTGACAGGTTATTTATTAATATTTTTTATCATTATTATTGACATTGTTAACTTAAATTATTGACATTTTCTTATATGTATATCAATTTTATTTTACATTTAGAAAATTTTGAATTGTACATCTGAGAACTGTGTAGTCAATAACATATTAAGTTAATTTGCTAATTTGCCTGGCAGTTCTGAGTATGTCATGCTCGCCTAGACGTCCTGCCGATGGTGGCGTATGTGTCGGGTCGTTCAGCTCCCTTTGATGACAGATGGTTAAGAAAGTATTGAATGGAGAATAATTATGTATTTAACCCGGCCACTAAAGGTTTGATTTAAAAATATAACAACTAGCTAAGTGATATATATATATATATTTTTTATTAAAAGACAACTCCCGCATTAGGAATTACTCCTGTGTCGCGGGGGACTTTACAAACATACAAACAACGGACACAAAGAACCCCAGACTCTGGTGGAAATCGAATCCACGACCTATGGCATAGCAGTCAGGGTCACTAACCACTAGCCCAACAGGCCAGTCATTATACTTTTAACGAGCTACGAAAGGTTTGATTAAAAAAGAACGACAACAATTTACTTAAATAAAAACTTTAGGTGACTTACATACATACATATCCTAATCGTTATAAGTTGGCAAGTATTAAGAATGGTTACATTTTTTTATTAAATTAAATTTAGAAAAAATATCAACTGTCGTCGACCGTAGGTGAGCCACGCTTCGGCACGTATGGGCCGGCTCGACTGGAGTGACACCACGGCCTCACAGAAAACCGGCAGTGAAGCAATGCTTGATTGAGTGGGGTTACCGGAGGCCCTACCCATTCGCTCCACCCCTCTCCTTCGGGAGAGGGGTCTCGCTCTCTACCACCTTTCCCCTACTCCTACCTTAAAGGCCGGCAACGCACTTGTGACTCTTGAGTTACAGGTGCCCAAGGGCGGCGGTAGTCATTTACCATTTTCATAAAAAAAAAAAAAATATTTTGAAAATTATTTAGGTAGTCAAATTTGCCTTTTTACAAAATGTCGTTAAATATTTACCGACTTCAAAAAGTGAATTTACGCGATATCTTCGCCACTTTTTAACCGATTTCAATCATTCTTCTTCTATTTGTGTTGGTTGTACTTAATGTTGGTCCCATTCAAATTTGAAGAAAATATTCCACCTGTAAGGGTAGAAAATGAAGGAATGAAGAGAGATCCGTTGAGGAACGCAATCCTGAAAGAAAACTAAAAAAATGTGCATTTTACATTGACATGTTTTTATATTACATAGATTATATTTGTGTAGCAATGAGACACGACCTGTAATTATTACATACACATATGACTAATAGCCTAATGTAATAACATACAATATTTATAAACATTTATAATGGTTTTCGGTATATAATTAGCGAGAACCGTGAATGAACCGCGATCCCATCGCTATTTCGCTAGAATTAATTGATACAATATTGTTGGGACTTTCAATTTCGAATTAAGTATTATTAGAAATGTTTTTATTAAAGGAACGATTCGAATTCTCTCTGGAACATTTAAACATTAAATAATGAAATTTTTTATTGGTATTTAAAAATAACTCAGACACAAGGCAAGGCCAAGCTGGCATTTCGCGAGCGAAGCGGTACTTCACCCCCGGCAAAGACTTTTATCATACAAGTCACAAGCCCGTCCCCATATGGAGTACTGCTGTCGTCTCTTGGCAGGAGCACCTGGATACCAGCTTGGGCCTCTTGACTCGGTCCAAAGACGTGCTGTGAGAATCGTCGACGATCCCAAACTCACAAGCGGTATTGAACCCTTAAGCCTGAGAAGAGACTTTGCCTCCTTGTGTTTGTTCTACCACTTGTATTATGGGTTGTGAACTATTTGACATGATGTCTACGGGCGCATTCTACCACCGCACCTCTTGCCACCGGTAGGGCATTCATCCTCTCACATTGGAACCTAAATGGTCGCACACGGTACGGTTCTAGAGGAATTTCCTTCCGCGAACGCTCCGGCTGTGAAATGAGCTACCTGCTGAGGTTTTCCCGAGAGACTACAGTATGGGGTTCTTCAAGAAAGGAGTGTATAGGTTTTTAAACGGTCGATAACACGCATGCGAGTCTTCTGGAGTTGAAAGTATACGATAACCACTTATCATGAGGCGGGCCGTAAGCTTGTTTGGCACAGAGGTAGAATAAAAAAAAATACGTACATATTATAGATAAATTACACCATGACACAGAAAAAATTATCATGTTTATCACACAATTATTTGTGTAGGGTAGGAATGGAGGGCACGCCACCATTGCGGCGGTAAGGCCCATCATGGAGGATTGGCTGGAGAGGCGACACGGCAGCCTCTCCTACCGACTGACGCAGGTGCTGGCCGGACACGGCTGCTTCGGAAAGTACCTGTGTCGAATAGGCCGAGAGCCAACGTCTGTATGCCATCATTGCGGAGGCGGTCGCGAGGACACTGCACTCCACACTCTAGTAGAGTGCTCAGCGGGGGTGCAGGAGCGGTGTGACCTCGCGACTGCTATTGGTGTGGGAAGCCTCTCGCTAGAGGCCATGGTTCTGTCCATGGTTCAAAGTGAGAGTGTGTAGTAGAGTAGTGAAGTGATGTCCGCTAAAGAGGCGGCGGAAAAGGAACGGGAGAGAGCTAGTACTCTCCCGTCCCGTAGAGAGATCGCAAAATGATCTCCGACCTCCATGAGCGCTGGCCTGGGAGTGACGGGTGAGGCTGCTCGTCACCCTAGCAGAAGCAGGCCTGAGATGGTGGCGCGATGTGTTCTGCGCGCGCCTCTGATGGAAAGGGGGTGAGGCCCCCCGTACCTTTTGGTGTAGCTGCCTATTATTTAACAGGCGGCCAAGGTCTGCCGGGGTTCTCGGGGACTTCCTTCCTAGGGTTTACCCGAGTCCCTTGCAATAGACCCACTTATGTCGGAACACCGTGTGGTTTTAGTCGGTTCGATTCCGACAAACCACTTCACCGCCAGCCCCGGTGAGGTGATGACCCGTGGGGGTTTCCACGCGATAAAAAAAAAAAAAGAAAGTGTAGGAATGGAAATCACGACTTCTGGCTCAATACTAACAGTCAAGATCAGGATCGCTAACATCTAGACCAACAGGGCCGTCAAATTTATCAAGTACTAGTCTTGTTTTGGACATTTTGTTTACGACTCCTTTTGCTAGAAGCCGTCACCCGAGTTAATGGTCACTGCTCCGCCACAAATTGTCGTAGCGTAGAGTTTTATAGCCTACAACCTTCCTTATGAATTGGCTATTAAATACAAAAATAATTTTTCAAATCCAACTTAAACTTCAAGGGTTAAGCGTTATCGTTCAAAAAACTTTTTAGCTTTATTATGTGTATAGGTCAAACTTCGTTTCGTTTGATGTTTCGATCATGTCGCACTGGCCTGGCGAATAATTCGTGAGGTAGGTTCTTCTACGCAGTTCAAAGGTATTCGTATGTAATACCGTGATCACGTTAATTCCCATAAGCAAAATTATGTGTCACTAGCAGCGCCCCGCAGTTTCACCCGCGTAAGTCCCGATCCCGTGGGAATATCGGGATACAAAGTAGCCCATGCGTTAATCCAGGTCTCCAGTTATCTACATGCCAAGTTTCACCGCAATCGGTTTAGTGGTTTTTGCGTGAAAGAGTAACAAACATCCATCCACCCATCCAAACTTTCACATTTATATTATTAGTGGGATTAACGTGAAAATTTCAAAAATTTTAATAGTTTCTTTTGCACTTACAAAAAAATCAATTATTATCTATATGTAAATATGTATATAAAGATAGCGATGTGTTATATGTCTTAGGATATTATATTATAACTAGCTGCGCCCCGCGGTTTCACCCGGGTAAGTCCCGATCCCGTGGGAATATCGGGATAAAAAGCCTACAGCCTATATGTTAATCCAGGTCTCCAGCTACCTACATACCAAGTTTCATCGCATTCGGTTCAGTAGCTGTTGCGTGAAAGAGTAACAAACATCCATCCATCCATACTCACAGACTTTCACTTTATAATATTAGTAGGATTATATTTTTGTTTTTATTACTTACGTATACATATTAATACATATTTCTTTAATAAACGACTGTATATAAGTAATACAAAGATACGATTCACTTTTACAGATGTCATTTAATAAAGCCGCCATATCCCGGAGCGCTCAGCACGAATTAAATGTTAAACTACGCGACGGCATAATGGCTATGACATCACCAAAGGCGCCTTTTGTTTACTCACTAGCTGTGTCTTTGATATGTATAAGAGGGTAAGGGACTATTATTTTTGGGATACCGTTCAACTGCGAGGCTTACTTAGGCCTGCCATCACTTAAATTACCATCCCCGGACAAAAACTTAAAAAATGAAACATGCGTGAAATCGAAATTCTTCCCCGGACACCTTAAAAAAACGCCGATTCCATTTAAATTTTAGCTTGTTAACGATTCATTTAACACTTATAATTGTCCCCTAGCACAGAGTGTCTGGGTTTTACCCAAACACTTTTTGAAAACCCCACCCAGACGCTCCCCGGACGCCCTCTAAACTAGGACAAATCCGGGAAAACCCGGATAGATGGCAGCCCTAGGCTTACTGGACATTAGTAAATAGCTACTGTTATAAACTTTTGACATAAATATTGGTAGTTAGCTCTTATTTAGGCGTGACAACTGATTGAATGTTTCCTATTTAACCCTCGACGCAAAAACGACGGGTTGTTATAAGTTTGACGTCGATGTCTCTGTGTGTGTGTCTGTCTGTGGCACCGTAGCTCTCAAACGGATGGACCGATTTCGATGCGGTTTTTTTCATTTCAAAAAAAGCTTCCTTGCGGTGATTCTTAGCTATGTTTGGTTAATATCGGTCCAGCAGTGTAAGAGTATCAGCTCTTTGCCAAATTGATGTAAGGCATTTTGTAATCGTTGAAGGGATTTTCGAGTCGGGGGTGTTTTAAATTTATAGTTATTTCATAATAAGTATTGAGACAGTACTATTTTGACATTTATTAAATTATAATTTAGAAAAACTAAAAAATCACGCTTCAGTAGCGAATATAATTTAAAAAGAATTCCACTATCCACCTCCTGACTCCATCATCAGACCATAGTTACTAAGCGCAATCTGTTGGACTCGTCAAAACCAATCATATGAGCCCAAACTCGAGGGGTTTACTAGTAGCTTAAAATCTTTGATTATTAACTCTCTCTAAGAGTTAATAATTAAAGCTTAAAATGCGTACAAAGAAATCTCTTTACGAATAAATGTATAGAATATAGAATAACTATGTTCCATCCTGGTGGTAGTTGGGACAGTTTGAGTAATTTATATAAAAAATTGTAAAGTTAATTTATTTTCTCTTTGTCACAAATATTAATTGAGGAGTGGATCCCAGTCACCGTCGGTATGTGAAATCCAACGATGGCCTGTTGCCGTCTATTAACAACAAAACTCTAACCCTGCGAATTAAGATAAACAGTAAAGGCAAACCAAATTCCCTCAACAAAGACTGCTTGATGCGGCAGACCACTACGCGACGTGTCAAAGTGACACTTCGACACGTGTTTCTTTGTTTAAATCTTATGGTTAAATTAAACGTCTATTGATAAATAAATGTAGGTCAATATCACTTTGATGTAAATTATTTTATCAACAGGAATAATATAGAGATCTGGTGGGCAGAACTCCTCAATATCTCCTTAATTATAATTACTGATGAAATGAATAGACTTATTTAATTAGATAAACAAGAACACCAATTTATTTTATTAGGATTTTGTTTAACGACTTACATAAACTTAACAAGTGCGGTGAAGGGTGCAAACAAACTTGAATTTCTGCCCGTTTCTTCTAAAGACAAACTTAACTTTGCAGTTTTAAAAATACTCTCCTATACGATTTACGATAAAGTCAACTTTCCAACCGCAGAATATAAGTTTGTAACCACAATTTTTTTTTAATGTTAAATAACAACAAATTAACGACTTTCGGATTTTTCACTAACCACTAAACCAACAGACCATAATGGAAGTACCATGTTTATAAATCATTAGTACGTAAATACATTTCTGAACAGACTAAAAGAATTATTTGAAGTCAGTGCCAAGACAGACAGACAACAGACAAAGAAAAGATAATTATATTGAAAACTCGGCTGTGTGAAATACCCTATGTCACTCCCACACAATATTTTAAATTCAAATGTTTATTTATTTTATCAATACATAGTCATGGCAGAAAAATAACCAGTTAAGCTTGTAAGTCCATCCTAGTTCGTAAGAGAGAGTAGGATGGAACTATTCATTGTGATGCTGGACCAGGAAGTGGCTGCGCGGGAGCACAATCATTTCTTTATTCTTATCTCGTTTATTTAGTATTACTTACCATGAATTCATAGTTGCTTTTAAAGAACTATTACATTACGTTTGTTAACAATACATTGTACCTCCTTGCCGCCTATCATTAACTATTTCTAATAGGGAATATGCATGTATTTTGTTTATATTTTTGTTCGATATTTTACATCGCTATATAATAGTGATATTCAAAGCTATAAAAGTAATTTAAAAGTAATTAAAAAAGAAGTTAAAAACAGTCAACCGATACGGCACAGTATAAAAAAAATATATGGTGTGGATACGGGCACTTGAAACACCGCTAACGATATTTTGGCGCGCTTGGTATGACGTCTATGACAACAAACAAACAAGTGTGAAGTGAAAAGGTTAGGTTAATGATTGTGTATATATTATATGTGTTTAGCATTTATAGTATGGTGTACAATAAAGAATTATCTATCTATTATCTATGTATATTGCAACTGTGTTATGTCAATTGATTGAAAAGGTAGTGAAAGTTATTACGGATTGCCGACCCTCTTTCACTCACTGCGGTAACTTCAGGTTATCAGCAGTAATTTTTATAGGGGGTAGAGAAGTAGAAAGAGAAGCAGGGTAGAAAAGAATCATTATGATAATATTTAGAAACAACAAAACTGGGGAGGGAGGACAGGTTGCAGTAAACTTTGATAATCTCACTGCTCACAAGGCCACTAGTCATATTGGTATAGATTTATAAAATAATTCATTTATTTCTTTTTAAAACCTATGCCCGCACTAGATAATTCTCTGTTTCGCAATTAGGGTCCGGGTTTTACCCGGACACTTTTTGAAAACCCCGCCCGGACGCTCCCCGGACGCCCTCCAAACTAGGACAAATCCGGGGAAACCCGGACGGATGGTAACCCTAGGTATAATACATATTATTATATAATAAAATAGAAAAAACCCAGACCAATGCAAATTTATATGGACGTGTTTCCCTTCATGAATTTATGTTAATATTTCCTTGACATAACAGTCGAATGCTCGACTGCTGCGCCAAGTACGTCCTCATATAATTGTTCCATATCGGGATAGACCCCAACAATTGGCGCAGTGGCAATTAACAAGACGAAAAAAAAATTACATTTAATCTAAGGCATCTTTGAAAATTCAATTTGTAATCGATTTTTAAATATACCTATTGATCAACCATCGCACGTCTGACATTGGTTATATTGTCTTCGTTACAAGACAGAATGGATGGATGGATAAAATGCGGACGTCAATGCAGTACGTATACTATCATTGAACGCACGCGGCATGATAAAACACATACGACAAACAACCTAACCTCACAGGAAATAAAGTATAAACTGAATTTACGCTTTATACGCAGAGACCACGCGTCGTAGTTGTACCATGTGACAAGCTTAACACAACGTCAATTCAATTTTAACTTTATTAGAGGTACCTAAAGTCGATATTGAAAGGTGGATTATTAGGGGTGGTCTAAACGCGGGGTATCGAGCGTGCGGCCGGCGGCGTTCATAAGTACCGGAGCGCGCGGCCATGCTCCACGCGTCACACGAACGATGCTACGGGCCGCGATGTGTTGGAAAAGGGTATCGAAATCACAAAAAATTCTACTCGTCCTACTACTCTACCTGACACTATATTTAGTTGTATCCTACGCCTTAACTCCGGAAACAAAAATCACGTTTCTAAGTGAAGATTTCCGACTTGGAGACAAATACGTGATTATGTTCCTCGAGGCGCCAAGAACACCTGTTTTTTTAGACACGGAAGGGGCAGAGGTATTTAGTTCGCGACAGTGTGGAAAGTGTTTCATAACAAATAATATAGGTTTTCTACCAATGAGTGAGTACGATGCTATTCTAGTCTACGGAGAACAAACTCTTCTGTCTGAGACTGAAGCTTTTATGGATCCGGAGAAGAGATACATTATTGAGACAAAACCACGGTGTCTCTGGAGGAAATTTAAGGGCTGTGTACATCAACCGAAAGTGACTTCATATAGTTCTAGAGAGACGTTTGACTTGTGTGGACTGTGCAAGAGATTACAGACCAAAAGATCCTTGTGGTCTTTCATAAGGGATTAAAATTGCCTTGATAGGTTAAGTTACTATGTACCTGCTAAGCCAAATGTGGTATATGTAATGTTGGTGCTTTAACGCAAGCCATTACCATATTGTTGTGTTTTAATGTTTTTATGTAGTGTTGTTTGTATTTAAGTGTTGTAATAGAGGTTAATGAATATAAAAAAAAATATAATAAAAAACATTCCAAGCCACGGAGCTCAGGGAGGCAAAGAATTTTCAGAAATAAATTTAATAATTGTTTTAAACTGGTAATATCTAACGTGACAATCTGTTAATAATGTGTTTTTCTAAGAATATTTTATCACAGAACAGACTACTCAGGCATTGTTTAGCATTATTGCATGATAAATTGTTTTTTAGATTAACATTGTAGGTGTAAACCTCTCATTATAATTCAACAACAACCAATCATTGTTTCAATGTGTTATTGTGTTAGAAAAAAATACATTGGAATAAAATAAACTGGTCAAGTACGACAAATTTCTTTATATCAAAAGAGTATTTTGTCAAGGTATTTGTATTAAATAACAATGAGGCATTGTATGACTTAGTTAATGAATGTTGACGAAGTGTTTGTGACACAGTTAACAGTACAATACCTACGTGACATTTTTTTGGACACAGTTAACAGTGGAGACTTGAGATTTGTTTACCCTTAACTTTTACAAGAAGATACCAGTGGCTTCGTACTGTTAAAATAAATTATTTAACAGACACCTGTAATTAAGGACTTGGAAAAAAAATATTTGATAAAAGTGATGAATAATTCTTTCAAATAAAAACCGACTTCAACAAAAAAACTATTCCATAAAAGACTTATATAAGGTTTTCTCATGGATGCCATTGTCAGAACTGAACCAAATTGGGACCACACGGGAAGCACCAGCTTTCAAATAAAAAAAGAATCATCAAAATCGGTTCACCCAGTCGAAAGTTCTGAGGTAACAAACATAAAAAAAACATACAGTCGAATTGAGAACCTCCTCCTTTTTTGCAGTCGGTTAAAAATGATTTGACGATACCACAGTATGACGTCACAAGTTGTTGTTTCATACAAGTCCCTTTTGATATTTAGATTTTATATAGGATTTTAGATAGGGGTAATTAAAGGAATTCTAGACCCTAGCTCATTTAGTTTGCACTGAGGATCACATTAATACAAATTCGTTTTTACATAGCAACACTTACCGCTACACCGCATCGTATCATAAACGTTATCCGTTTCTGCTATTTTTAAAACATAAAAAGTGTTGTATTTCTGTAACGTAGCGTCGCGTTTTTTTCTCTTTGTATTATAGCCAAAACAATTTTTACCGTGGACCATCATAAATAGACTTGCCTGGGTTTCTTATAATTAGGCCCTTTTAAATGATTTAAGTGTTGATTTGACTGTAGATGAATTCATTACATATATCCGAATAATTGACTTCAATAAAGAGCAAAAAGGCACAACCTTGAGTAGGCGTTATGTTTAATTAATATGGGTCATAATTAATGGACAAGGAATTATGACGTTCACTGGAATCAAATCAAGAACAAAACGTCTTCTTGCTTGTACTATGTAGTATGTGTACTAGGTAGGTACGTGGTATATGTATCTACTAGCAGCGCCCCGCGGTTTCACCCGCGTAAGTCCTGATCCCGTGGGAATATCGGGATAAAAAGTAGCCTATATGTTATTCCAAGTCTCCAGCTATCTACATACCAAGTTTCATCGCAATCGGTTTAGTAGTTTTGGCGTAACAAACATCCATACATACATACATACTCACAAACTTTCACGTTTATAATATTAGGAGGATATTCTGAACAATAGATTAAATGTATTTCCCCAGCCCAACAATTCTACGTCTGTAATTGTAATCAACAGTTTCTGTGGTTTAGTGTTAAACATGTAATATAATTATTAATATTTATACATTTTCCGCCAGGATAAGGATAAGTTTAATCCCATCAAAAACATAAATGTGTTAATGGGAGCCAAGTTCAATATTAGGAATATACGTGGTTATCGACTACGCCGACAAAAGAATTGAGATCTAAATGGTTGCCAAGTTCTGTAGATAATGCTGAAGATTTGACTTAGCTAGTTTTCTTATATTTGGCTAAACACTTTATTTTATACGCAAGTTACTACATAGTACTGTATTTATATTGTAAGGTCAACATATCTTACTCTTCTAAAAGATGGTGTGCTGTAAAAACTAGCTAAGTCAAATCTTCAGGATTATCTACAGAACTTGGCTACCATTTAGATCTCAATTCTTTTGTCGGTGTAGTCGATAACCACGTATAATCCTGATATTGAACTTGGCTCCCATTATAACACATTTATATTTTTGATGGGATATCATCACTTTTTGTAAGAAGTTATTATTATTTATTCAAAAGTGATCTGTAAAATTGACATTTTTTCCTGCATTTACGTTGTATAGTTTTTGTACATTACCTACTATTACCTATTTTCCTGCAAAAAAATTGGTATCATAATTTTGAAAGGCGCTAGCTTTTAATACAACTCAAAGTTTGGAAAATATTTAAAATCGTAAAATTCACTGTTTTCTGTTTTTTTCCTTTGCATACACACAAATATGCCAAGATGGACACCAAATTTAAACTTTCTAGGTCTCCGGGAAGTGGGTTAGGTTTTTGATTTATAATATGTCAGTTAGTCAGTGACAAAAATGTCGATTTTTAAACGATAATATCTCGATGACTGTTTAAGCTGTATCAAATGCAAAAAATCAAGTTTTGTGTAAAATAGATTATGAGTTATTAAGCGGTCAAAAGTGGCTCTAAATGATTCGTGTAATATAACACACGGCTGCTGCGTCGCCAGTCCTTTTTTCTTGAACAAGGCTTGACACGCTGCCGCGTGTCTACATATATTATATTAAACTTATCTACATCCTGGCGGATAATTTATTGTAAAAATAAGTAAATTTTATTAGGTTTCGGTTTTCCTGTTATCCATTTTATTTTATGAAAAAAAATATCGTTAAAGTATGAATTCAGTATCCCATAATTTTGTAGGACCTGCGGTGCATCGAACATTGTCATTTGTATTCACGAATATTCGCGTCTTTATTAACATTCGCAATCGCAATGGCCTAAGTATGCGATTTTGCAAATGTATCTAATAATGACAGGTGAAAATAATTTGTAAAATAACAATGCATTCGATTTGTTTATTAACAATTTTAACTTGCAATACAAAATTTAAAAAAAACTTTGACGTTTACACTAGGTACTAGTTTAAATCATATCTTTTCTGTGAACGCAAAGTGATAGGATTCATATAGAATTATTTTAGGAGATATCTCTTTATCTAATCTACGTACTATATTGTACATACATACAATCTAGTCATTAAGAATTTGAATGTTGAAGTTTCGCATTCGCATTCGAACTTTATAAAAAAAACTCGCTAAAGAATACAAACATTAAAAAAACAAATTAAAATCAAATTTCCCTGCAAAATTAAATAAAAAAAAAAAATTCTTGGAGCAGCAAGTATGGTATGGTACCCATATTGCCGAATGGGTCACAGTGGCGCACGGTCGCTCGGTGTGGGTTGCACGCTTCTTCCACATTTTTGTATAATACCTCCTACTAAGATTTTATGGTTTAAGTATATTTTTAGTCTGTAATTTGTATTGTTTTCGTATGTGTGTACTTATTTCTTTATTTTATTTAACACTATTGCCGGCACTGATGCATTATAAAACTCGAAGGAGTTTATGTTGCATCCTAATAATCAAAGGTTGCATCTTAATGTAAATACTCTGTACGTGTCTTATTTAAAAAAAAACCGTATTCGTAATGTAAAATCGCTAGTGTTGGTCACTCGTTACTCCGATGAGTTAAATGATGATGAATATTTTTTAAATTTTTATGCTACTGTCCTAAAAGATTTGTTTTTCAAATACATCGTTAGATTTGTCTTAGTTATTAACTGCAGTTTAGTCTGCAATGTGATACTCATTTCAATGAGGAAAATACCTATGAAGGAAAAAGTTAGCATATTTGTGCCATAGTATGGGGGATCACGGTCACGCTACGGGGACGCGCCTGCACGTTCCTATGAGTTTTATGCACGATAATATTAAAGTAATTAATCGCAAAGTACTCGGATGGCTATTTGTGCAGTCGCGCATATGTTAATTATGTTTTAATGAAGAATAACAAACACGAATAATTAACATAGTTAATTCATTATATGTTATCCCTTTGTATAATCGCAATAATAACACATATAGGTACGTAATTCAATTTATTTATAACATTTTAAAAAATCAGGGGGTTTACAATTGTCAGCTATCTTTATTAGTACATTATTTTCAATTAATATCTAAATATTTATTTCCTAGCAGCGCTCTCGGTTTCACCCGCGTAAGTCCTGATCCCGTGGGAATATCGGGATAAAAAGTAGTCTATGCGTTAATCCAGGTCTCCAACTATCTACATACCAAGTTTCATCGCAATTGGTTCAGTGGTTTTTGCTTGAAAGAGTAACACACATCCATTCATCCATCTATCCATCCATCCGTCTAAACTTTCACATTTATAATATTAGTGGGATTAGTGGGATTTTGTTAGTGAATTTATAAGCAGCCTTTGAAACTTCAATATGTAGAACAATAATTTCCGTGAGTGTTGTTCATGGGTATCATAAATAAGTTAAAAAAAATATATCACAGACTTCAATGCGATTACATATTATAAAACAAAGTCCCCCACCGCGTCTGTCTGTCTGTCCGTCTCTTCGCGATAAACTGAAAAACTACTGAACGGATTTTCATGCGGTTTTCACCAATAGAAAGAGTGATTCATGAGGAAGATTTTGGTATATAATTTGTACCCGTGGGGAACCGGGCGGGTTGCTAGTTAAAAAATAAGACGAAGATATCGTGTAACATACAAACAAAGAAAGCAACATCCAATCGAATTGAGAACCTTCTCCTTTTGAAGTTGGTTAAAAATATACGATTGTACACACGTGTGTACAATTTCGACAAAAACTCACATCATCAATACACATATAATGCAAAGTAGGTACCTATACAATATAAATGTATTATTGTATATGTATCAAAAGCGTTTCGATAACTTAACAATCTAAAGCGTATTTCAAAAGATAAACCGTTATGAGGAAAACATAACTATATCATTTATTATTTATACCGGAATTACCACGATCAATAGGTATGTCACGTATGTAACCTTTGAGTAACCTGACGTTTTGACCAGGTTGCACTGGGGGTCCGGATGTCTTAATAAAGCTGTTCCCGGATCGCTCCTATTTAAGGCGCAGTACGGCACACCGTGTGGTAAGGTCGGTTCGATTCCGACACACCGCCCCACCGGCCAACTAAATTACTCAAACTACTTGATTTTAGGAAGTAGTCCATAAAAGGGCAAAAGTTCGGAGAAGTAATTACCATTATGTATTCTGTGGTATGCATACCACAGGTAAAATAATAGTTACTTGGTATGCGTACTGCCCATAGTGCTTTTTTGACTATCGAATTTTATTTTTCTAAATTTAAACATATTCCTAGTAACGTTGAGTGCCGCACGTTGTAGCAATATTTTTTTTTTACAGTCAAGTCAATATTATCCTTTTTCTCTTTTTAGAAAAAAAAACATCTTGAAATCACTTACAGCTTCTCGTTTACATTTTCATGAGCTTTTATAGTCCGTGACGCCTTGACAGTACCATGAAGGAGTTGATTTATAGACAACTTTGAGTGCAATGGGGCCATTATAATGGGATATAAGTCACGTAGCATTCAAGTGTGTTGTTTTTTACTCCATTGGGGACAAGTGGTTCAAAAGTTCCGTGAATAGATTAGGCAGTTTCGAGATATCTTGAGTTTCTCAATATGTCGTAGGTGTAGATTTGGAGCTTGAGGTATTATTTTTAATCGATAGAAAAACAGTTGCGTGTTATATTAATCCGATTTCATTTTTTTATAAAATATCGATTGAATGATCCAAATATTGTCTACACTCGATATATCGTTATAAAAACAACGAGGTCACCACTCACTGTACCGTTTCTGCCGGCCGGCACGGCGCCACAGAGTATGCCAGTAGCAATATAATCTACTCTGTGGTCACGTTTATAGTGATTAGATAAGTGTAATTCCCAATTAAATGACTTGCAACTGTTTTTCTTTCAGTTACAATGAATTAAAAATAACGATTTGATCGATTTTAAAATCTTTTATTTTCATCCAGGAGCAAACTGTACGTGTACACAGATTATTAACTAAGCGTCGTTAAAAGATCACGTGGTTTTACAATATAATTTAGAGTTATCTGTGGCAAAGTGGAATGTATTGTTTTTTTTTTTGTATTATGTTTTAGTGATGTAATGAAAACTGTACCTACGCGGAAAACTAGCCAAAGAATACTTAAATATTTTAGTTATTTTTTTATTCAACCTATAGACAAGATTGAAGACTGTTTTTTCCACTACTGAGACTAACAGGCCTCTGTCACGCAATGCGACACAACAATAATTCCGTAAAGCGTTCCATGTATTTATAAGAAAGAAAAAATCTGTCTGTAGTTTGATTTTTAAATCATTTGATGTTGTGTTTTACTGACTTCGTATGGAGTTAGTGAAACATACACTTTAATAATGCTAAGAGAAACATAGTCTATATTGTTTTTAATACTTCAATGTTGTAAAGAGATTGTAAATAAAACATGATTTATATTTTTACGTAAAAACACTCGTATGATGTATAATAAAATACATAAAATAAATTGTGTTTTGTTTTTGTAAGTCTGCTGTTTATTACCTTCATCGGGGATGTTAGATAGATATGACATTTGGGATCTGGATACGGGTAATTATTAGAGATGTGCCGAATAGTGGTTTCACCGAATAACCGAATACCGAATATTATTCGGTTTAACCTTTACCGAACCGGATATTCGGCCGAATTATTCGGTTTACCATTACATTGTTTTGCCGCGTATAAATGTTGATTTAAGGTTTAAAATAAATGTTGACTAAACTAACTATAGGTTTAGAAATAAATATATTTTCTTTGACTTATAATATAACATAAATCTTACATAAGAAGTCTTGTCTTTTAGTCTTACACCTTGGCTATATGAGCCAAGAAAATAGAAAAGCTTGAACCGAATATATTCGGCAATAAAACCGAATAATTCGGCCGATTACAAATAGTGGAAAAGATGCCGAATACGCCGAATACCGAATACCAAACGAATATTCGGCGCATCTCTAGTAATTATTAATATCGTACCAGTTTCGGATACTGTAACGGATATATAATTATTTCAGATTATCCGATAGTTTCAGTTAGGGATATTAGATTTTTAAGGAATTATAATAGGAAAATATAAATGGGTAGGTAATGGCTTTAACATTTGGCAAGTTGTTATTTGGTAGTCGTCTTCCGCGCCTTTTCCCAACTAAGTTGTGGTCGGCTTTCAGTATAACTACGATACGGCGGAACTTCGTTATTTTACGTGAAGCGACTGCCATCAGACCTCCACAACCCAAGTACTAGATACGATATTGAAGTTCTGTAGTTAGACCAGGTTGTCGGACTTTTAAGGGCTCCAATGTCCAATGCCACAGATGTTCGTATGGCAACCGGAACCGACGGCTTAATGTGCTCTCCGAGGCACGGAGGGGTCCCAATGTGTTAAGAATAGTCACCCATCCTAAGACTGACCTGGCTAGCATTACTTAACTTGTAATGTACTAACCTACTCGGTTACCACTTAGCCACGAGCCCAAGTTATTATTTCGTAGTAAAATCACAAAAAAAGACTGTCACAACAACATTAGACAACAAACAAATAAGACATTATTTAGACTTCGCCCCTGTCCTTAATCGAATCTTTTATATAGGATTTGACTACGGTTTCGGATAGAGTTATTACCTCCATACCTCTTTTCACTTGATTACACAATATAAATAATTGAATAGTAAAACTAGTCTACAAAGCAAAAACAATTATAGATGTTAATAAACGAAGGTACCTATTTTAAAGGTGATCATCAGATCTAACCGCATTATAACTTGATTTAAATTAAACAATAATTTAAAACTACTTTAAACAGAAAATGCACTTTTATTTATTAGATTTGCCTGATTCTTTATCTTCTTGAGTGATTGATAAAATGAACTCTATGCGCACGGGTTTTAATATGTAAGTAGCGAGGTGTGACGTCACAAATCGACATTTCATACAAGTGTCCTACAGAGCGTGCCATTTTGAGGTTTAAGAGAAACCGATTTGACTTTACAGTCAATTACAGACACTACAGCATTCATTTGACAGATTGACATTAAGAAACGCAAAATGTATTTCAGATTCCGATTTAGCAACTGGTAATCGTAACACAGTGTGTCTGTTCTAACTAGGCCTGCCATCACTTAAATTGCCAACGCCGGACAAGTTCTTCAAAAATCCCGGACAAATGTGTGAAATCGAGATTCTTTGTATTAAATTAAACAGCAGACACAGAGTGTCTGGGTTTTTCCCGGACACTTTTTGAAAACCTCGCCCGGACGCTTCTCGGGCGCCCTCTAAATTAGGACAAATCCGGGGAAACCCGGACGGATGGCAGCCCTAGTTCTAACGTACATACCTAATGTTATCGATCGATCCGCGCAATCGCGCTTAAAGCTGAGCAAAAACAGCGCACGCCTAGTTTATAATGGAGTAGAGCTATTAACTATTTGGCACGGTATAGCCGCGCTGTACTCAGCTACACCAATAGTGAGTTGTTTACTTGACCTGTAGATATTCGTATGAGCACACGTGGAGTTGTAACTAATAGTAACGTCAGGCATTAGGCTGCGTTACCAAAATAACTGTGCCATTTATCCGGAAAAAAAATCTACTAAACAGATACCTACTTTATTTCTATTCGATTACTTTATTACGTTCAGTAAAGCTTTGAGTTAAAGGGTTTTAGTGAGGCAAGGTGTTTGTATTTAGAAAACAAGTGGAAAATGTGTGCGAGGAGCGCTTGAGAGCAGTGTTGCCATTCGAGTTCGACGAGATATCAGTTTCTAACGCAAAATTGAAAACTCCGAATCCGAATCGCGAGAAAAGTATAAAATTCCTTGGCCTCTTGTTTATTTATATGCCAGTAACTTTTAATTTAGCTCTTGACTAATAAAATACAAGAGCTATTTTGACAGTAAACATGCTTTAATTTATTTATAGGAACGATACAATATCTATTTTTTACCCGATTGCCGATGGAAAGCAATGTTTTTAGAGCATATATATGTACCTTTGTATGTCTAAGTCGACAGGCTATACCTTGTAACGGGTTTCCACAATTTTTGGTTTCATTAGATTCACCTCCCACGAGTGACAAAGGTATATTATTTCAATATGGCGTTTTTTAGGGTTTCTGTAGGAAAGGAACCCATATAGGATGACTTTGTTGTCCGTCTGTCTGTCTGTCAAGACACTTTTTCTCAGGACCCCGTGTAAGCATCAAGTTGAAATTAACATCGTAAACTTATTATTTGTGTTATAAGTAGTTGTACTCCTTCTCTTTTGCAGAGAAGAATAGAGCCGTGAGGCACACTTTAAAAATAGAATATAAAAAGAAAAAGAAAATTTAATCGATCTTATACTTAGTTTCTGAGATCGGCGCAGATAAATGAACACGTTGTTCTGCGCAGTCTCTATATGTATATAACCACTTCATCTGTCATACATTAATACGTTTATCAGTGACATTTCTCAGTCTTGATGTACCACAAATATAGATACATATATGAAATGTACTGTATGAAGTGTTCTCAATGAATCTGAATGAATCTTCAAATGTAGAGCTCAGATTTCCCGGCCAGCCTGACGGCGGCTGACGCACTCCATCCAGTATAAGACATATCTCTTTCCCTCCTAATTTTCCCATCTTGAATGTCCAAAATTTCCCGGTAGTTCCCAAAAGTTCCCGGTTAACGGCAATAGGCTTGCCCCCTATTTCGTACGTGGGATCAAATTATAGTTGGCAGAATGTGGGTTGTACACGCTATCCGGGGTTACAGACGTGGATATATATATGTTAATATCTTCACCTGCCTACTACTGATTTTTTAATAATTCAACGTTTTTCAATTTAACCGTTGTGTTTTTCAAACCATGACGCCAACTTTTGTTCTACCATTGAGTTTATTACGCTCAGGTTCCTGTTACCATTGATAAACCATTGTGTTCTAAAACCTTATCACTAAAATAAAAGTAGATAGGGAACAGTAGTTTAATGCTCTAATTGGAGCTGGTCGACAGTGGCAGCTCCCCAAGTTTACTTAAAATGTAAATCAGCCGTAAATCAGCTCTCGAATAGTGTTTAAGCCCCGACGCAAAAAAGAGGGGTACGTTATAAGTTTAAAGTGTGTATCTCTGTGTATGCACGTGGCATCATAGCTGGTAAACCGATAGATCGATTTTGATTTAGTTTTTTAGGGTTCCGTTTCTCAAAAGGAAAAAAGGAACCCGTATAGGATCACTTTGTTATCCGTCTGTCACCCTTTTTCTCAGGAACCCGTCGACGCATCAAGTTGAAAGTAATACCAAATACAAGTCTGCGGTCCCTTGAAGCTGTAAAATAATCTAGCTTGAGGTCAACACAATCAAAAGATAATTAGGGCCATTTAAGCCTTAGATTTGACCAAATTTGAACATTTTGCAGGTAAATCATACCTAGTATAGGGTACTTTCCATTGATCGTCGATCGTCTCCGAGACTCGCCTCCTGCGAGTATGTTTGAACATCTATCAATATTACTAAAATGTACGGTATTTAAAGTGTAATTGGATAAATTGCTGGAAGAGATATCTTCAGGTCAACTACATCACATAATGATAGATGTAACTTTTTATATAGCACACATTGATTAAATATGTAAGCTTTCTGCACTTCTCCTTTACTTGAACTTTCCCATATATATTATGTTTCGCAGTACACGTCCCATAACTAACATAGTCCGTCGTCCCATGCACATAGTCTAATAAACATAGCCTGGGTTTTAAAACACTGATAAGTGATACATATACCTAAATACATTTTATAGATACATACGTATCATACATAGCGAAACCCAAACTTATGTATATAGACAACATCATCATCTACCTGTCCTTTTTCTAATCTTCTAAGCCAGCCGCTTGACGCCAACCCTTGGGAATGTAGTCATTTTAAGATGGGAAATAAGGAAGAAGGTAAAATTGTATAAGGAAAAATGGGTAGGAGAGGAACCTATGGTAAGGGATACCGCAAGTCTCGGATGGGGAACGAGACTGAGACTGCAGCAGCTCGCAGAGACCGGGGTCGCGTACACGAATGGTCTGTATTTCCTGTGACTGGATACGCCACTAGGACAGGAACACTAGCTGTCCAAACTGGAGTCGACCCACACCCGCCGCGCATTTGGTTATTTATTTTTGTTCTACGTTTCAAATATCATGTTGTTCAAAAATGCTTTACAAATCCAAAGTCCTAAAGATTTATTTGAACTAGAGATTGACTGGCGGTCGAACTTGGACTGTTTTGAATGTCTTGTTTTATTTCGAGACCAGTCTGACTTACACAGTCATTGTATGAATTTTTGTACCATGACAGATCGAAATAAGGGGCTCGTGGCTAAGTGGCAACCGAGTAGGTTAGCACATTACAAAGTTAAGCAATACTAGCCAGGTCAATCTTAGGATGGTTGCATTCTTAACACATTGAGACCCCTCCGTGCCTCGGAGAGCACGTTAAGCCGTCAGACCCGGATGCCATACCAACATCTGTGGCATTCGTTACGGGTAGTTGGAGCCCTAAAAAGTAAGACAACCTGGTCTAACTACAGAACTTCGATGTCGCCTTGTGGAGGTCTGATGGCAGTCGCTTCACTTAAAATATCGAAGTTCGGCCGTATGGCAGTTAGACTGAAAGTCGACCCCAACTTAGTTGGGTAAAGGCTTGGAGGATGACAGATCAAAATATATAACGGACCCCTATGCTTTATGCAGCTGTTTTATGCATTACTTTTTATATACCACATATTGATTAAATATTTAAACTTTCTGCACTTTTATACTTAAACTTTCCGTAAGTATTTCAAATTTCACATTCCTAAATGTACGCGTTTGCTTAAAAAATGCGTACAAAGAATTCTCCTCAACGTATTAATATATAGATAACTCATTTATACATTCTAATTATATATTTTTAAATAATTCAAATAACTTTCTGATAACACGTTTTGTTAATAGATAAGGCGTGGAATTTTCATACATACTTTCCGCATTGTAATTTAACACTCCGTTGGAATATTACAAATGAATTATATAATTATTTTATTTAAGGACATATTACACAGCACTGCTTATACTCAAACTATGCATAGCTTGTAGAAACAAAAGTTCTAGAACACCGGTAAACATATGTACTTAAATACATTCTTTTGTAAATACATACATACAGAAATACAATGCAAACGAATATTTTAACGCAAGTTAGGTAATACAGGTAGCGCTACGCTATTGGTCGGTTGACAATGGTGGTGTGATAAAAGGCTAGGCATGCATTATAAGTTGATAACAATCACTTGAGTGCTGTTCAAGGTCCGAACAACATAGCTGTTACTGTTATTTATTGATTTTGATAGTTTATAGCAATAGTGGTGAGATTGTAACTAACATTCATGCATATAATATTTGCACTTGTATTAAACCCACGACCTCTCAATATCCACTCTACATAGATCGCCACTAGAAACAACAGTCACATGAGAACATTTTTTTCTGGATGACAGATGTGTCTCTGTATACGTGTCTCTGGCAACGTGTACGCAAAATTTAATGATTTCGGATGAACGGTACGGCAGGGGATAAAATACGAAGAAACCTAACATTGATTTTTGGTCGGTGGCAGCCAAGCCAAGTAAGTACTAGATAGAATATATGTATGTAGTAAGTAGGTGGATACTTGTAGGTAGTATCTATCAACTACCTATTAGACTTGGCTGAGATGGCTGGCACCGACTTCAAATAGATGAGATGGTAGCGCTTATAATAATTACATTAATTTATTTTTCGCTTTTGACTGCATATTTGTGGTTTTGAAGTCGGTTTATTTTTTTTAATAAAAACAATTTATTATATAAAAGACTAGCTGACTCGACATACGTTGTTCTGTCTTAACTATGAATATTGAATTCTAATTGGTATATGTTTCAGCGCGCATTCTGTCAATCACGCCAATTGTCAAAGTACTGACAGTTATGTCAAAAGCGCTATGGCTACATTAGAAAAGTTAATATGGCCGTCAAGTTTTCTTAAATTTTCAAATTTTCCGCGGAACTTTCTCAAATTTTTCTTTCATAAGAACCTTCTCCTGACAATAACCAACACAAAAGAAAAGAATTAGCGAAATCGGTAAAGCCGCTCACGCGTGATGCCGAGACCACGGGAAATGGGCATTCATCCCACTAATAATATTATAAATGTGAAAGTTTGGATGGATGGATGGATGAATGGATGTTTGTTACTCCTTCACGCAAAAACCACTGAACCGATTGCGATGAAACTTGGTATGTAGATAGCTGGGGACCTGGATTAACACATAGGCTACTTTTATCCCGATATTCGCACGGGATAAGGACTTACGCGGGTGAAACTAAACTTAAATATATATTTAAACTTTCATGTTCCATGAAATACTTAATTATGTATTTATACGGGAATTAACACGATCACGAAATAGGTATTACATACCTCTGAATTCCCTGACGTTTCGACTAGGTTGCACTGGCCGTGGTCAGCCATATGTTACATAATATATGTCACCGTAAGATTGTAAACCCCAGTCGTGCGTCGAAGCTGACAGACACATGTGACCACGGCCACAACCTGGTCAAAACGTCAGGGAAAACAAACTGAACCTAATTATTTTAATTATTTTTTGCTTTGTGTTTTTCTACTCTTGTGTCTCTTACAAACTCTGCGAACTGTTTATTGTGACTGTCACCTCTCTGACTTAACAGGTGAATCACAGCAAGCAGTATTTGACCTTTGATTAATTAATTTGACCTAGAGAACGTCTGGTGGTCGAATATTGACTATAATTCATTTTATTGGCCAGTATAAAGTGAACTGTCCTTCTATAGACTTACTTACCATGATAGTTCAACTTATATATTGGACGCGTGTAGCTTGAAGTGGCGGTGTTCGCGTATTTTTTAAATATGTAACAAATATTGTTGAAATTTTTTTAGCTTTCTACATCTCTTCTAAAAATAAACTTGTATTGTATAAGTATTTGCGTTCGCGATTTTTTTTTCAAATGCGTAAAATGATTTATGTTCACGTATATATAGATAACTTAATTTAGAACAATGGGTTCTTCTTATTTTTGTAATGAGCTCAAAGGAGATGTCCACTTTTTGTATTGGTATTTTCTTCCGAGTAAAATCCAACATAGATCAATTTACACTGATATAAAAACAACTAAAAATATTGAGTTAAATAATAACTTTAGAAACCAGCGTTCACCAGAAAAACTAAAAGTTATTTAATGACAGTAGATATTTTTCTTAGTGGATGGCATTACAAAAAAAACTATGAAATATTTTTTTTTTTCAATTGTTGGTAAAATTTTTATCTGTAAAAAATTAAATGTCATTTACTGTCAGTTCCGCGTCTCCGCGCCGCGGTGCTTTGTGCAAAGAGTAGTTTTATCTATACTGCCTTTGTGATAAGTATTCCCAGCAAACACTAAATAACACTAAGAAAAAAAAACACTTAATCTTTGATAACTAGGAGAAATATGTGTGTATAATGTGTATAATGTGTGTAAAAAAAAAAGACTGTGTAAGGTACCAATAGTGGACCTAACCATTTGGAGTTATGATAAGCTTAAAACTAAACAGGGTTACCGTACAATAAAGCTGCGTTTCCACCAGAGATGTGCGAGGATGTGTAGCGACTTAGCGAGGGATGTGTTTATTAAGAACCATTAGAATCACTTCATTTACCTAGCCTCGCTCAGGGCAGCTCCTGTGGAAAAGGCGAGGTTTTTGTTCGTACAAAACAAGTGAGGGATGTGTAAGAGTAATGTGTGCTAGAGATGGTCGCGAGCGAGAAACTGCTAGCATAGCTAGACGGTATTTGTTAGAGGTCGATGTGTATTGTACGGAACCATCTGCCAATATCTGGACACCAAGTCTTGTGTTGTCAATAAAAAAAGAGCTGCCTGTCTATATCCTATATACTATTGTAGTCTTTGAATTGAACTGAACTGAGACGCAAGCAGTGGTCAGTGGTAAACGCGTTCCTCTCCCACCACACGTTACCCCGCTCGTTCACGTCTGAAAAGAGCCCGCTACACATCCTCGCACCGCTCATTTGCGCACCGTTTCACAGCGTCGCTACGCATTCTCACACCGCTCAGCGGCCTAGCACATCTCTGGTAGAAACGCAGCCTAACTCCAGGTCATGAACGAGTTTTATCGAATTATATATTTGATACATTTATTCTATTACAAAGTTTAGAAAAATATATGCGAAAAAAGGTTTTAAATTTGTTCTAAATTTAAACAGAAAACAAAACGGCTACCCACTAAAAAAAAACACAGTAATAATTAACTGAATATAGTACTTAACTAACTCAAAAGACTTATCTAAATCAGAATATTTTTTTCATAATTTCACCAAATTAAATCGCAGGATTTAAAAAGTGAGTTTCAGAATGAGAGTACCCTATTCCCGTTTTTAAACTAGAGCGGAACTTAATTGTATGAGTTTTTATAATGCTCATGTTAAAACAATAAACTTAATTTTAAAGGTTTAAGTAGTTTCATGACGCAATAACAGTGGATTGCAGCTCAAATTAACACGCTTTAATTAGCTTCACTTGTAACTATGTAAACAAATCTTGAAACTCAATTTTAACCTACTTCTAATTGCCGTAATGAAATGAAACTATGTATGTATATGTAGTTTGGATGACAATACTATAATTTAGCATCTTGGAGCTGATCTGATGGTGGAGCCAAGAGGTGGACAGTGGAACTCTTTTATACTTTTTAATTCGGCTCGCCATCAAGCGTGTGTTTTACTAAATAAATATTAAAACCACTAAAAATAAAAAATACTAAACTATATAAGTATATTTATAATCTCACTAATATTATAAATGTGTAAGTTTGGATGGATGGATGGATGTTTGTTACACTTTCACGAAATAACCACTGAACCGATTGCGATGAAACTTGGTATGTAAATAGCAGAAGACCTGGATTAACGCATAGGCTACTTTTTATCCCGATATTCCCACGGGATCGAGACTTACGCGGTTGAAACCGCGGGACGCTGCTAGTATTATAAATGTGTAAGTTTGGATGGATGGATGGATGTTTGTTCCTCTTCCAAGAAAAAACCACTGAACCGATTGCGATGAAACTTGGTATGTAGATAGCTGGAGACCTGGATTAATACATAGGCTACTATTTAACCCGATATTCCCACGGGATCGGGACTAACGCAGGTGAAACGTTTTGTATATTATTCTTAGCATTACGCAACTGGAAAACATCTGTTATATGATTATGTACTACTAATACATACATACATACAGACACTCATTCCTATATCCCCGAAGGAGTAAGCAGACGCGTATTAGAAATAGGCAATTAAGACACAATAATTATCGTAAAAACAAACTTACAATTATTTGTACATCTAAAAATAATCAACGCTCTTAAGACATGTGTACCTCACGTGCCTAACGAATAGGATCTGGTTCAGCATATGCTAGACATGTGCCCGGCTTTCAACCAGACCCGTTATACCCCACGGATATCAATCAACAAAAAAAAGTACAGTACAGTATAATTATATATATTACACATACATACTCTTTCTATATTTCTTTTGTGTTCTACGCGCGACTGGAGTTAACAATACAATATAATCAAATTTATATACACACACTTTAATACAAATACATGATTGAAAGTGACAGAAAACGTAACGCCTTTGAGTTAACGCTTCTATTAATTTCACTCATAAAATTTTCAGACTGGGCGCTTATATGAACATCTATTCTTAAGGTGTAAACTCCAAAACAAACAAAATAAAATATTTAAAACTGTAAAATGCAAAATTTCCTATTTACCATATAATGTACTTAGTATTATACAATACATATATATGCACTTATTTACACAATGTCAGATAAAAAACAAAATGCGAGATAGCGATATTAACCACTCTTATAGCAAAAATATTTTTAAATATGGAAAACAAAATCAAGCTGCCAAATGTAATAGTGCCATAATGTATACGTTATAAGGTTGGAATTTGTTTGTTTTACTGATTTATTTTTAGTTCATTCCATTAGGTCTTCCCGACTTACCACTATGATCTTGGCGTAACCTTGGCCCAAATAAAAAAAGGCCTCGATCGAGTTTCGAACGAAGCGAACAAAGCGCAAACATCGAAAATTATGTACAGTCAGCAACAAAAGCTGAATACGAAAATAATATTAATCCTTACCTTTCTGGCCTGTTGCTCTAGTGGTTAGGTTACCCTGACTGCTAAGCCAGAGGTCATGGGTTCGATTCCCGCCCAGGACAAATAATTGTGTGATGAGCACGATCATTTTTGTTCTGTGTCTAGGTGTAATTTATCTATATGTATTAATTTAGTTATATATAAGTATGTTTATCAGCAGTCTGGTTACCATGTAGGGAGTGTGAGGGTGTGAGTGGAGGGTGGAGGTGTCTCAAGTTATTATAATATTATATATTATAAATATTTTTTTTCCAATTCTAACAAGATTACAATAATTCATTTTGTGCTCTGTCTTACATGGAATGATAGAAAGTTTTGACAGTTAGGTTTTTTATCAATTTGAATTAGTTAAGTAGCTGACTGTACCTTGTATGCGATACGGTAAGAAACATTGTACAAGCGTGTCTAATTATAGAATTAAGCATAAATTTGTTTTAGGTAACAGAAAATTTTGTTCAGATCGAGTATGACTGGTAATATATATATCGTCAAAGAAATGCGTTGTGTTTCACCTGTTGATAGAATATTGATTGTGGAGGAGCGACCCTGGTATGTACATATACAACTTGGACTTATTAATAAACGGAGCCATAGCGTGCGTACAGCCTACCTGTCATTCAACAAGTACCCCCACTTTTTGCTGAACATTCAATATTTGCGTGATGAAAGGGATGGCGTGTATTTAGCTCATGTTTACTTTACATTAGAAAAGGCAACAGTTATTTTCAAAGTATGCGTCGTTGGCCAATTTGCAAAGAAAAAATTGAGAAAAGTGTAAAATTTACAGTTAAAATGTGTACCACGAGAACTGTACCACAATGGGCGTGGCTTCAAATATGTACCTGTCAGCGCTGAGAATTGACATGTCAGTTGTGTTGTGTCACTCAAAGTATTAAGTACACTCGACGATGTTAATTGTGATGTTTTTTTAAAGACACTTAATATGACACCAAGATGTAACAAATTAACCATTTACAAAAAATAGGGAAAATGTGCAGAAATAAAGCTAAGATGACGCAGAGATATATCAAGAGATGAAGTTAAAGATGAAATAAAAGTTTAATTTTATAGTTACACAAACTAGGGTAGAAGAGAGCGTACTCATATCTCAAAGGCCGGCAACGCACTTGTGACTCTTGAATTGCGGGTGTCCATGGGCGACGGTAGTCACTTACCATCAGGTGACCGTCTGCTCGGTCCTATAACTTAAAAAAAAACAAAAATAAAAATCTTTTTAACAAAAAATTAAACCGACGAAAAGAACTAAAAAGCAAAAAATAAATACTTAACTATAAAATTTTTATAAACTTATTTTGAGTCGGCGCCAAACAACCAACTGTAAGTAGGTATAATTAATCATTTTATTATTTGGCGCCGACTCAAAATAAGATTATACAAATTTTATAGTTAAACTTGATGATGATTTTTTTATTTGATGATTTTTTTTCATCATCAGCTTAGCTATATGGTATGTGATGATTTCTGAACGCAAATACCTGATAAAGTAATGAAAAGTAAACAGAAACACTATTCGTTCGTTCGTTTCGAGGGTTTCTCTCAATTTTATCAGGATCCCATCATCAGATCCTGACTTCCTTGACATGGGACCACCCTTGAGGTATACCCTATCTAACAAGAAAAGAATAATCAAAATCGGTTCATAAATAACGGAGAGAGGGCTGAACAAACATAAAAAAAAATATATATATAAATATATACGGTCGAATTGAGAACCTCCTTTTTTCGTCGGTTAATGACATTCTTCTGTTTATATTCTTTAAATATGCAATGTTGTGCCGTTGTGAATAAGACATAAGAATAAAAATTTCTGTATTCTCAGTTGAACTAAATCCTTAATTCTGTATTAGATATTACTTACATGTGTTTAACACAAGTGACGTCACCACTCGTAATACAGTGACGTCAGTTGTTTTATGAGTGTCTATAGGCATCTGTGATCGATTAAGGTTATGTGTTTGTTTCTAACCTACATAAAACACTGTACATTTACAGAATACCGGCCATCCCGTAGCCTATTTGATACTTGCAACTATATTTGATATTTAGAGAAGGTGGCAACCCTACCTACATATTACACCTAACATTATTCCAGATGGTATGACGTCACGTATAACTGTATACCCTTTGATGTCCCGTGGAAATGAGCACGTGGAAGCAAAATATTATCGTTGGAACATTGATTTGTTATAATATATCTAACGAATTCAGTCGGTAGGTTTTGGTTGTGATATTATAGTGAAAATGTGTGTTTACGATATCAGCGGTTGCCATGACAGAAGCATGGCAACATTGGCAACCGCCGATTGTACTTTAAAACTAAGAAAATAATATATAGGTACTTAATCACTACATATCATAAAACAAAGTCCCCCAGCGCGTCTGTCTGTCTGTTCGCAATAAACTAAAAAACTACTCAACGGATTTTCATGCGGTTTTCACTAATATACAAAGTGATTCATGAGGACGGTTTAGGTGTATAATTTGTACCTGTGCGAAGCCGGGGCGGGTTGCTAGTACAAAATAAAAATAATTCAAAGCGCTTTGTAATATTATTACAGCAAAATAAACATATTTATGCATACAAATATTTGCACTGACTGGCAATCGAACCAATGACTTCTGACGTTGCAGTCGAATGTATTAACACCGCACATAAGCAATCAATTAATCAGCCTATCGTAGTCCACTGCTGGACATAGACATCTCCGTATGCGCACCACAGCCTTTGGAAAAAAAAACATCAATTTTTTTTAGTTGAATACAAATAAATTAAAATAACGCACTAAGTACAACACGGACACTTGACACGTGTCGCATAATATGTGTAGTATTTATAGATGTCTGAGAATAAAATGCCTATTTATCTATTTCATTTAATTTTTTTATTTTATTTATTCTTCATTAGTCAGGATGTGGATAGTGGAAGACTTCAATGGCTGCTTCAACCCCTCGAGTTTGGACTCATATGATTGGTTTTGACGAGTCCAACAGCTTGGTAACAATGGTCTGATGATAGAGCCAGAACCTGGCTTGTGGCACTCTTTTTTACTTTTTAATTCGTTTTGCCATTAAAGCGTTTTTTTAGTTATTTAAATTTCTGTAGTGACAGGTCTGCTCCACTCATTTCTGCATTCTTCTATCATACTTTCTTGAGACATATTTTGTATCCGTTTATTGATTTCTATTTTCTGGGCGTGAGCAATCTATAGGGGTTCTAATATAGAAGGTCACGTTAAGCTTTAAACTTATGGAATGTTTATATACATTGGTGTAGTTAATCGATCACCTGGCAAACAAAATATATCGCCACACTTCGCTCATATGTTTTTACAGATAAGGTCTAAAATCATTAAGTTACAAGAATAAATAAAAAATAAATATCCCTGATTGAAAAATCCTTTCAATTATTAGAAAAGAGCTGATGATCTTCAATAGACTGAATAGATTTTCTTGAATTTTGGCTAAGAACACTCAATCTAGTCACCTTTGAAACAAAGAAACTAAATCTGAATCTGTTCTTCTGTTTAAGACCTATGATGCCACAGGCAGACACACAGGTACACACGTTAAACTTATAACACCCCCCCTTTTTGCGTCTAGAGTTAGAAAATATGACGTTTGATGTTCTTAAATATGCTTACACTGGATGCATGACAAATGGTCTCACTTATCTTCTGTTACTGTTGTTTCCGCCTTTACTTCCGACTCCGATAAGATAAAAGAACTATTGTTGCAAATCCTTCTATTTCTATTATTATTATAAAACCTATCTCTGTGTGGGCGACTCTGAGTAAAAATATGGTGTTGGTGCTAGCCAGGAATTCCATTCCATCCCACGCGATACGCACTGCGGTTGTAGTTGTTGATGCCACCTCGCTGTGGTCTCCGCTACCTGCATGTTGGATGAATAACCCCGCTGTTCTTTCGCAAAATTCCACCTGAAACTCCTTGAATCTCACCAGAACGCAAAGACGAAGTCGTCTCTTTATCTTGTGCGGCCTGTACGGCGTCCTTGCTCATTAATAGGTTTTCATAAATTATTACTTTCGGCATTGCCCTTGGCCTGTGAAATTTATTGAGAGAGAGGCGTAGTTATTTGTTTACCATAGTCTTGATTTTTTTTTCATTAGAGTAGGTAATCATTCTGCTTCATCGCATTTAATTAAGTTTGGATCGCTGTTGCTGAATTCTGAGATGTTAAAACCTTCATGTCAGCTACTAAATCTTCAACTTAGGGTATTTAGAAGACAATCGCGATTTAGCAGTATGCGATAATAATAATAATGACTCCACACATCTCACATACGGCTGTCTGATCCCAAACTAAGCAGAGCCTGTACTATGGGAACCAGACTGCTGATAAACATACCTACTTATATATTTCTAAATACATACATATTATAAATAAATTACACCTACACACAGAACAAATTATCGTGCTCATCACACAATTATTTGTCCTGGGTGGGAATCGAACCCATGACCTCTTTCTTAGCAGTCAAGGTCATTAACCACTAGACCAACAGGACAGTCACTAAACTACTCTTTAACACAAAATTTACTAATTACATCCAGGAGATGTAATAAATAGAATTATCAATACTCAATATTATTAATTAACTGTTTGGAATCAGCTACCTCAACAGTCATGAGTGGTAGCAAACTTATCTCAACTTTAAATATCAAACTTAGCCATGGTTATAATATTTTGGAACTGACAAGGTCTAATCAAACCAAAATCCAAAATAAATTGCACCACTGATAGGCATTATTGAATTGTCAGGTGTCAGTCAGAATAAGTCAGTCGTGCAATTCGTTGCCTACACAAATTCGGAATTCGGAATTATTGCCTGAAATTGTGCCCTTTCTACTGCATATTACTACGTATCCTTTCGATTTTTCAATGATACACACATTTAATAAAAATCAAATTTGCTTCAATCGATGTTTTGTTTAATCATTTCTCACTTCTACGACCATCTTTTATCAAATATACACTGACCAGCTTTTGGCCGCGGTGTTGCTCGCGTGTGACGTAGATATTATCAATTAATGCCGTTGAATTTTCAACGAAAATTATACCGTCCGTAAACAAAACGAATCGTTTCTTGATTATAGGAACCGGGCATTAGTCCATATCTCTCAGGACCCGTACTCTTTTCTGGGTGAAGGGTGCCCTATGTCCTTTTCGGTACCCCTAACTACATGTGTGCAAAGTTTCATTTAAAACGGGTGAGTAGGTAAGACGTGGGACGTTTAGACGGGAAAGCCATGCTTCCGGAGTAATATAACGGCCTCACAGAAAACCGGCAGTCAAGCAATGATTCGTTGTGTTTCGCCGAGTGAGTGAGTGACTCCCCCTCTCCCCCTCTTCCCTCCTTTACTCTACTCACTTGTGACTCTCGAGTTGCAGGTGCCCATGGGCGGCGGTAGTCACTTAACATCAGGTGAACCGTCTGCTCGTTCGCACCCTATCCCATAAAAAAAAAACATGGAAACGTAACAAATAAACAAACTCACATTTATTATATTAGTTAGGATGTATTATTTCAATAACATATCAATTTATAGTGGGTGACACTATGTTAGTACGTCCCATGAATAAACTAGTACTTACGCCATATCCGTATGTTAAATAGGAGAAAACAAGGAATTAACATTGCTTCACTTCGGAACTTTAGAATCCGGTATCCGTAAAAATACGATCGTATTTGCACACGGCATTTAATTTGTAGCAAACAATTTGCGAATTAGTGTTACATGTATGAGACTCTCTTCTTCGAGCTGTTGCTCATACTCCCCAATTCATCCGTATAAGCAATATCATTTACCTTCCATTACCTTCCCTTTTGTCTGTCTTCCCTTTTCAATATACTACCAATTTTCCCATCTTTAATTCCCATAATTCTTTCAAAAAATAACCGACTTCAACAAAAAAAACTATTCCATAAAAGACTTATATATGGTTTTCTCATGAATGCCATTGCCAGAACTGAACCGAATTGAAATAAGACCACACGGAAAGCACCAGCTTTCAAATAAAAAAAGAATCATCAAAATCGGTTCACCTAGTCGAAACTTCTGAGGTAACAAACATTAAAAAAAAACAGTTGAATTGAGAACCTCCTCCTTTTTTGAAGTCGGTTAAAAAGTGCAATATGTTGACGGCAAAACGCTCTTGGCGGCCATATGTGGGTGTTTAATAACCTCTGCCTAACCTTACGGGGATACACGCGTGAGTGAACGTGTATGAATGTCTTATAATATATACTTCTGTCTATATAATGTCTTATAATATATATGTCTTATAATATAATAGATTGTTACACACGTTTCATCAGTTTTTTTTTGCCACATAATAATTTCTCGTCTATCAAGCATGTTGCTATACTTCGTGTGGTTAATAAAAGAAATCAGGCTGTCAGCATTGTTTTATTAAAATATTCTGGACCTTAACAGATTCTTCAGCCATAAAAACTTTTTTTTTAAATTGTGAATAAAATTATTTATAAAAGTTACCTTAATCACTATTCAAGAATGGCGATTAAAATCAGAGGCATCTAAAATATCTATTTTTTTTTAAGACAGAAATCCAATATAACAATTTATCTTAAGTAGAATTACCCACAAGTATTTTAGTATGTTCGCAGCAAAATAAAATTGGTGTATCAAACATTGGCATACCAGAAGCCCTATGCAAACACGCATGATAATTCTAGTATCAAAGTCAAGATGGTCAGTTTCCCTACATCCCTGATTTCGCAAGCGAGGCCTCGTAGCTACCGAGGCGTATCTACACACACTTCCAATGAGTATTGGTTAACCGTTCACTCAACAAGTGTCAGTGATATTGTGTAACCAAGAAAATGAAGAATTGGATTATAAGGTGGGTGGAGAATATGCCTATGGTACTTTCCAGGGTAAATCTAGTGTTTTATACATAAAATTAGAAACATCTCTTGCACTAGGAATCATTCCTGTTTCGCGAGGGACTTTATAAACATTGATACGGACACAAAAAACACACAGAATCGGAACAACTGTTTGTGGATCGCACAATTTTTTGTCCTGTTTGGGAATAGAACAACAGCAAAGTAGCGAGGAATCCACTTTAATTATTGCGCAATCAGTGCGTCATAAATTGTTTTCATGTTCTACCGCGCCTTAGAGGTGGTCAATTTGAGCGCAAGGATCATAATGAATTAAGTTTCTGTACTGTATGATTTAATAATTGGTATAATATTTTTAATTGGGTTTGCGTTCTACTTTTACGAATAAATTCTCAAATTTAACAAGCATTAAGTTCTCTGAAAAATCTCCTTCGACATGGTTTAATAATTGAGAGTTGCCTCTCGGAGAAAATCGATAAGACTTCGCAAATAGCAATATCAACCGATCAGTGAGATCAACAAGTGAGGTTTGTAGATAGCGCAATTACAATGTCGAAAAGAGACTTTTTCCTTAACGAGGCAAAACAGGTGCCTGAAAATAAATTTATCTGTATCCCTCACAACGTTTATCTGAAATGTCATTATGATCGATTAAGTAGTTCAGGTTCGAAAGAGTAACAAAACTGACATTCGCATTTAATATATTAGGTAGGATTGTTAAACATTTGAAACTAAGGCTTTTGATTTTACACATTTTTTACAAAAAATTCCAAAATATAAAATTTTATAGACTGGTCCCATATCTACTCGTCTTCATATCAACAACCAACGCTGACCTATTTTCCAAAGCGACCAGGACGAAAGCAGACGAACGTGATGTCAGAAGCAGTGTGTTTGACTTCATCATCATCGGCGGTGGAACTGCTGGATGCCTTCTGGCCAATAGGCTGTCTGCTGTAAGCGACTGGAAGGTAACTCATATGAATGATCGCTGCAGTGTTCATTGTCACATGTATAATATACTAATCGTTCTCCACAGTTACAGTTGGTTTCTGGTGACCACAATCGCGGGTGATACTACCGTTGTAATTAGAACTGTCATTGTATAGACTCGCGTACCCTGACAGGTTAACATAATATATGTCTGGTCGCGTATAGCTTGATGTAGCAAAAACTGTCTGTGGCATCGTAGCTCCCATACGGATGAAGCGATTTGAGTGCGTTTTTTTTTGTTAGAAACGTGACTTAATCGAAAGTGTTCCTAGCTATAATTCAAGAAATCCTGTTCAGCTGTTGGAACATCATCAGCTCATTCCTAATTGTTGAAGGGATTTTCGAGTCAGGAGTGTTTTAAATTTTAAATTTATTTTCAAATTTGTAACACATATTCTTCAACTATTTTAGCTTTCTGCACTAATTTTTCCATATACAATAATCTTTAAGTACTTAAAAAATGACTATCCTGAAAATGGCTAACTAGAATGTAATTTCTGTTCCAGATACCTATTGTTGGTAGGTGTCCCAGTCTGACCTCTTTGTTTGTTGTACCTAATTATTAAATCACATTACAAATGCCATAGTTTAATTTTCAAACATTAGTATACAACACAAGAAAGTTAATAAAAAACTCAAGCTGCAACAAGTTAGTCATGAATTATAAGCTCCAAGGTCTCGTAGGTTGTGTTAATGAATTACTATTAATTCGGAAGCTATCAATTAACATTATATTATCCGAGAGTTATAGGATCAGCTTCAATAAATTTATGATGCCAACAAAATGTACTAATTGCTAAAAGTCATGCGATCCAACCAATATTCGCCACGGTTCAATATCTCAACAAATATTAGTTTCATTAAAGTAACCTAACATTTCCGTCATCAAACTCATTCGTCTTGTGTCGTGTGAAACCCCCACGGGTTATCACCTCACCGGGGCTACTAGTAAAACCACACGATGTTGCACAAGCGAGTCTATTGTAAGGTACTCGGGTATACCCTGTCCCTAGGAAGGAATTCCCTGAGAACCCGGTCAGACCTTGACCACCTCTTAAATAGAAGACAGTCACAACCTAGCGTGCGGAGGGCCTTGCCCCCCTTCTGGTTTAGAGAGGCGCCCGCGGAACAGGTCGCACCACCGTCTCAGGCCTGCTTCTGCTAAGGTAATGGGCAGCCTCCCCCGTTACCCCCAGGCTAGCGCTCATGGAGGCCGGAGATCATTCTGCGCTCTCCGGCGCCTGGTGCCCTCTTAAGTTTCCTTTCCGTCGTCTCTTTAGGACATCACTTCCTCACAAAAGGAAGCGGTGGATTCTCACGCACTCTTACTTTGGACCATAGACAGAACCATGGTCTCCAGCGAAAAGCTTCTCACTCCAATGAACGTTGCGAGGTCGCGGGGCTGTTGCATCCACGCTGAGCACTACACTAGAGTGGGGAGGAACCAAAAGCCTACGAAATATTGATTTTTTTCTAAAAGTAGTCAGACTGGAGTAGTTGGTAACTTTAGTGCTTGACTAGTCCATAATCTAGAAGATGGCTTATGAAATGAGAAGCTCGCTTTCTAAGTTTTTTTATTAAATATAATCTCCACACAGGTATTAGTCCTCGAGTCAGGTATAGACGAGAATGTTGACTTCGACATCCCAGGAGTGCCGACCAAGGACTATCGGCCCATACTGTGGAACTTCAGAACTGAGAGAAACAACTACTCCTGTCTCTCACGACCTGGAGGAGCATGCGAAGTGAAGACTGGGAAGGTAGGAAAAATTCATGAAAACACTTTATGAAGTGTTTTTTTTAACCGGCCAACCGGCCAAGTCAGACTCGCACACGAAGGGTTCCGTACCACTTCTAGTAGGAGTAGTAGGTAAGTATGAGGAGTACTTTTTAATTTTTATTTTATTTTCATTGTTTATTGTTATAGCGGCAACAGAAATACACATTCTGTGAAAATTTCAACTGTCTACCTATTACAGATCAAACCCACGACCTCTGGCTCACCAGGCAGGATTACTAATCACTAGACCAATAGGCCCGTTTTAGTGAGTCACACAATACTAGTATTCCAGTTAACCAGCCCAGCTAAGCTAAATACTTGTCTTAGAAGTAGTTTTACGTCAGTGATGTCGGTAGTGGGTAGGGTTCAAACCCGCAACCACTAGATCGCAAGTCTGATACTTTAGCCATTAAGCTATTGTCACTTCGTGTGTGCTTCGTGTGTTTATAACCACCGGTAGTACTTGCTTTAGAGCTAAATAAACCCTATGTAATTATTATATATGCTTCTAGCCGTTCCCGCAGTATCACCTGCGTTTATGATCACTGCTCCGCTCCTATTGGTCGTAGCGTGATATTATATAGCCTTCCTCGATAAATAAGCTATCCAACACTAAAATAATTTTTCAATTCGAACCAGTAGTTCCTGAGATTAGCGCGCTCAAGCAAACAAACAAACTCTTCAACTTTATAATATTAGCATAGATATTCCATGTTGGATGATGATAGGAATTCACTATCGGTTACAGAGGCAACTGGTTTTAATGTTCATTACAATATGAATATCATTCAAGGTATTGGGTGGATCCAGTGTGATCAATGACATGAAGTACACCAGGGGTCACAAGCTTGACTACGATGGGTGGCACAGTACTGGAGCCTTGGGATCCCTGGACTGGAAGTTTGAGAGTGTTTTAGAACACTTTAAAAGTATAGAAGACAATGGTAAGCTTGATATTTTAATGTGGTTTGGAATTATATTGTTTAACATATTTTTGCGTTAGGACTATATGGATAACTTGGTGAGAGAGATGAGAGAGTTTTTAAAGTTCTGTTTAGGTAAGGTGATTATTTTTAAAATATCTTAAAACATGTTGTTAGGTATACTTTTATTTACACGCAACTAAATGTGCATGCTTTTTTGGTTTGAATTACAATGGCTGCCACACTCAAAGCAGACACAATAAATTAGTGTCCACAATGCTTAACAGATTGACAACATAATATCATTGATTGTTATCATTCTTTGAATACAAGACAATGCAGCAATGTAATGTAAGT
The DNA here is from genome assembly GCA_963859945.1 of Euplagia quadripunctaria. Classification (NCBI taxonomy): domain Eukaryota; kingdom Metazoa; phylum Arthropoda; class Insecta; order Lepidoptera; family Erebidae; genus Euplagia; species Euplagia quadripunctaria. Next base: position 1,663,993 of record OY982575.1, on the reverse strand, counting down.
TACAGCTGAAATTGTAATTTTAAATTTTTAATATACTTGCCTATTTATTTTTCTTTTTTTTACTTTTTAAGTGGTATTTTAGCTTAATTTTGAATTGTATCTGATGTTGTCACTAAATAGTAATGAAATGTTGCAACACCCGAAATTGGGTAACTGTTGAATATGTTTATGCAAGATATTGTCAAACAGTTTTATGCAATAAATAAAATATGATACTTAAAGACTTCAATAATTGTTTTCACATGGATTTTTCTCCTATCAACGATCTTGGCAAGAATGTTGAGGGAATAATGATCGCTATTACGTTTTTAGAACTCGTTGTTTGTCTAGTAAAGATTAAAGTCCTCTTTTACGAAGGCTAAATTTGTTTTCTTTTGATCGCTCTGTTGTTTGTGATGATTACGAACCTAAGATTAAAAGTAAATTAGAAATAGCCGCTGTTTTGTGTGCAAGTATTGTCAAAAAAAAATTACTAAGTCTCTACTGAACTAAAAATCACCGACTTTCCTATAGTTCCAAAACTTTTATTATCAAATTTCTTTTTTAAGGTGATTACGACGTCCTGATGAACTCTCATTACCATTCCCGTGGCGGTGAGCTGCACGTCCAGAGAATCAAACACGCAGACAGACCCATTGAAATATTCACTGCTGGTTTCACAGAAATGGGACTCCGGAGTTTGGACATAAATACTAATGCGCAAGAAGCTGTCATTAATAACCAATTTGCCATATCAAATAATACCAGATTGAGTTCCAACAGTGCTTTTTTAAAACAAGTAAAATATAGAAAGAATCTCAAAGTTGTAACAGGAGCAACTGTGACTAAGATAGTCATAAATAAGGAGGAAAAATCCGTGGAAGGGGTTCTTTACGAAATTGAAAAGGGAAAGGAACGTCCAGCGTACTCAAAGAGAGAAATAATTTTAACAGGTGGAGCTATCAATAATGTAAGGCTTCTACACTTGTCTGGTATTGGCCTTAAAGCTGATTTGAGTAAACATAACATTACGCCAATTATTCAACTACCTGTGGGTCTTAACTATCAAGATCAAGTGACTGTAGGTGGTCTTGCATTCGCCTTAAATGATATTCCAGTGGTTACAGAAGAACAACTTGTAAATGATTTTAAAACTTGGTTTCAAACTCGTACCGGATCTTTAGCTTCAAGAGGTATTGGTCAAATATCTGCGTTTATACAATTGTATGAAAACTTCAATGCTCCCGACGTAGAGCTGACCTTAGAAGGTAATTATATTAGAAGTGATAAATTTATGCTCACTAACGTAACTGTCCATGCGTCAGAAGAATCAAATTTACCTTTAGCGTATTACAATTTAGTAAATATCAATCCTGTATTACTTAGACCTAAAAGTAAAGGAAAAGTTATGCTGAACAAAAGAAACCCTAAATATGGCCGTCCGATAATTCAAGCAAATTTCCTTAAAGAAAGTGAAGATTTGGATACTCTCGTTGATAGTATTGATATAGCACTGCAGTTGCTTGATACTAAAGAATTCAAAAAATCTGAAATCAAGTTCGCACCTTTAGATCTCTTTCCATGTGATCGACTAACTAATAGAGATCAGTGGAACTGCATTGCGAGACATTACACTAAAGCTATGAGTAACCCTGTTGGAACTTGTAGAATGGGAGAAAATAGCACAGATTCTGTTGTAGACTACCAATTAAGAGTTCACGGTATAGAAGGTTTACGAATAATAGACTCTTCAGTAATGCCTTCACATGTAAGAGGAGGTATCTTTGCTCCTACTTTGATGATCGCCGAGAAAGGAGCCAAGATGATTATAAAAGATTGGAAAGAAAATAAGGGACATTATTATAATAGGCGGTGACAACAGGACACGGAATAAAATTAGTCTAAATAAAATACTTTATTAATACCAACTAGTTTTTATCATATCACTTGCTTTTTCAGCTATCATTATTACAGGCGCTGCGGTAGATCCTCGGGTTATTTTGGGCATAATGGATGCGTCAACAACTCTTAACCCATTTACTCCATACACTCTTAGATTCCGGTCTACAACTGATTCTGCATCCATAGGAGGCCCCATTTTGCATGTGCCAGCGTAATTATGCAGTGGTGTTGAAAAATGTTTTATAATACATAACCAGAATTCTTCTGATACTCGTTCATGATCTTTGCAGTCGTTGTTGAGTATTGGACGAGGATCGAAAGCATACTCAGCGCTTTTGAACACTTCTGTGTCAAACAACTTAACTATCTCTTGTATGCCCTCTAATAACTTTTTCTCATCAGATGGATCTTTCAGAAAATTAGGATATATCAGCGGTTTACCAAAGATCGGATCTGTAGCGTTCAAAACCACCTGACCTCGACTTTTAGGTGTCAATAACGATACACACATTTCGATTTTATCGTAGTACATATTTGAATCGTGCCCTCTAAACCTAACTTCAATGTCAGGGGTACCCAAGATTTCAGATATAGAACTCTCTAAAAATGCTACAACTTGGAAGTTAGCTGATAAAGGACCAACACCTTTTGAGTAGTAGCTTGTGATATCTTTCAGTTTATCTGGGAACCTCGAGGTTGTTGCAGTTTTAGTCAATTTTATCACTGGCAAGCACACCGATAGATGGTCGTGGAAGTTTGCTCCTACTGGCAGATCGTATACTACCTTTAAATCTAAATATTCCAAGTATTCCTTTGCTCCTATCCCAGATTGCATTAATAATTTAGGACTATTTATAGCACCTGCGCTTAATAGAATTTCCTTTCTAGCCTTTACTCTATTTATTGTACCATTTTTTATATAATCTACGCCATAAGCAGATATGCTATCTCTAGTCTCCTTAAATAGTATTTTAGTAACTAATGCTTCTGAAATTATATCTAAATTCAATCTTAACTTTTTTATAGGCTCAATGAAAGCTGTGTATGAACTCACACGTTCACCAAAATAGGAGGTAGTTTGTATTCTCATGAACCCTAACTGATTTCTTCCGTTTACATCAGTGTAATTATATCCTAACTCGTTTAAGGCACTTAATAAAACATCGACGTTGTCATCCACGTGAGGATAACGGCCCACGTCCAAAGGACCCTGTGTAGAATGAAAGTACTTATTTTTTGATATATCCTTATCATAATTGCCTTCAGAATATTTGAAGAACGGCAAAACTTCGCTATAAGACCAGCCTTCGTTACCATTGATGGCCCATTCATCGTAGTCCGCTGCACTACCCCTCATGTACGCCATATCATTGATCGTCGAGGTTCCTCCTAGAACTCTGCCCTGGACCATCTCACAACCCTTATCGCCTCGCTTCTGGCAAAACCTGAAACGTCGTAGAACTATACGATTGATAAAAACTACAGTTACTTACTCAGGATCTGTCGACAAATTTCAGAGATCACGCAGGAGACTGTAACTTTATGTCACATAAAAATTTTAGGTGAATGTCCATTGTCTGATTTATCTCGATCGTGATCATCACTCCTGATTAATATAATCATTAAATATGACTTTACCTACAATTAAAACACAGTTTGCAAAATCTATCGACAGATCCTCTTCGTAGAGGCTAAGAGTAAATCTCACCCCTTCTTCGGTCGCATGGTAAACTGCCAATCCATCGAAGAGCCTTTGAACTCACTTGTGAGACCTGGAATCAACGCCATCTTCGGCTCTTCGGGCCCTGCTTCAATCAGTAGTATCTAAAATGAATTTATGAAATTGTAAGAAAATTAATTGTCATTACTATTGTGTAAGACTTTACGTTAAGGATTTAAGTTAACCTTAAAAACATGTTAACTATAAATTTTTGTATTTAACTGAATTAAACTGAATTACACGCTTAAAAGTTTTTGTGCGAAACGCAGTTAAAGATTTTATTCTATATAAATCGTTAAATAAGTTAAAAACGATCAGAAGAATGTAAATACGCTCACTTAGATCACATTTGATACTCCTCAAAGCTTTCTCAGAGGCATTTAAGTGACATTAGTTTTTACGAAATTGACCAGAAATAGTTGTTGAAATACATAATTCAGGAAATTATAGTAAAGCTGCAGCAAAATTTTATAACGAGTATATATTATATTAGGAAATTATTGAGGAAACACGATATTTAATTTTAAGTCTTAGTTTAGAGTCGAAAGTTTACGCGAATGTTACACATTGATATAAAACTATTTTTAACGGATTCTATCGCGATTTATTTGGTGTTATTTTACTATTAGTAGTAGTAGACGTAGAGTCTACCCGTGACCATGGCTGTTGAAAAGCAACTGAAACGTCGGGATCAGTGTAAATAGTAAAATAACACCAAATAAATCGCGATAGAATCCGTTAAAAATAGTTTTATTTCAATCTTAGTTTAGAGATTTATTAAGGACCGAATTCCATATTACCTTCCATTTCCTATTTTCCGACAGTCTACTTGCAAGAACGCACCCAGCAGTACCACCACCGACCACAATAAAATCATAAATTTGCTCTTCATGTTCTGACGAATCATATTTCTCTTTGTTCCTCTCATTGGGGAATTTGTCGAAGTATGAAAATTGTTTACTGTAAGAGATTTTTTCACCACCACTTTGCTTCAGCAACCCTTTCTTGCTAGTGCCGAAGTAATTAGGCTCGGGGCCTATGTATCCATATAGCGTGTGTACTAGAGATATCAAGAGGATGGCTGTGGGCGCACACTCGATTCGTCCATCACATATCTTGCATAATTCATCAGTGGCGTTAGCAGACATTGCATCTTCATATTCTATAGGAGCGCCTTTCGAATTACTGTTAACTTTTGCATTATCGTCCTTTTCACTTAAAAGTAAAGCTTTTGTAAATTATATATTAGTAATTAAACAATTTTTAGTATCACTAACTTCCATTGGAAAGATCATGGATTAATTTCTATGTTCTCAATTTTGAATTCCATATTATTTGATCACAAATATTCTTGTTTAGACAATTTGTATGTGAACATATATTCTTGAATTTTTACTCTTCGTGGATATTTACACTATACATGTAACTTACTTAAGCTAGATTGTTAATTTTCTTTATTATTTTTTGAATACTTGTAAGTAAATGTTTCACTTGCAACAAGGTATACACATATCGTATTTGTAACGCGACTGTCTCTAACCACGACTTTGCAGTGTTGTGTTGTTGTCTCTAAGAATTTATTGTTTACAGCCTTTGTTCTTGTGTTTACATTCTAACCATTGTTATGAGTTCCAAGAGTTTTGGCGTAATAATTTACATTTTGCTCGGTATGTAATGTAAGAATAGATTATGTTTTTAGAATGGTTTTAGGATATACTCATGAAACAAGTCTAAAAACATAATACCTCATTCATTCGTCGCGCGTGCGGCTGAAGGATCGTCTCACGGATCGGCCTATTCAGCCACGAACGCAAGTGTCACCGCAATTCTTTCTAAATCATCTGTCATAGATGTTAAGGCCTGTACGTATGTATATTGGCACCGAGGACGTAATAGTTGAATGTAGACTATCATCAAACTGAAAGAGTAGGTGTGGGTTTCAATCCTATCCTAGAATAAAAGGTTTAGTGAGTCGTAATCATATTTATTACAGAAATACGGGTTTACTCACGTGTGTATACAAGGACACAAGGAAAGGATGGCTGAATACGTCGGTGTGTTGCCAGATACCGGCGTGCCAGCTCAAAATATTTTTTTTGCTCTTTAATCTTCATAAATAATTTATTTTGTAAAATAGTGTCTATTTTATAATTAACTAGCTGTTCCCGCGCGGCTTCGCTCGCGTCTACATATTTATGTATTTTGCACGGAACCCTAATTCTTTTTCGAAAATAAAATTAGCCTAAGTTACTCCTTATAACACCAGCTATCTGCCAGTGAAAGTCCCGTGGAAATCGATCCACCCGTTCCGAAGATTAGCTGAAACAAACAGACAGACAGACAAAAATTATGAAAAATGTTGTTTTGGTATATGTACCGTGTATACATCCAAATGCACTTACTAAAAAGCGGTTATTTTAATATTATAAACGGATACTCCAATTTCATTTATTTGTATAGATAATGTTAAAGATAGCACAGAGATATATATATATATACATTTTAATGCTTTTGCCAATCTATCAAATATATATGCTGGAAACAATAGTAAAATTTAATGAATAATTTGTGTTATCTCTCCGGGTTCCAACAACGGAAATAGGAAATAGCTATAAATGCGTGTTTCGTGATAACGTGACTAGGTTATGCTTATCTATGACACATTTATAAGCCATGTTTTGCAAATATACGTTTGTTTTAACATTTGTGACAACGAGTAATACAACAATATAAGCGATGACACAATAGACAAAAATTAAATTTAAACATTTAACTTCTTGCTCCACTTTTTTGTTTGCCAGAAAGTTAAATGCTATAACTTAGATCTTTTTTGGCAAGGTTTCCAGGTCCCAGCGTTATGTAGAACAGCGATCTATAGATATGAGACAGAGCACTGTGTGCTACTTACTTAGTTGTATGTTCTATACTAGTAAGGCGACTACGGTATTTTTCACCAACTCTTGCAAACGCTGCATGCAGAGATGAGACATTTTTAAAATACTAGTCAGTATATGTGGTAATATATGTAAATTTATATTGCGAACATATAGGTACTTGTTATTCTGTAGGTATACATAATGTATTTATAGTTTAGGTTTTTAATTTTATGTTTGTTTAATTCCCTTTAAAGTACACACTTTGCCTCTATTTATTCTTTACTATCCTCTCTTCACTCCCAAGGTTTGCTGGAAGAAAACTCAACTGTGGGAAACTCGCCTTTGTACATGCTATTTTCCTTCCTGTACTTACAAGATTGTTATTTTTGTGTACAATAAAGAATATATAGAATATAAATAAAAAGAAAACAAAGAATATTTGTAATGCAAAATACAAAATAGAAAATAACTATTTCCATTTTGTATTTTAATACTTTTATTAGAAAAGCATTTTCTATTTTATTTGAAATACCTTTTAGGACATATTTTGTATTTGCAAAATATTTTTTTATAAGTTTTGTCAACTTCAATAACTGTGATAAAAAACTTTAAAAATACTAATGTTTTTCTCACTATGACAGCACTAACTGAACTGACAGAAAAAACTGTATAATGGATCTTTTCAACATTCAGGTTTTTTTAATGAGACATTAAATAAAACTAGGATTGCCGGTTTCTTACATTGAATACACCAAATACAAAACCCATAGCAAAGATATCAGAAGCTTAGAGGGAGATAACGAAACATTTTACGGATGCCTGCTACCTAAGTTAATGAGAATACAAAAAAAATGTACTCATGGACAATCCCATATAATGTGGAGTACTGATAAAGAAAATACAAATCTCATCAAAAACATAAATGTGAAAATGGGAGCCAAGTTCGATATTAAGAATATCCGTAGTTATCGTTTTCCCCAGCAAAATTATTGCCTAAATGGGTGAGCTTGTCTACAGAACGTAGACAATTCTGAAACGTATTTATAAGAACATACAACATTCTAAAATAAATTTAAAAGACAAAGTCTTGTTTTTTCTGTTACAACAATGTTTGCTATTTTAAAAATATGACTTCTTAAATTTGAAAAGTCGATTTTTTTACACAAATCAGCTCTAATCTAATAAATTGAAGCTCGAGATTTGACTTAGCTAGTTTTCAAGCAAGGTAGTTTTTTTAAATTAATAAAAAAAAAATTTATGAACTATATTTGTGTTGGCGCCAAATAATCGAATGATTCAATACCTACGTAAAGCCTTCTCCATTTCTACGCACATATAAAATTTAGATAATTAATCAGTTTGTTGATTGGCGCCGAATCAAAATTAGTTTATATAAAACTTGATAGTTTATGTAAATAAGCTCAATATTTAAGACTTAAAAGGTTAATAAATTTTTTGCTTTTAGTTCTTTTCGTCAATTTTATTTTTTGTTAAAAAGATTTTTATTTTAAGTCCCCAATTACAACCAACATCTAACGGTATGAGATTTTGAAACTTATAAAAAAAATCGTAAGTAGCTATATCTAAGGACTGAGGGAGTCCAATACTTGTGACATAGGTTTTCTCTTAGTCTGTTTCATAATACCAATGTGAATGATTAATTCACAAACGGATCTATTACATAGTGTATTACATTCTGTTGTTTAACGACTCATTAAAGCTACTAATTACTAATTACCTTTAAGTATAGTATCCTCGTTGGAAGAAGTATTTTCTTTAAGGCATGGTTATAGTTATAGATTTGTTAGAATAATCTATAAACCAATCTAACATTATCAAAGCTTTGATGAATAACCAGACATCTGAATTTGCTTGCGATATTTTATAATATAAAGTCGCTCAGCTTGGGATTTGAGCATGCGATGCTCGATAATAATAATAATAACACCACACATCTCACACACGGCTGTCTGATCCCAAACTAGGCAGAGCCTGTACTATGGTAACCAGACTGCTGATATACATACTTATATAATTCTAAATACATACATATTATAGTTAAATTACACCCAGACACAGAACAAATTATCATGCTCATTACACAATTATTTGTCCTGGGTGGAAATTAAACCCTACACTAGACCAACAGGCCAGTCGATGTTTATCTAGTCGATAAAATTCGAAATCAAGTTATTCGGCAGAGAATTAGAGTAACCGTCATCGTGCAGACCACAGATCAAATAAATCGTTTCTTTGATCTGAGGTGCAGACAATGAGTATGCTGAAGTGAAAGTGATATAGTATGATATAGTAGTGATATAGTAGAACAATGGCATATCAAAAATCGTTTTTAGTAATGTTGTTACTGCCACACTTTTTAAAGTTTATTAAATAGTTTATGAGTTGAACTTTACTATAATGTAGTCATTTTAGATAAATTACATAATTTTTTTTTTTAATACCAAAATGTTTATGGTTCTTATGAATTCCCAATTCAGGTGTAATGGTTTTAATACATTCAAATTAATTTCTTGTAAAAAATGATGGGAATAGATATAAAGTTACATACAGAATAGATACAGTACATACATTTCTAATAATTCTTTAAAAAAAAAACCGACTTCAACAAAAAAAACTATTCCATTAAAGACTTATATATGGTTTTCTCATGGATGCCATTGTCAGAACTGGACCATATTGAAAAGGGACCACACGGGAAGCACCAGCTTTCAAATAAAAAAGAATCATCAAAATCAGTTCGCCAAAGCTCTACTTTAAGATACTCAATCATCCTTTCCTTTAAACTATTGACGCATACAGAGTTTTAAAACGTTTTTATTAGCTTCACTTGGTGATAACTAACTATGTTAACAGATCTTGGAAACCAATTTTTACCTACTTCAAACTGTCACATCGAAATGAAACTTTGTACCGTATGTGGACTGATACCACGGCCTCACAGAAAAACAGGCCATGAAAAACTTGGGTTGTGTTTCGCCGAGTGACTGAGTTTACCGTAGGACTTCAGGACCCCACTTCCCATCATCCCCCCCCCCCCTTCCTTCCTCTACTCCCACTTTAAAGGCCGGCAACGCACTTGTGACTCTTGAGTTGCAAGTGTCCATGAGCGGCGGTAGTCACTTACCATCTGGTGACTCGTCTGCTCGTTAGCCCGTACCCCATAAAAAATTACAAAATTATAATTTCGCATCTTGGAACTGCTCTGATGATGGAGCCAGGAGATTAAAGCTTGTTTAGTTTTACTAAACAATAATTATATTTAAGAATCATATTCTCTCCGCTGAAAAAATCCATAAGAGATTGTTTAATAAGGGTTTTGAAACATATATTTTTTTATTTTTTTTTATTTTAAAAAGACAACTCCCGCATTAGGAATTACTTCTGTGTCGCGGGGGACTTTACAAACATACAAACAACGGACACAAAGAACACCCAGACTCGGGTGGGAATCGAACCCACGACCTATGGCATAGCAGTCAGGGTCACTAACCACTAGGCCAACAGGCCAGTCAATATAAACCTGCGTCAATTGAATAACACACATCCGGGAATAACAATAGCTGGTCACCCTGATTATACAATAGATTCTTGATTGTCAAGGGATTATAACACGTATGTATATCGTAAGTACTAAGCAACAAAGGTCAGAACGGATTTATTTAGCATGTTTAGCTTCATTAACACTTTCGTGTGTACAAGGTGCCATTATTTAGTGCCATTATGAACACTAAGTTGTACTGTAGGTACTGTGCTTAATACAATACATTTTGTAGTTACTACGATTTCAATGTATGTACTTATAGGAATATTAGTTTACTTTTGGTAGAATGTCGTAGGTACGTATGCGAGTGATAAAACTAAAAAAACTATCAGGCGTTCATTCAGACCTAACCCTCCCTCATATCAACATACCTAATGTTAGATATAATATTTATCTGCCTATCTGCATGCGCTAGCCGGCCAAAATCGGTATGTACCACATCCTATTGCCTCCATACGCCCAGCCACGCACTAAGATTTTTTAGCCGCTATTTTACCATTTTTAACATAATTTTTACGTTTTTTTTAATTGTGTAATTGTTATACATATATAATATAATTATTGTGTGTGTTTGTCTTCCAACTTACCTGATGGAAAGTGACGTTGAAGGCCAAGATGGTACACGCCTATCCAAGAGAAACCTATTCCCTCTACTCTTGAACGTTCCAAGATTATAATTGTCTGGAAATTGAAAACCGATAAGCAGGCGACTTTACGATGCACGATGATACTTCTTTTTTAATCTGCATCACCCAAAGGTTGACTGGTAGAAAATACCTTAGGCATTAAGTCCACCTATGTACCAATGTGCAAAAAGTTTAAATAAATAAAAAAATATTTTATCTTCGAGTTAGGTCAGGCGCGCAAGAGTTGTAACTTGTTACAAACTCGTCGATGCTGCGGTTATTTTGTCGTCAAGTGTCAGTACTATTGAAACTCCTAAATTATACTGCAGCGCTTTTTTACATGTTTGTTTGGCTAACTGGTTAAGATAGCCTGCCAAAAAACCGGTACCCGAATGACCCAGATGCAAATGTGGAATTTTTCTTTGCTCTTAATACTTTATATGTATACTACTTCTCTCGTGATAGCTCAGCGGTCTATCCACTATAGACTTCTATCTATATGTATATATCTGTAACAATTTACATCAGTGACTAGTGTAGCTGACGTCGCCGTCGTCAGCTGTGCAAAAGAGCTCTGCCAACACAGTAGAAATATATATTATGTCAATGTCAATGATTTGATATAATTAATACACATCTATAGACTTTATGACTTCAGTGTTTATTGACTCCTAGGCGTGTACCTGTGCGTGTTTTTGTATTTATTATCTGTCTGGTTTAAGCACGGCTGGTGGTAGATTTTAATAACTCACTGAATTACAAAACAAATACTGTGTCTTTTTGTTTCAGGTACTTAATTGGCTGTAAATTATTAAAAGATCGATAACGGAGTGGCATTATAAGTAATTTACCAAAACGTTGTAAGTACCTATTAACGATAAATATTTTGTAATACACCATGCATAAACTCGCTACTACTATTACGTGAGCGAAACATACTATGGATATGGCTGGCTAGGTGTGGGTGTAATACGTCTCTGTATACCCCTTTAGGAACATACAGGCGTGAGTATAAGCAAAAGAAATATTTACAAGAATCTTTAAACTTTGCCGACCTATGAGGCGGGGTAACAGAGCATTCGACTGCAACGTCAGAGGCCACGAGGTCGATTCCCGCTCGGTGCAAAGATTTGTATCTGGGTATTTCTATGTATTATATTATAAAGTACATGTCATACAAAAAAAAGTTATCTAAGCCTGTTTCGGTTTTAGCGTTCCGTTCCTCAAACGGACAAAGGGAATCATGAAATTTGGTAAGAAGCAAGGTCTCACAGCACAATTAAAGGTAAAAAAAAACACGAAGTCGTTCATTTATTGTTATATCACATAATTTTTTTTTCATTACAAGCTTATATTTTGCGGTTTGAAAGCTGACTTTGTCGTATATCGATGTATGGGAGACTATTTTTAGAACTCCAAGTTAAACCTCCTTACGGAAACCTCGGTACGCGAATAAGACTCGCACTTGTTCGGTTCATTACAAGGTATGTATGCTTAATGTGGGTCTAGATATTATCGAATGTGTCAAATAAAATCATCAATATTATTGACTAGTATTCTACTAAATGAACTACTAAAATGTATGTACATTTTACTGGTTTTACCATAGCGCCTTACAAAATAATTATAGCAATATGTCTCTGTCACAAATAATATTACTTTAAGTAGGCGTTCTACATTAAGACCTCGTTCGTACATAAATGATAAGGAATCGCGGTGATGTGTCATCAAACTTGTACAGTATATTATAAATTCATGGTTTGCTTCGATTTTATGACGTCTCAGTCGCGGCGGAACACTAAAGTTGCCTCAATCTGTCCCCGATGGTGAATTTATAATTATTACTTTGAAATATGTCACATCAAGGATTTATTTACAAGGCATTGGTAGTAATATCATGGAATGATAAAAATATGCGTTATTGTTGACTAAGAATGTATCTGCTTCGAAAAAGTATTTTTTTTATTTATTTAACAATTTCGATGAATAACCTGACATTTTTTTTATTGCATAATGGAATAGGGTTTGACTTCCAACTCACCTGATGGAAAGTGACGATGAAGACCAAGATGGTACACGCCTATACAAGAGAAATCTATTCACTCTACTCTTGAACGTTCCAAGATTATAATTGTCTGGAAAAATAGACGCAGGCAGTTCATTCCAGACATTGGCCACTCGAACCAAAAAGGAGGCCATGGCTACATTTCTAGATCCTTGATCTAAGGACGATAGAATTTCAATATAGGCAGTAGTAGTAGTGATGATTATAAGCCCTTTAATCTAGGGATGGTAATGCGAACAGGTGCTCTACGATCGATTACTGTATAAGCGCGTGTTTGGGACTACATTTTCTTTGACTAATTATATAAAATACCTACACTTTTATAACTCTTTTATGATTCTGTAATTTAAAACCTATTAATTGGCTTATGATGCGAAATAAGCGCACGGTCCACCTATTGGTTAGTGTGGATACGATTATTACTTCCATAGGGCCGCTCCAATTCTATCACCAGTTCATCACTACATAGTATACTCTGTCTTTCGGAATGCGCTAAACTCAAAAACTACCAAACGCATTTTTGTACGATTTTCACCAATAAACGTAGTCATTCATGAGGAAGGTTTATAATTATAGGTGGTATTATATATAGGTGTATAATTCATTAAGGTTTTGTGTAAAATGGCTGAAAAATTACGAAAATTGTTGAAAATGTCGGAAAAAATCAATATTATGTTCTGCTACCTGTACGAACCTGGAGCGGGTTGCTAATTTGTTATATGAATCACCCAAAATGATATTAACAAGTTTATGATACTCGTAAATTTAGTTTCTATGTTTTCAAAGATTAATATCTTTTTCAAGAAGCGGGTCTCACAACTCACACAAGAAAAGGTCGCATATATAGTCATCAGATACTTTAATTATTATTTCATGGCTCATTTTGATTGTGATGGAGGGGTTAACGAGATTACTAGTAATGTGTGACCCACGTTGCTAGTTCCTTCTTAAAAAAAAAAAATTACTAATTATTCACACGGCCAAACCTAATGAATGATATTTAACCAGCGGAAACAAAAGCATCCTTAGGTAGTATAGTGTAGTACGAACCGAACGAAACGTAAATGATACGTCAAAATTTCAGGCAGTACCTAAGTACACTAAGTACAAAATATTGTTAGTGTAATCGTAACTTGTCGTTTATCGGTCATCGAGCAACAAGCAATATCGGGAATCTCAAACTTGTGGAATCCTGTCATCTCAATAATGTAGGTGGCCATTATATCTCTGCCTGATCGTCGCAAGAAAGAAGTGCCTTTGCTTTAGCAACACGTAGTACGCTACTAATCTGGTTCTAAAGCGTGGGAGTGAAGCCCTATAGGTGGCGACCAACACATACATACATACATATAGGTTCTTTGGAACATTGAAGTTAAGTAATAAATACCGATGTTCAGACATTTAAATCTTAATTTAAGAGCGCCTGTAGGATTATTCACCGCAAAACGCAAGCGGTGGTAATGTTTATTGTGTGTAAGGCGTTCAAAAGTATTAGTAAATATTATCTTGTCTGTGTCTGTGGTATTGGTTTCTTTATGTAATTATTTATTAATTTGATTTGCATTCATTAGTTGTCTACTTGGTATTTATTTTCTTTATGGTGTTACAACGGTGGTGATGATGATAAAAACATAACATGTGTAAATTCTAATAAACATATAAGTAAATATAAGTGCGTGTTGTCATATCCACGGCAATTACCCTAAAATGTCATTTCCGTATCAACTATCATATTACAACATTCTATCAATCGACTTTAAAACGAGACAGTAAGGTCTATAATCCTTTGACATTGACCTTCAAAAGGCATTAGATAGAACATTTTCTCATAGTGTTCTTGTAAAACTATTATTTTTTAATGGCACAAAGCGTTATTGGTAAGTATCATTTCCGTGGTGTTATAGCGATTTCTCACCAGAACACTACAGAAGATAATATCTTTCTAAATATTGTTATACTAAAATTATACGTTGGAATGAAAATTGTCAGGTTTAAATGGTAGTCATCCGGTGTTTTTGTGGTGTTGGTAGTTTATGGATAAGCGCGCTAGACTTTAATTGCGTCATTTTACGTCTGTAAGGGCATTATAACTTAACTGTTCCCTGTTCAGATCACGCATGTGCATATTATTATAATTTACACTTCACAATAGGTGGGTACTAATATAGGTACAGCTAGCTAGTAAACGGTGCCTTTTTAACGCATGAAAGCAATAATTTGTAATGGTCATAGTTGGTTTGGTGAATACCATACATAAATTTAGTTTAAAAAACAATTAAGCTAACTAACTTAATTAGGGTCCATGATTAAAATCATTCATTTAAAAATCTTCATAAGAGTAAATGTATTATGAAAATTAAAAAAAAAAATGGTTTATTATTATTTTCACGTTTGTTTTTATTTTTAATTGTTAAACCAAACAATAAATGAAAATTACTTGGCGAAAAGAATGACATCAATTTTTGTAATTTCTTACAATACTTCTAAAGAAAGAAGAAAGAAGAAGAAAGAATATATAATTTATTGCAAAAACCTCAGCGTACATTTTTTTTCAATGTTACTTAAGTCTATATTTAAAAACACATTGATTATTCACCTACTTCACAAACATCGTATTTTTAGTCTATGAAAATATCTACAATACGTCATTTATGTCATGTATAAATCGTGACGAATCAAATACGAATCCAAATAGGTGACGTGTCATTCTTGACGTGGCAACATGTGGTTATAACTTTTATTTATTTTTTTCTTCAAAAATAATTTTAAAGAAATGATCACTCATAATACGCTACTGCTTTGCAATTTCGGGTTGACACTCAGCATACACTGAGATGTTATAAAACATCCCAGTACTGATTTTCAGTGCCAACCGCAAGCGTCACCTGACGCCGGCAGGCAATATCGTATTTACCGTTTTGACCTTTAATAAAATGTAATTGATTTGACTTGACAGTCACTCAAGCTGTCTGATCTACTTGTCTTTACAACGTTCAATGATTTTAGAATGTGAAGGATCGCGTACTGCTCTGTTTTTAAATAACGGATACCTTTAGCAAGATTTGCTACCGGCAACGCACGCGTGACTATACTGATGTTTCAGTAATAAATCGGGCTGGCTTTACGTTTAACCGCCCTAGAGGTGCCGTGATAAATTGTCTCTGATAGAAATGGAAATAATGAATTGTTCCAAAGTGCAAAACAATACACGCACTTTTAAATAAATCCCCTTTTCACACCCAAACAGAACATTTAAATAAATATCAATTTAATTTCCATATTAGCTAAATTAATTATGACTTATGAGTCGTAACGGCACTCATTTTAATAATAGAGAAATTAACAATGATTCCCCATGGTCCGAACATTGCCTTTAGCACGCTAACTCAAATTAAACGTATAATAACAATAGGCTTTAATTATTATGGCGCACAAAATGGTCGGGTTTATTGTAGTATACCAAAACCGAAGCGAGAAAGTAACAAAAACCAATAATAAATGGAAATATGAACGTAACCGACCGCACTGCAATTAGTTTTAATACGAACCCGTTACAGTTAGTGCTTTTATTTGGTACAGCGCCATCTGTGATTGGGGGTTGAACTTTTATTCGTTTTAGTTTCATTATTGGCCGTATGAACGCTTTCATCGTAAAATATTATTACTGGGGTTTAGCAAATGCAAATATACTGGTAATTTCTTATCGTAGCGTTTAAAATGATATGTATATCGGAATGTTGGAGCTACTCATTTTCTAAATGTTTATATGAATATTCACGATGTTATAGGATTACTTTTATGAATAGTTTATTTCGTAAACCCCGAAGTATATCGTAAAGGGGAAGTTGTGTTCGTCTAAACACAAAACAAGTAAAACACTATAAGTAAAATTGTTTTATATTAATACATGGTCTATTTTATCTGATACGGCTAAGGATATTAATAAATTGACCTACGCGCCTATAAAGAAATATAAATTTACCTAGGATCTAGGTAGGAGGTACGTGTCTTGTGTACCTTATTTGGTAAGGCTATCCAAATTTCGAAAGATTCTACACACAAAGAATACAAAAAACCTCGTTTCCCGGGGTCACCAGAACCCTATTTAGGGTTATCAACATACACGTGACAAGTTCGGCCGTATCGTAGTTAGACTGAAAGCCGACCCCAACTTAGTTGGGAAAAGGCGCGGAGGAGAAGGATGACGACATAGAAATAAACAGAAACGTACACGTAAACAGGCTCTTTTGTACAAATATTTGCACGGTCAGGGACTTGAACCTGCGACCCCTAGTTTTGTAGTCAAATGTTCGACCGCCGTGCTACATAAGTTATCAATAAAATTAGTAGTACTATTACACACCTTGACGACGCCATTAATTATTTTAAACTTGTTTTCATCATGTCATCGGAAGCCAAAATCAATTTCACGAAAAAACGCAGGCCTTTTCAAATGACTGATGTTTCCTCATCTGACTACTTAAAGCGGGTAGTGCTGTTACGCGATAAATCAATTCCAAATCGATTTTTTTCGGTACCTTTATACTTAATCGATTAAATTCGTTAGCGCAGAAACTGGTTTGGATAAAAACTGGAGACACCTATTATTTAAACATATATATATTCGTAGCTACAAGTACAAAAATGTGTTCAGGACTCAGAACTCAGAGAGTGGTGCCACTCGTGGACTACAAGCGCTAGGGGAACCTGAGGCTTGTAATCAGCGAGTCTCACTCTCTCACTCACTCTCACAATTCTTCTAGTCACGAGCAAACTCTTCTAAGCATATAGAACTATTTTAACGCGGTCTTCTGTACATGCTTCAAGCGTGGTAATTAGACTGACCTTGACTGGGGATTCGGGCAACTCTTATTACAAGTGTAGTAAGTACTTACTACAGGTAAAATGGACTTGAATGCGGGAGAAAAACAAGCAGTATATGAGTTTTACGTGTTCTGAAAGTGGTATATTACTAATTGAGCTGTTGGCTAAGTTCAGTCCACTCGACGTCACTGTTTTCGACGTCTCAATATTGTGAATCAATTCCCGAATTCCTAGAAAAATTACTTTATTAAAAGGTCAAATTAGGTCGGAACCTCTCATTACCATGGCATTAAGATAATGTAAAAGTATCTATATATTAGTAAGTAAAGATAATTCTTTGGACACATTTATAAGAAAACTTCGTATACGGAGGAACGTTACATTAAATAATGGAATACCTACTTAAAGTTTATTTATAGAAAAAGTGCAGAAAGCAAATTTTTTAAACAATATATTTTGTTGCAAATTTACAAATTATATGAAAACGCCTACATCAACACACAATCTACACGCGTCCAATATATAATTATATTAACCTATCATGGTACGTAAGTCTTTACAATGTCAGTTCAAGTAGCCAATGAAATGAAGCAGCAAAAAAAAAAAACTTAATGAATTCTGGTCGAATTTCGACCACCAGGCCACGGTAAAATTATCTATAGATATATTGCCGTGACCAGTCGTTCTCCAGTTTTAACAAAGTCCCATAAACTAAGTCCCTCAATGTACGTCCATAATGTCCCAAAGGTATGTCCTCGTTTTGTTTATGTGTGTATTTACAAAAAATTTAAGCATGTTATGTTTTAGAGCTCATAGTACAAGCTATGTCTAGTTCTGGGTCTATAAAGTACTGTTGTCATTTCTGAGCGGGGTTCATCCTCAAATCTTGGATCTTGGTTCCAGAAGAATTTCTCCCCGGGAATGCCCCGACTGTGGAAATAAGCTCCCTGACGAAAAAGTTTGCCACCAATGTCTTTTACTTGGCGATATGATGACAACTCGTGAATATTAGCATTTTTCAATTACTTATCTGAGCAGTTTTCTGTTTCACAAGTACCCGCACACCTATCTGAGTAAATACTGCAAGGATAAAGAGTTAGAATCCCCCATATTTAGCTTAACAAGCTATTAAGCAATGTCTAGCTCATAAGTATTAGCTAGGTATTTATCTTGCGTGCTAATTAAATATTCCGTAATTACGTGTGTTGCCGTATAAGGCTAAACGAGAGATGTTTCTGGTTATCGGGTGTGTTAGGGCTGGCCCTGTTTGATTAATCTTTATTTTTAACTAACTTCATTAAAGAGAGAACCCCAAATAGAACTCTAATGACTATACTGACAGTGGTTCTAGCAATAATTGTTTGTGCTGTGGCTTTTGTGTTGGTAGTCGGGCAATTCAAATTAGGAACAACACTCTCTCTGGGTTCTGTTTTGCCAAACCTTTTTACCCGACTTAAAAAAAGAAGGAGGTCCTCAGTTCGTTGGAATGTTTTTTTTTTGTATAACTAAGTTAACAAACAGCGCACTGCCTGCCTGATGGTAAGCAATTACCGTTGCTTATAAGCACTCCCCCCTTCTTTAGCGGTACCCGCACGTTGTCAAAGGTTAATTAGAATTGCAGCAGAAATACATACCTACTCTAATAAAGCTGATTGACCGCAGTCGTCTAAAAGGGCTATGGTTCCGTAGTCGGTCGTTTCGAGCAGAAATCTGCTCTTCATTACCTCAAGCCCTATCTCCCGCAACTGTCACAAAACTACTATTATAATAAGATATATAAATTGTAGCTCAAGTAGTACCTGCCAGCCCTGAACACCGTTCGCTTCGCTACATGTCCGGCCTAATATATGTAAACTGCGAGTGAAACTCCTGCGCATATTATTAAGTCCATGTACCTCCGTAACCAATATAGGTAACATCCCAAGGGATTAGGTTTCGATCTGTGATAGCGCTAGAGCTTTGTTAGCGTTCAGTCGGCATTTAATGAACTTTTTATTTTCCGCAACTTCACCTGCGTTTATTGTCACTGTTCCGCTCCTAAGGGCTTTTAAGGGGTTAAATAGCCTATAAGCTTGCACAATGAATACTCTATTAAATACAATAAGAATGATTAAAATCTGACCGATGGTTCCAGAGATTAGCGCCTTTAAACAAACAAACAATCAAACATAAAACCCCTTAGTGTAGATATTAGATGTGTAAATTGGAAATTTATCTTGGTATGACAACATCCACATACATACATACATACAACTAATGCAACTAAAATATAGTTTAGCGCCATCTAGTGAAGACAATATTGTAGAAGTACTGAAGTGATTGATCGAATTGTCTTGGTAAGTGGTCACGGGTGATGCTGAGTAGACCACGGTACAATTCAGCTTCGTACTTGGAGTTTCTTGCCTGTATATCTCCATAGATAACGTTTCGGAACTGGCAACTAGCTTCAGAACTGATTGACTTTAATTCTGGACAATTCAAAAATAACTATAATTGGCATAATTGATAAAAGAAGACATAAGAGGAAGTGTTATCATTTTATATAAACGTATTGTTAATGGAGGGGTGAGAGAGGGAGGGTCTTCAATACGGCTGTTTTTGGATATAATATTAATTTGTTTTTTTTTAATAAATGTAGGGAATCAAAGAGAATCACCTAATGACCTCATGTGCCCTCTTGGTTCTCTCCAAACTCTGTGACATCAAGGAAACTGTCTGCGTAGGTACTTTGCAAACTAATCGCTACATAAGTATTAGTTTCTAGATGTTCACAGAAGTTATCGTTAAGAGATTACCTACTTTTAGTGTAGATAGTTTTTATTACAGATCGGAATTCTAATACTAACGTCTAGTTTTTGGTCAACGCAAAAATTAACTAATCGTAAGTCAAATTTCACTTCATTTTACTTTGATTTCATCATCGGACAGGTTATGTAAAATTTTACTGCAAAATCTAATGTCAAATGCCATTCATCATAGATTAGTAAAGTTTTCTTCGATCAACGTTTCAGAGACTCAAACTTATTGGACACCGATGTTAACTTGGCTCTGTTAGTTGAATTTTTGGTCGGCTGGATTTTGATCGGCCTTTCAGAAACCTTTACTCTTAATGGTTCTAAAAATTCTTTAAGAGGTGGTTGTTACGATTCCTCTGGTTTAAAGGTATTAAAATCTATAATTTCGAAGCTTTCGTTAAACGCAGACACGGAAATGAAATAGAGAGTTCCGTGTCTACTACAATATATTTCATTAGATTAGATTCGATTATTAAATACGTGATGTTATTAGACTAAGCGGACAGTCCACATATAATAACGATCGGCGTAATTCGGTCCAAACGAATCTACGTACACAATACATATTCTAGTTAACTTCTTCAGATCATTTGAATTTCTAGTTAGCAGATTTATTTACGAAGTCACCATTTTTACTTGTCACATTTTGTCAAACATTGAGCATTTATGCTTAGGTACTTGTGGTAAGTCCATTGCAAGTTATCGATATTACATATTTGGTTCACAAAATATGGTTTAATGATGTAAAAAATATCATAAACTTGCAACAACATTTTTATTACATGTATTACATACATGAACTAGTTATTACTCGGTGATTGCGTATAGAATAGCAATTAACTTCAATCACATATTAAATAGGTCTGCCTAGGTATTGCCTAAAAGGCCCAAAGGCCATATTGCTTGAGGTTACTATCCTTAAGTTCGTTTCGTGTGGCTCAGCGTTTTTTGAAATAAAAGATCAGTCAAAACAATAAATAATTAATTCGTGATAATCTAAATTAACACTTAATTAACTGTATATATTGTATTTTCAATTACACCCTACAATTTTCTTTTACAACACTTTTTTAGGTTCTATTATTATAGTTGTTAACAGGTTTATATTGTTGAGTCTAAAATACCTCACGTTAATATACAATAAAATATCCCTTCAAAAATTAAAAAAGAGCTGATTATCTTTGAACAGATTTTCTTGAATTACAGCTAAGAACACTCTCGATCAATGATATGTCATCGATAGACACACAGATAAACAGTTTAAACTTTTCGCGTCGGAGGTTAAAAATTAAATGAATCATCCCTTCATTCATTCATTCACGGCTGTTAGGAGTAGATTTGATGATAATGATAACACGTATTTGTTATTCACTTCAAACATTAAATGCTATTAAAATTCCTTTCAGATTTTGAGCCTCATTTTTTGTTTTTTTTTTTAAATTCAATAACAATTTAAAAAATCCCATGTTTTTAAAAATAAATGAATAATCCCTTCATTCATTCATCCACGGCTGATAGGAGTAGATTTGATGATAATGATAACACGTATTTATTATTCGCTTCAAATATTAAATGCTATTAAAATTCCTTTCAGATTTTAAGGCAAATTTTTTGTTTTTTTTAAAATTCAAAAACATAATTTACAAAATCTCATTTTTTAATACTTTCTTTATTGCAAATATGTGTATAATGGCACAGACCCTCTTGGCTCAAATTAAAAAAAATCATAATCATCGCCGAAAGATGCATTTCGGCGTTATCTTGTAATATGTGATTGTTGTTTTGCATTTTCTTTTTTGCCGATATTGCTTAATCTTCTAACTACACTTTATTTTCTTCATAGTTATTTTTAATTTGCGTACAAAATGTGAAAGATTTCCATTCTCATTTACTTTTAACGTCCATACATAGAGTTGAAATCTACCTAACCCACATTGCATGCTTGTAGAAACAAAGTTTGTACATAACTACTAGTTTTTTGAGTGAGCATTCCTGCACAAGGTTCCATCTCCATTTCCCGTATGTCACCCGATCACTTGCTTGTCAAACAACATTACCTACATCGAAGTTACGGAGCTATGAATATTAATGGAGATGAATGAGTGACAGCTGGACGCCCAGCATCCACCGATGATATTTGAAATGTGCATTTTGAGATCTATCTTTTATATTCTATAAGGCTCAAATCTTGTAACTCAATTTTGATTCAATAGATTTTCAAATTTGTTGTTTAAAAATATTTAAAATATAAAATGATGTTAGTTATTTTTTATGGAACATAAACTGTTGATACGCGTATGTTCTTGGAAAAAATAAATCCTGTTGATTATATAGTAAATTATGTATTTTCATTAATTACTTGACTGTACTGATCATCAGTTCAGCAGCACGGGACCTTATAGGTCCCCGTGCTTCATCCAGGTAGACACGGGTCCGGCTTTCTTCGTTTCTGTAAGCGAAGATAAAATATTACTTGTTTTTTTTTATTAAATTCTTTTACATTTTTTTAGTCTAAATAAATTATATATCCTACCTATGAAAAACGCAAAGCTGAAGAATCCCCGTCTGGTCCGGTCGGTGCTGGTCAGCCTAAAAAGTAATGGACTAATTTTCATGATTATTTCACTAATGTATTCTAAATATTTTTAGGCAGTTTTTGGTATATAATTCGTCGGATTATTTTTTGTTAAAAAATATATTATAGTGACGGACTGTATCAATATTAGAACTCTGAGCGCTTTATTTATGTTTGTGTATGCATAAATTTGACCTGCTAGCTCTATACTTAGGAAAGACTATTTAAAATAGTACATTATTTGAAGAAATATTTTTTATTAGGATCCCTATGGACAGTATGGACACGAAGTTGGTATGTATGAGAATGTCTTACATCACCACTCATTTATTAGGTAATTAGAGTCATAATAGTAGGCAGTAAGTTATTTGTTCCTGTAGCTCAATAATCACAGCATTACTAAGGAATTAGCTCGCATACTACATTTTCATGCTTCCCACATAAGGACCGGCAACCACCGTACTGGTATAGTTGAACACCTCCACTTCCTAAGTCACATTCTCATTTATATTCACAGTAATTACACTGCATTAAAATCTAGAACACTTTAATATGTTATGTGACGACATTTAAGGCGACTAACTGGCTCTCGTGGTAACGGTTATCGTGCAAATAAGATCAAAGCATATCTGTCTATATTGTTAACGGGTTCAAATTGTATCACCTGCACTTTAGAAACTATAACAAAAAAATATTTATAATTATGTATTTCCACGGGAATTAACGCGATCACGAAAAGGTATTACTTACCTCTGAATTGCCTAACGTTTCCTGCTTGTGACCACGGCCAGTGCAACCTGGTCGAAACGTCAACCGGGGCGGGTTGCTAGTAAAAATATAAAATAGTGATGATCAAGATATTACAGACATACACAACAGGTATAATGTATGTTAATCAGACAATAGATTAGGAAGTTATGTAATGTTCTTTGACCATGTTCTTAAAGACAGGCAATATAGGTTTATATTAGATCTTCTGCAGGTTATCTTAGAGACAATAATATAATTGGCCCATTCGGTCTGTCTACTCCCAGTCAATAGTAAGTTAATATTAATATTATCAAAACTTGTATCATTGCGATTGATCTTTTGGAATTAAGCCTCTGAGACTGAACTATAAAGATTTAGAAGATATTTTAAGCAATATAATACATCTCATCCGGTACCAGGAATACATAAATCTCCGTAGATGTGGTGTATAATGGCGCTTAATGCTAGGGTGCTGGACCCGAGGCGTAGGGCAGTGGTAAACTGGTTCCAATATTTGGGTAAAACAATGCACTATTTTAAGATTAATTTGTTATTTTAGTATAGGTATGTATTATAGTATGTAGAATATAGAACAGTATGTAAATTGAATATACGTATACTTACCTAATGTTGGAAAACGATATAGGTACATAATGTCACGCCTCTGTGAATTACTTTGGTACTGGTGGTTGAGAAGTCCGCACTGATTTAGAATGAGTGATATTTAAAAGGTATAACGGTCGACTTCGGTGACAGCTTCCGTGCGGTGTACGCGGACGACTCAAGAAATATTAATTTAAATGTATTGCAGGATAATTGTTATTGTATATTACCATTGTTACATATTATAGTACCAGTCGTGTTTGCATAATCTTTTAATTCTTTTCCTCTAGCTTACGACCCTATCGTCTCCGGTACAAGCTACCCCCTGGACCAGGGATGTTATGGAACTCCGTAACCGAAACTATTGGATATCCGAAATAAAAATCTATCGGAAATCCGAAAATTCGAAAAGAGGTGGAGTCTTAATAATTTATATTTTCAAGATGCAATTACATATTTTATAATAATTGTACATAATCCGACCATTGCTTATTTTTTATTATGATTCTACTACCAAATAATAACCTAGAAATAATGCTAAGTGATAACCTATCTGTATTTTCTAGTTTCATTCTTTAAAGATCTAATATCCGTAACCGAAACTATCGGATAACCCAAAATAATCTGATATCCGTAACCGTATCCGAAACCGGTATAACATTATTCATATATCCGTATCCGTATTCAGATCCGAAATTTCATATTCATAACATCCCTGCCCTGGACCTAGCAATAATTACAAGAAGGTTCTTTTTAGAACAAAGCTCGTAATCGCACGTTACACTTCAGACGCTCGGCGGATGCGGGCTAGGCGAGAAAAACTGTTAGCGCAACGAAAATTGACTTTGAAAATTTACTGTTGATAGATTAAGGTCATTGACGTTCCTATTCTTATTTGAAACGAAGGCGAAACGTGGCGAGTGTTCCGAAGATATCTTCTAAATGATTCCTCTTCTTTTCCTAACAACCTTACAGTTCAAGCAATCCCAACAAGAATTAAACGGTTCAGCACCCCCTTTTTTTGCGTGCGGCATTAAAATGTAGACTTTATTACCAGAACACGTGTTCCCTTTGATCTACAACTCCGGGTCGTTTATGCGGTGCGTGAAAAGACGTCTCTCGAGGCCGTCAAATTGAAGACCACGATTTCAGTATCATCAGTATCTGTGACGGTGGTCTTCGATCTTTGGACCTCAATTTAGCTTACCATCATTTGGGTTGAGGTTATACTGACGTGCGTTAACTAAAATAAAACATACATAAAGACCGGTGGTTAACGAACGTTAAAGAGGATACCACAAGAACACTAAGGATATTTAGGCTGCGATAATTTATTAGCGCTGAGGTGTAATATTTTCATTTAACGAACTAACGCACGTTCAGGAAACAATGTTGAAGCGTCGGCGTCGGAAACTTAATAGCTTAGGTGTTAGACTTGCGATCAAATATTCGCGGGCCACACCCAGTATGCTATCGACCCGAACCCACACAAGAGTTTAGCTTAACTGCAAGGGGCAGGAGCAGCAAGCTGCTCACAAGAGTACCAGTTATCTCTAACACCTACATCACTAGTATTCTTTAATTAAAAAAAAACTTAGAATACAGGTATTAAAGGAGGTGGTATCGGTAAGGTCAGTGTCCATCTGCACCATCTATCGGTCAACAGCCAGAAACAGAATGCGCATCTACCGCCGCGGTCATTAATTTAATAGCTCACACCATTAGCCGTGGTGCTCTATGGTACAATGTCGACTGTCGACCCATTGTGTCTAAAGCCACCGTGAACTCCGTGTTGTCATCAGGTGACCCCCTACAATGGGTTTGATGATAACCGCAGTTATACGTCACGGATTAATATTAAGTAGGAATTAATTTCGACGAAAATTTGTGTTACGTAATATGAAATGAGTTTTGAAGTGACATGTGAAACGAATTAGTGATGGATGTTATGGACGTTGAGTGGCAGATGGTTGATTATTGAATTCAGACTGTGGAACGGGGTGTAGTGTCGCTACAACACAATGGGATCCTACGACCAGGCTAGGTAATCATGCCTGGCGGACCGCAGCTGAAGAGTAGCTGTTGGAATGTTGTACTTATATACAATCAGCGTGAGAGCTTCCATTGTGCGATGCAGGGCTAACCAACAGAAAGCTGTGGATGAGACTTGATTTTAGATTGTTAAAGATATCCGATTGGAACTTCTATAATACACGTTAAATGACCTACAACCACAAGGCCCATCTAATGTTAACCGGCTACCGGCGGCAGCAGTGCCTATAAACACTTGCAAAACCGAAGCAGTGCGCGCCCCTATTCATCATTACAACCCCAAAATGACGATAATACAACAACTCAACCGGTCTTCTAAAGATTGTTTTGTTTTCAACGAACGGTTTCAAGCGATAAAAAAACGCTTTACCCTACCGACTGAATAATTTTATGATACTGCTCTTTTATGGTTTTTATTTGTGGACTCCTCACTTATCTAAAGATCTACTCCACCCTTAGATCTTTATCCCCGACAGATGTTCCGTATGAAAGGTCAGTAAGGCATCAGATCACATTCCACAGCGATAAAAGATGTCTATTAGACTTTGAGATGTGTTTGTCAACGGACATTATTAACTGTGGTCTTACCATGGATATTATGGTTGCAGATATTTCGAAAAAGATTGTAGTACTATTGTAAAATTTAGATTGCCTAGTATTGGAGAAGTGCCTAACAACATTGAATGACTTAAACGTTATTTCATTTTAAACCGCGCTAATGTGAAGGCTAAGGCTTGACTTGCAAACAAGGTATTGCGGGTCAACCCCACCTATAACACTACCAAACAACACGGTGTACCATACTGCGCCTGAAATAGGTGAGGGCCCGGGTATGGCTGTTGTTATGATATCAGCGCTCGCCCTCCTAGTTACCCCCTTCAGGAATTCTCCTAACATGGCGACGTCGAGGCGCCTAGTACATAGCCGCCGAGAACCAGGGACCAAACCAAACCAACCGAACCAAAGTACTATGTATTTTACTTTATTTACTTTTTTATAAATATATTTTCATCACTTTTAGCGAAGAATTATTCGTGCTAAAAATTTGTAAACTTTCTTTACAGTCTATATTTAAGTTAAAATAAATGAGTAATTAATTTTTTATTTACTCATTTATTTTAATCAACAGATTCATTACTATTTTAATACAAAACTATTGACTAATTTTGAATCTTACGACCAATCTTTTTTTTATGCTTTATGTAAAATAAATCCTAGAGAAATCAAATCACACGAAATAAAGTAATTTTGCGGTACTTTATTCTTGTCATAAAGTATAGAGTACAATTACTCGAAATAACGTACAATACTTTATAATAAAGTACGGGTGGCAACCCTAAGTTTGACCCACTTTACAAAAAAATCTGAATAGTGTCAGCCCTCCTATTATAAATAAACAAGACTGTAGTCTTCGTAAGAATGCTAATCGCAGATAACATAAAGAATTGTATATGCCAGATAGAAATATAATTTTCATTACAATCTTAAAGCATCACAATTATAAACTGAAGTAGCGAGCAATCTGCGCGCGTACGCGCTTCGTCTGATACGATCGCCGAGCTCCTGCGAACGTCGCGTCGTCGGCAGACAGGTTAATTAGTTGGTCGGGATGTAAGCTACCTGTCCCGTTTAAGCCTTTATGTAGACCTAAAAAAATGATATTGCTGTCTTTGTCAGAGCCTTTACAAATATTGTTTAATAAAAACCGAAAACGCGGCAGGCATTAAAATGAAATCGATCGCATTCCTCCAATTAGAGAGCTTTTTTAATAACTGTATGTATACTTACCAATGAGGAAATTGGGCATCCTATATTTGTTTGGTATGTCACTGTTATGAACAAACAGGGTGTGACCCCACTGTCAATAGCACCGATGGCAATTGGTTTTCAATAGAGTACCTATCTTTTTATGTTTCCGTACGTCTGTATGAAATAATAGACCCCTATAGGATCACTCGTGCGACGTGTCTGTCCGTCTGTCACGGCCAATTTCCTCCGAATGTACCTACTGAACCGATTCAATATTTCAATATTGTGCGTATAAATTTACATTTGCAGTTGGAATTTATGGCAGAACATGCTCTTCAACTACAAATATTATTGGTACTACTCGTTCGACTTAACTAAACGAGGTATTCGTCACCCCTCGAACCTACCGCCGAAGTACGTATTGTTTCTATTACCTTAGTATATCTAAAGTTATTGTATTATTATTTACTATGTTGTTATTACAGAACCCTGTCCATGCGAGTTCAACTCGTTCTTGGCTGGTTTTTTAAAAGTACATCTATACTAGGTTCAATTGAAAATTTCAATTGAAAATACTTAATCCCACTAATATATAAAGTTTGTGAGGATGTATGGATGTTTGTTGGTCTTTCACGCAAAAACTACTTAACCGATTGCGACGAAACTTTGTATGTAGATAGCTGGATACCTGGATAAATATATAGGCTACTTTTTTTATGCCCATATTCCCATGGTATCGGGCGAAACCGTGGAGCGCAGCTAGTTTGAAATAATAGTATAAATGCAAAAGTAACTCAGTCCGTCTGTCTGTTATGATTTCACGCTTTAACTACTCAACTCATCATCATGTTTTGCATACACATTCTCAGGGATACAGAGAAGGACATTGGGTACCATTTATCCTGAAAAAAAAACACTGTTTCCGATAGAAAAGTAAGTTTAACGCGAACGCAGCCGCGGGCAAAAGCTATTTACTATACAATACATAAATTATGTAGCGAATATATCAAGGAAATCGGTACTTCAGCGAAATGTCCAGACAGTTATTGTTATTCCTTTGTTTATAACAAAGCTGTCTTAATACACGAGTAAGTACGTACATAGACGTGTCATTTGTGCACAATGTTGAAATGGGTGTCGTGATCTCTCCATTGTACAACTTAAGTGGCAGTTATAAATATCTTTCTTACTGAGTTACTATTGTGCAAAAGTCTTATTTCTATAACTTGGTGTCTGATTGAGTGGAAGGTTTTGATTTCTACAACAGACAGACAACATATTAGCGTACAGTGACACGTCTAGAGCCCTGAAAGCTCGTAGGTACTTGAGTTCCTTGCAGAATGTAGGTGAGAACCTGTGAGAACTAATAAAAAGGAGGATTTCTTAAAATTTATTATCTCCATATTTTTATTACCCTTGTTACTAACTACATGAGGGTAGAAATAAAAATAATGATTTAATGTTTAAAATTGGAAAGGAATCTACCTTGCATTCTCGCACGTCAGTGATAAGGTTGTCCTCGTTTTTAACGTAAGTGAGGATGTAGCACATTACATTTATAAAGGCCTCACAGACAATTTGTCATTTAATTGTAATTTAGAATCATCCTCCTCCGCGCCTTTTCCCAACTAAGTTAGGGCTTCAGTCTAACTACGATACGGCCGAACTTCGATATTTTACGTGAAGCGACTGCTCTCTCTGCTGCAGCTAAAAGCCAAATCGCTTCGAGTGTGCCTATAAAATTTGAAGAGTTCCCTCGATTTCCCCAGGGTCCCATCATCAGATCCTGACCTGAGGAATCTCCTCCTTTTAAAAGTCGGTAAAAATTTAAACGCTTAAACAAAATATTGACTACTAGAATTGCATTAAAATATATGCAACTAACTTTACTTCGTGGCATGTTAATGTAGAACTATGGTGTGGTCTTTTAATATGTGCATTTTCACGGCGTTTGCTTTAAAGGGCATTGCAATTGCAAATAGAATTAATTTGTATGCGGCAGAAACTTTAGTTGGTGTGGGTTTAAAATATGACTTATATCCATAATAATTAATAATTTTTATTTACGGCCTGTAAGTAGTATATTTTAACATTTATTTCTACACTATTTTGTATACTTAGGTCATGAAAGGTTAGAAAGAGAGTTTCGTTCTTACACGCAAAGTAGTGATAAAGAATATGATATTAATGTAAGCTTAATAAGTATGTACAATGTTGATCGCTGATGTTAGATGGGATCCGCTGGTGCACGATGCTGTGTCACATTAGGCAATTTGTTGCCTACCGCGCTTGCTGTTAGAAGAGGCCGATGTGAGAATTTTCAATTTTGTGTTGTCCGCCATTTCTAGTGAACCCAATAACATGCCATTCTTATTTAATACTAGCTGTTGCCCGCGCCTTCGGTCGCGTGGTAATGGAAATTTATCCAATGGGAACCGTATATTTTTCACTAAAAAAAGCCTATGTCCTTCACCAGAATATAATCTATCTCCTTGCCAAATTTCATTACGATCCGTTCAGCCGTTTAGTCGTGAAACGGTAACAAACAAACGAACAAATAGAGTTACTTTCGCTTTTATAATATTAATATGGAAACGACCAATATCATCCTCATCATCTTCCTGCACTTTTCCCAAATTTTATTAGGGGGGTTCTCAAGGGTTCTTTTATCTTCCTGCCTGACGCTAACCCTCCTTGGCAATGTAGTCGTTTTAAGACGGGAAAGAAGGAAGAAGGTAAAGTTGTATAAGGTAGAATGGGTAGGGAGAGGAACCTAAGGCTTACCTTAGATTCCTCTCCCTTATGATACGGCAAGTCTCGGATGGGGAACGCGACTGAGACTTCAGTAGCTCGCAGAGGCCGGGGTAGCGTCCCCGAATGTCCTGTATTTACTGTGACTGGAGAGGACGAATCTACTTACCGTATCAAAGTAGAGTCAGTCTGTGACCACGGCCAGTGCAACCTGGTCTAAAGGAAATTCAGAGGCATGTAATACCTTTTCCTGATCGCGTTAGTTCCCGCGTGAATACATAGTTATATCAAAGTAGGAGGTCTAGTATGGTATTCGTTTTTTTTGTTTTTGCCCATTATATCCCACTAATATTATAAATGTGAAAGTTTGGATGGATGTTTGTTACTCTTTCACGCAAAAACTACTGAACCGATTGCGATGAAACTTGGTATGTAGATAGCTGGAGACCTGGATTAACGCATAGGCACTTTTTATCCCGATATTCCCACGGGATCGGGACTTACGCGGGTGAAACCGCGGGGTGCTGCTAGTTTTAAATAAAAACATCTTAGGTTTTTGCTTATTGCTTTCACAAAGCACTGAGTCTAGTGCTTAAAATATACTCCTCACCTACTTTGCATAAAGCGTAATGTAAAGCGTACAATGCAAGAAAAAACATTACCTATATTTTTACATTAACAGTAAGTTAAACAGCTACATTCGTAAACACAATCATAAATGATAATTAGTTTACAACCAACATCAAATTACAGTAGTATCGCGCAGCAAATCAAGTCACTGTTAGCATTTTTCGTTGCGCTAGTACTTTTTTCCGTCTCGCCGCCGCCGCCGCCGAGCGTTTGAAGTGTAACGTGCGTTAAGGAACTTCGTTAGAATAAACAATCTTACTTTCGCATTTATAGTATTATTTAGGAGTCTAATATAATAAAGCGGACGAGTTTAGTTTGTCTGTTACACACGATAATCTCTAAAACTACCCGTTTCATTTGTAAAATTCTTTTTGTATTTCATAGCTCAACCTTTTTGGAAGGTTATAGGCTACTCCACATCACGCTACGACACTTAGGAGAGAAGCAGTGACCATAAATGCATGTGAAACTAGTCCATAGATACAACCGTTACGTTTTAACGCTTCATTTGACCCTTGACATGAAACAATGAACCGATTGAGATGTACATCTGTAACCATCTATTTATGGTACTGGATTTTTAAATCTAACGGTTCTATAACTGAAGATATAGATGTAGATTATATGGGAAGTGTTACGTCATCCTCATACAAGGAACATCTGTGGTGACTATGAATTATTTAGATCTCAGACATTTATAATCCCACTAATATTATAAATGTGAAAGTTTGGATGGAACGATGGATATTTGTTAATCTTTCACGCAAAAACCACTGAACCGATTGCGATGAAACTTGGTATGTGGGTAGCTGGAGACTTGGATTAACGCATAGGCTACTTTTTATCCCGATATTCCCACGGGATCGGGACTTACGCGGGTGAAACCGCGGGGCACTGCTAGTTAGAAGATAATTTGATTCCAAATACACGTCATTTGTTGTAGTGCCTGTTACTAGACTCTTGCACATCTGAATATTGAATATACAGTACACATACACACATACACACACACACAATCAACACAAACACACAGGTACATGCACACTAGCATAATCACTTCATGGACTTAGTGTATACTAATATTATAAAGCTGAAGAGTTTGTCTCTCCTCCTGGTTCGAATTAAAAAAATATTTTAGTGTTGGATAGCCCCTTAGATTATATATAGGTCCAGATGCCTAATCCGTGCCTCAAAACTGAAGCCAAAAAATATAAGCGTCTAATATAAATACAAGCGTCTCACTCGTCACACGTGAGCGAACGTTCGCCGCTGAAGTACGACTCGAGTCGCTACTTATAATATTTAAAAATGCCTGCTTGTGCTGTCACATTCTGTAAAAATTATACAAAAAAAAATCTTAAGTGTCCGCACATCACATTTCATATGTAAGTATTCTATTTCCTAATGTATTTATAAACAATAGAACAAAATTTCAAATTAATAAAATTACGACGCCATTACTAGAGATGTTGCCAGGACGTGAATTTCATTTACCCATAACGCATTCTAGCAGTATATATATTTTTCTTTGCCAAACTTGTTATTTATAGAAAGACGAGAAATATGCTTAATGTTAATGTTCGCGAAACTGGAATCCTTCAAATATTCTTAATTTCTAAACTCTAGCACCCGGAGTTCAATGTGTCCGTCAAACGATACTTTAGCTGTGGGATTGTACTCGTATTATAACTTATTATTACTACTCCTAACGAACACAGCTATAGAGCACTTAGGACTTGTAAAATTTTGCTAGTTTCTTGATACTTTATAAATATATATATATATATATATATATCCAAGTCCTACAAACCAAGGCAAAACATTTACTTTATTTTATCAAAATACCTTTTGTTACTCTGTTCCTGTGAATAAAGTTGCATTTAATTTTATTACTCGAAAGAGCTTTTATGTTATATTTACCATAAAAAAAAATTACTCTTATATATTACATATTTTTTTCATACGGCCTTATATGAAAATCGATTCTTAAGGAGGAAACTCTAAAAAAAACGTCTTGCAAAAAAAAACAAAAAATATTGTTATAAATAAATAGTTCCTACTAAGTAGTTTTATTTTACATTTGTCTTTTTAACTAAACGAATTAAATGAAAAAACGAAAAAATGAAATAAACTAATATTTGTAACTGATTTAAATACATTCAAAATGTATTTATTTAATATTACTTACATAAAAAAAAAAATTATGTATAATAAAAAAGTCCCTGAATTTTGGGGTAACCTCTATGCACTGGTAGTAAAACCGTCAATGCACACAAGCATAAACATTGTACGTAGACACTCGCGTTGGGCGGGGTTCACTCACACAGCACCAAAAAGTGGCTTCAAAGTAAACGGTGACTTTTGTACTAGTTACGGTATCTGGACCTATATATAATCTAAGGATAGCCCATTTATCGAGGAAGGCTATAGGCTATATAACATCACGCTATGACCAAAAGGAGCCGAGCATCAATGAAAAATGTTGCAAAAATGGGGAAAATGTACCAACGCAGATGAAGTTGCGCGGGACAGCTTGTTAAAAATATCTTAAAACTTGTATTGTAGTCTAAAACTTATATACCTACACTTATTAACCGTTGTATAATACCAAAAGACTGTAATTCCTTAGTACAATTAATAACTAACCTGTCAAGGGTAACAGAACTTCACCCACTGGATTATATCTGGAATTACTTGTTAAGATCTACCCTGTATTATTTATTGGCTTGTTACTATAATCACTTTTTACAAATTAAAACACTATTATAATTATACACGAGAATATGGTAACGTTCAACGACTTATACCATCCTTCCTAGTCGTGTTGTCATCATTCGTGCAGTTGGACTTTCCAATATCAATCATACATGTCCGGGGGTTAAGAATTAATAACGTGGGCTACAAAATTAAATCACAAGAAAAATGTTTCTTCTATTAATATGTATCATGTGTGCATCCCAACGTGTATATCATACATATGTGTGAGGTAAAATGCATTGCTTCTCTTATTTTTCAAATGATTTAAGTCAAAACTTCTTGCTTAGAACATTTTTCTCTTTAACACTATTTTATCAGCTGTCACCTTCTCATTCCCTTCCACATCGTCTGCCACATAATTCTTCCACCTCTTTTTATGTTTGACTTAGTCGATGTTTAATTTTCTTCGTTAAATAGCTTTCCAGCGCTTCCTTTTTTATTTATGTTTCACAAACGGAACTTGTAAACTTCCCCTAACATACTTTTGTCTTTAAGTTTGCTTGTAGATACAAACCCAATTACTTCATACTTCCATATCAACATTCTATCCGAAATCAATCACATATTATCAATGTCTTATGCAATGTCTTAAATCTGAAGATGTCAGATCAGAATCAAAGTTGTAATGTAGAAACTCGTTTGTTCCTTATTTACTATGCTTAAAGAATTTCTTACTTGCATTAAATAGTTATTCACACAGAACATAGCAATCAATCAAACTGCGTTGACGTGTTTAGTAGGAGCGTCGCGTAAGTGAGCAGTATCCCCATAAATACAGATCAAGATTGACTTGTAGATGAATATCGAAGGATCGCTGGAGGGCACTGAGACATGGCCGCTGACTGAGAGGGCTTAAAACCGTTTAAAGAGGTATGTAGAAGGTTAGTTTAAATACGAGAAGAAGAATATGGTTCGGAATGAAGAATACAAAACAAAATGAATAACGATCTTGTTATTGGTATGTTGAAACTGCAATAGGATGAAATTAACAAAGAGGATTGGAAATACGAGACGTGTTGCTAGAAAGACAAGGGAGGCAAGACAGCAAAGTATAGAATAATGTTTAAACTGGAATAAAATGTTATTGTGGGAAAAGTCTTGCGTGTGCATTCTTGTTATTCTCTTAAATTATAATCAGTATTATTCCTTTTAAAACAAGTCTCGTTGTAATATATAGCATCCGCTTGCTTAGTAGAACTATTTATTTAGAACTTGCGAAGGTGAGGCCACATTTACATGCAGTGTCGTGTTTCGCCTTGTTGTTTCCTGCAGGCTGTTTAATGATAACTGTGTATTATTTGATAAAAATAGAGTAAATTAATTTATATAAGGTGCATTCTTCGAGCTCAAGAAAAGAAATGTATGAACTTAAATTCAGTCTTTTCAATCCACAAATTACATTATTTAATTTTTTATAGTTGTGACAAAAGATACGTACGGTAGGTACTGCAATCTTACTAATAATATAAAGATGTTTGTGAGGGGAGATGCGTGGATGTTTGTTACTTTCACGCAAAAACGACTGAATGCATCTGGATGAAATTTGGCACAGAGATAGACTATAGTCTAGAATGGCACACAGACTACTTTTTATCCCGGAAAATGTACGGTTCCAAGAATAAAAACAAGTTACAAATATAAAAAATTAAATAACACAATTTTGTGTCACAAACTGTCAAAAAAGAATAACGCGCTACATAACCGCCATATTGATTTAAAAAGAAAATTAAAGCCAGTTTCATTCGGGATGATGTAAGGACTCTAACGATACCCTATACACCCAAATCTATTCAGGCATTTAGAGGTTATGGTGGAACGAAGAAACTCACATACATCCTATCCTACTAGTATTATAAACGTGAAAGTTTGTGAGGATGTATGGATGTATGTATGTATGGATGTTTGTTACTCTTTCACGCCAAAACTACTGAACCGATTGCGATGAAACTTGGTATGTAGATAGCTGGAGACCTGGATTAACATATAAGCTATTTTTATCCCGATACTCCCACAGGATAGGGACTTACGCGCGTGAAACCACGGGGCGCTGCTGGTACAATATATATGTAAACTAGCTGCAAACTAAAGAGTAACAAACATCCATCCATCCATCCATCCATCCATTCAAACTCACATTTATAATATTAGTGGGATGAATCCTGAAAATATTACAATCTTTTTTTGGGCATTCGTGTAGAAGGAATAGTATACCGAGTATTTCAATATTTTGTATTCCGATGGCACGAAGTAAATCTCTTGGCTAAGAAAATATCGAGCAAACTCGCAACAAAAAGTTTATATAAAAGGTATCCTATAGAAAACTGAAGCGTCCTAGTTAAAATCCCACATTCCGATCTAAGGCATTACTTATGGCGTACATTGATTAATCGGCTCCCAACAATTGCCAATATTAATCTCCGCACCATTTACGCCTTGGATTCTATACAGGATGTTCACAAACGACGGGCCTTTAAATAACAGGTTTACTTCTGATTACCCCAATAGGGTAGGCGGCAGGTTTCACTTACATTTTGCAACAACATAGACTTTAAGTGAATCCAGTCTTGATAAATAATTATCCAAACCAATATACTACGTGCTTGCATATCGTTCGCAAATGTTGAGGGACGGACCATCATGTCTTTTTTGTGAGTTTTGAGATTTTGCCATATACTGCACACTATTTCGGTTGTTCAATTTCAGCAAAAATGCCTGTTATATTTGTAAAATAGACAATAGCAAATTAAATTAGTTTAAAAATTATCTCTTTGCCTCCTTAGCCATGTTTAAGCAAGCCTTAATTGGTCTATAGGTGAATAATTGTAGAAGCTAATATCCTAACTAATATTATAAATGGTAATGTGAGTTTGTATGTTTGTTGCACTTTCACATCGTAATTACTTAACCAATCATTATAACATTTTGTATACACGTTGCCATCGGTACAGAAAAAGACATAGCCCTTTATCCAGAAAAAAGGTACGGTTTCCTAGGGGCAGTTTGACTGCGAAAACATGTTCATCCAAAAAAATAATTTTCTACATTTTCTATCTTCCCTCCACATTTTATTCCTTTTCCCATCTTATGTCTACATTTTTAACTGAATGTCAACTCAATTAATATTTACATAAAATTGCACTGATGCGTTCATTTTCTAGAAATTTTAAACCAACCTGTATATCATCGCTGTCACCTCAGAAATTTACAGCGTCCAGTTTTTACTACATTCCCGTTTTGTTAAATCGATCATGAAAGCATTAACACCTTCCATTGGCGTTTTAAGGCCGTCTTGTTTTTCCACAATTAGTATTGACACGTCAATAGGGAGCGAGCACATTTTTAATTATATTCTATCTAGTCGTTTTGTTATGAACCGGATGGTGCATGGTATGGCGACGTAATAGCTAGCTTGTGTTTTTTAATTGCAATTTTTATCAGTGCGTTGCTTGAATGTGGCAACATTATGATGTTCATAACGGGTGTGTTGCTACTATGGTTTATTTTTTTTAATTTTTCTTAAGATTAAAATGTCAGAACTCTAGTTGCGAGTTGCGACGGTTTTAAATAAACTTATATATTTGATGTCCCGGCGACACACAGCGGTGCCTTGGACTTTAGAGTAGAAGATTTTATTACCAGATAAATTAATTTGATACTAATGAGCGGTCGTAAGGAGTAATTTATAATAGTAGTCATCTTGATTTAAAAACCTACAGTAGGTACCATTAAGAAACTCATTATTGAAATAATGGTTAATGCAAGATGTGTAATTTTCATATAATATGTGTTTACTGTAGCACTCTCTTGCGTACTTGTACTCGCCTTTACCGAGAGGACTTTCTCACGGGATTGTGGGATTTCACAGGAGCTCATAAATTTAATTCTGGTTTGATTAAATCTGGTGTCTGGAAATAATATATTTTTGAACAAAGAAGTTTTATACATTACTAGAAGCACTTCATATCTTTTATATCTTCCAACGAGCTGCCAATCAACCTCCTTGGTTGATGTCAAAACTCCAAGTCCTTCGATAGTCTTGTATTTTCGTTCTTATCTTATAATTTTTATTCAAACAGAAAACGAATTTAGTAGATCTTCTCACATACCAGTGTGTATAATATTCATATCACAGGGGTTCATAAACCACAATACTAATATTATAAAGAGAAAAGATTTGTTTGTTTGTAGTCGATAAAATCTCAAACTACTGAACTGATTTAAATAATTATGTCAACATTACGAAACTACTTTATCTAAAATACTAAACATATCTATCTATAATAATAATAATAATAATAATAGGCTATAGGTTGCAGAAAGACGATCGAGTTATATCTCACCTTCTGTACATGGACGATTTGAAACTTATTGCCCCCACTAATTTGCAATTGACAGCGTTACTGAAGGTGACTGAAAACTTTAGTAACTCTATCAAGATGGAATTTGGTGTGGACAAGTGTGCAGTCATGCATGTAAAGAAAGGCGTGATAGTAGAATCTGAAGGAGTCGAACTTTCAGATTCAACAAAACTCAGATCTCTGTCTGCCACTGAAAGCTACAAGTATCTAGGTATATCACAGTCATTAGAAATACCTGAATCTCATATGAAACAAGCGCTGCAGGAGCGCTTCTTTGGCCGCCTGAAAAAAGTACTTAAAAGTCTTTTATCAGGGGGTAACAAAATGCGTGCCTGCAACGGTTGGGTCATGCCGGTTCTGATGTATTCCTTTGGTATACTTAGATGGACTCAGACCGAATTAGATGCCCTTGATAGGAGAGTCCGTACACTGCTGACTGCATTCCGAATGCACCACCCACGTTCATCGGTAATGAGGTTGTATATCCCGCGAAAGTTTGGGGGTCGTGGACTCTTAAACATTAAGACCCTACACAATCGCGAGATATACAACCTTAGAGAATATTTTCTTCATACTGATGTGGGAGTGCATCGTAATGTGGTCACAGTGGACAACGGACTCACTCCGCTCGCTCTGGCTAAAGAGAACTGGCGCAAGCCTGTAGTACTTAGTACTAATGATCGCAGGGAGGTATGGAAGGGCAAAGAACTTCATGGTCGTTTTTATCGGGCCCTCAATGGGCCTGATATAGACTTTAAAGCCTCCACATCTTGGCTACGGTTCGGTGATCTTTTCGGAGAAACCGAAGGTTTTGTCTTTGCAATTATGGACGAAGTTGTTATGACGAATAACTATCGGAAATATATTCTGAAAGATGGTACGGTGGACATCTGTCGGGCATGCCACTGTCCCGGTGAATCTATCAGGCATATTATTTCTAGATGTTCTCGTCTTGCCAACGGGGAATATTTGCATAGACACAATCAAGTGGCCAGGATTGTACATCAACAACTTGCCCTTAAATACAATCTTGTGAATTCAGAGGTGCCATATTCCAGGTATGTGCCCGACCCAGTTCTCGAAAATGGTCGTGCCACATTGTATTTGGGATCGATCTATCATCACTGACAGAACTATTGTTGCCAATAAGCCTGATATAGTGGTGATAGACCGATTAGAGCGCCGCGCAATGATTATCGATATCGCTGTTCCTCATGACGGGAACCTCGTGAAAGTTGAAAAAGAAAAACAATTAAAATATTTGGATTTGTCTCACGAGGTTGTCGATATGTGGGATGTCGATTCGGCGATCATTGTTCCGATTGTCATATCTGCTCATGGATTAATAGCCAAGAGCCTCGATCAACACCTTAAGAGGCTCGCGTTAGACGGCTGGATCAAGGGACTGATGCAGAAAGCAGTTCTCCTCGACACGGCCCGTATGGTGAGGAGGTTCCTGTCTTTGGAGCCCTAACCACCAGTGTCTTGGTCCCTGTACCCGATGTCGGTGGTCTACTATTTTTTATATTTTTAAATATATATTTTGTTTTATACATATTTAAAAATGTAATTTATAAGTTTTAAGTTTAATAAAGAGAAATAATAATAACTTCACACATCTCACACACGGCCGTCTGATCCCAAACTAGGCAGAGCCTGTACTATGGTAACCAGACTGCTGATAAACATATTTATATATTTCTAAATACATACATATTATAGATAAATTACACCCAGACACAGAACAAATTATCGTGCTCATCACACAATTATTTGTCCCGGGTGGGAATCGAACCCACGACCTCTGGCTTAGCAGTCTAGGTTACTAACCACTAGACCAACAGGCTAAACATTATTATTACATTGGATCGTGGGAGAGCCATGTTTCGGCACGTATGGGCCGGCTGGACCGGAGTGAGACCACGGCCTCACAGAAAACCAACAGTGAAGCAATGCTTGCATTGCGTTTCGCCGAGTGAGTGCGGTTACTGGAGGCCCTAAGCCTACCCTCTCCGCTCCTCTACCCCTCTTACCCCCTTCCCCTATTCCCACCTTAAAGGCTGGTAACGCACTTGTGACTCTTGAGTTGCAGGTGCCCATGGGCGGCGGTAGTCATTTACCATCAGGTGACCCGTCTGTTCGTTTGCTTCCTATACCATAAAAAAAAATATTTGTGAAGCGACGGACAAAGGAAGGATCCTCCGACTAGGCTAGGTGATCATGTCTGGGGGACCACGGCCCTACGGTTAACGATGGTATAAAATACCATCACCACTCAAAGGGAATTGTAAGAAAACTACTAATCTATACTAATATTATAAAGCTGAACAGTTTGTTTGTTTAGTTGAACACGCTAATCTCAGGAACTACTGGTTCGAATGGAAAAATTCTTTTCGTTTTGAATAGCCCATTTATCGAGGAAGGCTATAGACTATAAAACATCACGCTACCACCAATAGGAGTTTATCATCAATGAAAAATGATGCAAAAACGTGGAAAATTTACAAACGCAAACGAAATTGCGCGGGTTAGCTCGTGCTTTTATTATATTTGGAGACATTCCGCCATAGCGATGTCCGGTTCCGGGATGCCACCGGTTAATCGGTATCCGCCAAACCGTTTCCGGTGCGATGCCATTATATCGGTAAATAATTATGTTAAATAATGATTTTGATTTTGGTCATTAAAATATGATATTATAATCAATTATGATTACAATATTATATGATTAATATGTTCCGATTATGGCAAAAATCTCATAGGCGTCCATTACACGGCAGGTTTTGCTGTCAGTTTTACCAAAATCAAGACGGTGATTGATGAATAACCTATCCTCTAATACAGTGATTGATGGCATGATATTAATTGCCCAAAATCTGGATATCCATGGCGCAACCATCAATCATGACTTTTGAGTGAACGTGTAAGTGCACGGCACATTTTTTTGGGTACCCCCTGTGTTTTTCAGTACACCTGTAAACGTTTATACAAAGTTTCATGACGATCGGTTAAGTAGTTAGGGCGTGAAAGCGTAGTAACAAACGAACAAACTTATTTTAAATATTTATAGCAAATAATACATAATAGTTTATTGTAAGTATTCGTTAGGATTTAAGTTCTCATTATGAACTCGCTAACAATGTATAAATTACTTTTAATAATAGTAATAGTGTTTGTTTTTAAATTATAAGTATGGTATACTACTTTACTAGACATTACATACAGTATTTTAAAGTTATTAATTGGATTTTAGAAATTAAAAT
Organism: Euplagia quadripunctaria; assembly: GCA_963859945.1. Classification (NCBI taxonomy): domain Eukaryota; kingdom Metazoa; phylum Arthropoda; class Insecta; order Lepidoptera; family Erebidae; genus Euplagia; species Euplagia quadripunctaria. The sequence goes on along the minus strand of OY982575.1, from coordinate 1,622,156 downwards.
TTAGCAAAGTTGTTACCAATTCAAAGAAGACCACCAATCAAATGCTTCATTAGAGGATGTTAAAAGGAAAATAAATACCATTCGATCATACTACCGGAGAAAGCTGAAAAAAATATGTCAGCTAAAATATGACCATAGTGATCCCTATTTTTAAGTTTTTTTTTGCTCATAATTACAATCAAAATTGCAATACAACCCTTCTTCGACGTCAATCAGAGTCAGCGTCTAATGTCAATATTTTTTTTGTTTTTTTTTTATGGTATAGGGGGCAAAGGAGCAGACGGGTCACCTGATGGTAAATGACTACCGCCGCCCATGGGCACCTGTAACTCGAAAGCCACAAGAAGTGCGTTGCCGCCCTTTAAGGTGGGAGTAGGAGAAGAGGGGGAGGGGGGAAGGACGGGTATAGGGGAGAGGGAAGGATTAGGGCCTCCGGTAACCTCACTCACGCGGCGAAATGCAATGCAAGCATTGCTTCACAGCTGGTTTAATGTGAGGCCGTGGTATCGAGCGGAGTCGAGCCGGCCCATACGTGCCGAAGCATGGCTCTCCCACAAATGCATGACTCTCCCACGTATATCTTCAAACATTCGTCAATCAAAACTTTTCGAATTGATTGACCCTTGTATGAGCGCGTAATGGACGCTGAAAGGCTGATCAAAATATTGCTCAACTAACAGAGAGAGCTGTCAATTTAACAGCGGTGTCCAAAACGGTGTCCTATAAATAGTACTGCGTCATTAGTGGTATGTACTACAAACACTGACAGGCTTATTTTTGTTTCAGGTATGTTGTCAAGACCTTATGTAGAACATTAACCCATCAACAGAAATTCTGTAAGTGTCTACAACTTATGCTTTCTAATACATTCGGTAAGTTTATGAGTTATTTTATGGATGTAGCATTATTTTTTTGTTGTAAGTTGACAAAAAAAAGACGTACAAATGAGGTCTTACGAAATAAGTTTAACGATTACTGTAGTATACTTACTATTAGTAACGATCAAAACATGAACAGAAATTTGTCTACATAAAAAGCCGTTAGTAAAATGCTTTAGTCTTACTAATGATGGTATTTCAAATTTTGGATTAAAAGTCTTGTTTCCTCTTTTTGTAAAATAGTCCTGTCTTGCCATTCACAGGGCGCTGCTCTCGAAAATATCTTCTGTGAGAATCTTAATCCGTACATACTCACGTTTGTATCTTTGAAGAGGCAGGCAGGGGCGTATTAATCACCAGAATTTTGCCAACTGATTTGGTCCCACGCACGTAATAAGGGGCAAGTTTATTGCCGCCAACCGGGCACTTTGAGAAGTAAAGAAAGAGTATATTGAAAAGGAAATGTAGGCAAGAAGACAAGGAGAGGGATATTACTTATACAGATGGATAGGGCAGTATTAGCATAGCTCGCTTGTGGGAAAGCCATGCTTCGGCACGTAAGGGCCGGCTCGACCGGAGTGATACCACGGCCTCACGGAAAACCGGCAGTGAAGCAATGCTTGAAGTGAAGCTTGCTTGAGTTTATCGGAAGCTCTAAACCTCCTCTCACCCCCTCTTCCCTCCTTAAAGGCCGGCAACGCACTTGTGACTCTTGAGTTGCAGGTGCCCCGTCAGCTCGTTTGCCCCCTATACCATAAAAAAAGCTAGAGAAGGTGACGGTCGCATACCTGGGAATCGAACTGGCTATTGCCTCCATATACATATTACATTATTTTAAATCCAGGGAATCTTGCCAATACATTAATTTGTCTATAGAGCAGGCGCGACCTTTTAGTACAATCAATTAGAAGTGTTACCAGTTACCGTTATTTAATAGCTGAACACGTTAGCATTTTACATAAATATGTAACAGTATGTAAATTATATAGGTTAATTATCTAAACCCCAGCATATTTGTCAAAAAGTAAAATGAAGGCCAAAAGGATTGAGCCTTGTTTTGCTCATTCGCATAATATATGTATATATATATACTTGTCAACAATTAGTAGAAACATACATAAATTATACTAAGTGCTGTTTAAAGGCGGGCATTAATTGCTAAATAACATTTAGTAAAATGTTCACCTTATCATACTCTTCAAATGTTTGTAAACATCTAAAGACGCTTATATCATACAAATTCCCCGCAGTTTCACCGGCGGCGGCATTTATGGTAACTGCTCTGCTCCTAATGATCGTAGCGTGATGTTACATAGCCTATTACCTTCCTCAATTAATACTCTATCCGGTACAAAAAGAGTTTTTCGAATCCAACTGCCGATTCCAAAGATTTGCGCATTTGAACAGAATAAATAAATTCAAATTATTTATTCGCTTTAAATGGGGTAGTACATAACGTGGTAATTCAAGTGTAATATAAGGCGAAGAGGCCGTTCCCCATAAAAATAGCATGTAAATTTAACATATTATTAAAATAACTTCAGTAGATTATATTATTATTATTGTCATTATGAATAAGTCATAAACATGGATAAAGTTGCAAGAAATAATAAGGTTTTACACCTATGACGCTTGCAACGCCAGTTTTGACAACCCTATAATAAATAAATTTCAGTAAAACAAAAAAAATGGCTTTAAAGGTGAACCGAATAAAAAACTATAAAAGAGTTCTATTATGTAGAGTTTTGTCAACCAAACGTTTTCTTAGAGGAAAACAAACTACAATTTGTATGACATCACGCGATGACCCTTAGGAGCGGAGACATTGATCACACACTCGGGGGAAACTGCGATTAATGGGTAGTTTAAAATAAGCCGTTACATTATCAGTGTTGCTCAGTCATAAAAATAATTACCACAGATACAAATTTGAACAATAATGGATGACCTTTACATAATATTTTGTAGTTCACATGGCGTGGAGTGCGGCGACCCATGTTAAGCATTAATAGATTCAAAACATCTTGGCCGGGTTTGGTCGGCGACCGGCGATGGCTGACCGTCATTACGTGTAATTTGGAGGTGCCGACAACTATCGTAGGGTTGTCACAACCACCTGTGGATTCATTTAGGTATGGGCTTAGGATGAAGCAGGACCCGTGAGCGTGCAATTTAGTCATATACAAAACTTTAATATTTAGAATTATCAGGAATTTAATTATATGATAAAATATTTAATAAGAGCCATAGTTGATATTTATTCGAACTGAACCGGCTGACTGTGAAAGTACCTCAACTTGAAGTTGATCACTTGCGGCGACATTCACATACAAAACAAAACATTCTACAGCGAAATTATTATTATTATCTGGCGAAGGCAAGCCAATAAAAGTTTTCCCATCGATGTTGGGAATTGGATAAATCCTATATACAACTTCCCAACATCAACCTGTTGGGCAGCGACCCTAGTCGGAAGATCCTCCCTTTGTATTGTAGGGACATAAGTACATAACACCGTTGTTCCAGAACTGTTTATTGCTTCAGAGGGAGGAGGAGGGAGTTTTGGCAACGCATATATTGTGGTATTGCATTTATTTCTGGATATCATCGGCCGTCCGTATTTTTAATTACCAACTAACTAGTAAGAATAACTAAAACGAATATGTATCTCCTTTTTTGAAGTAAGTTAAATACATAGATAATTATTATTTTATACATTTTCGTTTCAATAGCCAACCCTAAGACGAATTCGGAGATTGCTCTGCACAACTAAAATTACAAGCAATTTAAATGATTCGGTGTTCCTATCCAAATTCTTTCGACTCATTGTATTGTAAACCTACCAAATTACAAATTACCACTAAAGGGTATCTTTAGGAATAATTCAATGATAGATACAATTTTGTTGTGTTCAATGTTATTTGTGGTAGAATAATCAATACTAGGTATACGTGATGGTATTTGATAGGTATGCCTTATAGGAATAACAGTCGATGATACCCACATCTTTCCCTACAGGGGAAGAGACTAGCGGTTGATCAAGGGTCATACCAGATTTCAGAGACGTAGAAGGCTACAGGACCTCACCGGATGTCTAAATAAAACCTGTTCCTGGACACAACGTCTCACTGAAAAACCCGGTGGTGGAGACTGACCGTGAAGGTTTTCACACGGACAATGCAAAAGGTTACAAGAGACCGCGGTTGAAAAGTACAACTGGCCATGTTTTATAGTTCTGTTGGTAGGCATAGCGTTAGTTTCTGTTCCATGGTGCTACTACTGTTACCACTTACCCTCAGGTGGTCTGCGACTTTATTTTCCACCGTGGTGCTAAGAAAAAGACGGACCTTAATGCGTTGCTGAATTTTACTAAGACTTTAGGGGCTGCCTATTGGTAGGCCTAACACAATAAAAAATTTAAACCTTAGTAGCTTACTAAGTACGGAACACGTGCTTGTCAATGCAATCGGATCGGAGGTTAACATACTGCCTTCATCCTGCTTCTGCTAAGGATACGGTTGGTACGGCTAATCTAAAACCATATGGAGATTTTCCTGCTACTGAAAATTATTACAACTAGTGTCAGGTACTATTAAACACATCTAAGCACTTAGAATCCACTATTTAAAGAAAAAATTACAAAGATAGTATTTGAAATAAGCAAAGTTTTTCCTATCGCATCGTCGAACATAAATTTATAGATAAAGGATTAAACGGGTAAGTATGTTTGCTAACAGCACAGCTAGAGTGCTGATAGCCAGGAGCCTTTTATGTAAATTGTTTTGAGTCAAGAAGCTTTACAAGATAATGTATATTTATGAAGATTTTGTTTCAATGGCTTGGTTTTATCTATAACTATTTAAAATTACTGACAAATGTCGATAGACAGTAAATAAAACTTACAACGATTTGTTAGATGTGTAAATCGTGGTAATATTATTGAGTTACGACTACGATACTATTTATAAAACCCTTTTATTAGCTTCAGTTGTATCTAACTAATTAACTAACTGAGTAACTAACTAACTATGTAAAGAAATCTTGGAAGTCGAATTTAACCAACTTCTAATTAATTATCACCGTACCGTACGATTTGAAACCTTGTAAATGTATGTAGGTAACACCAATAACACACACAAAATTTGATTCTATCAAGCTCATCTGATGATGGAATCAGGAGCTTGATAGTAATAATAATAATTTATTTTTCTCACCACAATATACAGTACAATGTTATTGAAATGGAGTTATATAAAACATCTAAAAATATTGTGGGAGACTGGTGCCTAAACTAGGCTGTAGCCTGTATTGACACCAGGTCTTTACCCTTTTGGAAATATTAAACGAAAGAAACTAGCTGCATGCAAGAGTAGATAATTTAGATGAAGCTATAGGTAGGATAAATCGCGACTTGGAGACTATAAAAAACTGGTCCAACAGATTCGGTCTGACAGTAAACCCATCTAAATGCCAAGCGATCTTTATAGGTTAAGCAGAATTGATAATAATACCATAACTGAAATTATTTTTAATGACTCAGTTTTGCCCATTAGTCCCTCGATTAAGGATCTTGGTCTGCATATCGACTCAACCCTCAATTGGCCAACTCAGGTAACAAACCTTAGCCAGAGAGTAACTAATATATTACGAAGCCTTTATCGACTAAAAAACTTTCTTCCAGTCAAGACAAAGTCTGCACGACTTTGGTTTTTCCAGTTATCGACTACTAGCAGCGCCCCGCGGTTTCACGGATATCGGGATAAAAATATCGGCCTATGCGTGAATCCAGGTCTCCAGCTATCTACACACCAAGTTTCATCGCAATCGGTTCAGTGGTTTTTGCGTGAAAGAGTAACAAACAACCATCCATGCATCCACCCATCCATCCATCCAAACTTTCACATTTATAATATTAGTGGGATGTGTTATAAGTTACTTATACACTTGACAATGCGGTGAGATTATAACAATTCATATTTAGGTTAAGCGTAATGTGTGTGTGTGTGTGTGTTTGTGTGGATATGTGTGTACCCATGCCCTTATTTGCAGGTGTGTGTGGCCTTGGGTTGTGTGTGTAGTGTGAGGTGAGTCTATGAATGTATGAGGTTGGATGTGCGAATGTGGATAAGGTTGGTTTTCTATATGTGATTGTATTCATTTCTTTGTTTATTACACTGGAATGGTAAGAAGGCTTTCAGTATACTGGAACTCTTCAGTAGTAACTAGTAAACCCCTCGACTTTGGGCTCATTTGGTTGGTTTTACCGAGTAGAATACATTAAGCTTGGTGACAAAGGTCTGCAAAGCGTGTGTTTTAAACTATAATTATTATTCTTAGGCGACGTTTCGATCAAATTGCACCTGTCATGATCACGAATGGACGATCGGAACGATGTCAAAAGGTATCGCACGTAATTAAAATTACCACGATTCCGGCGTTTGTGGTGTAAAATCATAACACCACAATTAATTACCTATCAGATTTAACCTTTAATAAATTGTAAACGTTTCATGAAAATAGTGAATGCTATGTGTGTAATATATATGTATTCCTTTCTTTAATTTGAATAGAAACTAATGATTTATGAAGCGATTCATGTTTGTATTTAATCTCAGAACTCAGCTTAGTAATATATTGACTAATAGCTGCTAATATTTCTGATGTATATTCTTAATAATGAAAGTGCTTCATATTATAACTTTTGGTTGCAAAAGACTAACAGTTTAACAAATAGAAAATATTTACTTAATATATTACGTAAACTGTTATTAATGTATAAGCACTTTTATGAAGTGAAAACTTCTTTAGGCACCTAATAACCGTCACGCTAATAATACATATATAGATCCACCAGAGGGCGCTAATTAAACATTGAGTTTTGTCAGCTCCTTATTAATTAATCTTTAAAAATATAATTAGTTCAATAAAAGCGAAAACAATATACTAATTTGTCTCTGGCAGTGTTATCTTATCTGATAAACATACTTATATATTTCTAAATACATACATATTATACATAAATTATGATATAGAGGGATACCGGAATCTGTATGTATTTATGATGATGTCACTAGTTAGATGGCATCACTTTTTGAAGTGAAAACTTCTTTAGGCACGTTGGGCCCTTTTCTTATGGGGAAAGAGCACTGAACTCGCGTGACCGTCACGCCCAGTTGACATTTATCGTCATGATGACATATAGATGTGGGTGTATATGTGTTTTCACTTCTGACGTGCAGTCCTACGACTGACAGTTTTTTATTATCTTTAAAAGTTTTCGATATTGTGTGTAGCTGTGTTGGTGCATGCTCTTTAATATAATAATTTACCCACCAGAGAAGTAAATTGCCCGGTAAATATAATCGTGACCATATTAGTTTGAAAACTTATATGAAGACTGGTTTTTTACTATTTGTTTCCAATTTAAGACTTTAGTTTGTAACCCCCGACCCAAAAATAAGGGATGTTATAAGTTTAACGTGTGTAACTGTGTATAAGTATATGTGTGTGTCTGTCTCTGGCATCATAGCTCCTAAACGGATGGATCGATTTAGATTCAGTTTTTATTGTTTGAAAGGTGTCTTGATCGAGAGAGTTCTTAGCTCTAATTCAAGAAAATCTGTTCAGCCGTTCGAAGATCATTAGCTCTTTCGTCATCATCATCAGCATCGTCATCGTTAAAGGGATTTTTGAGTCAGAAGTATTTTAAATGTTTAATTTATACTTATACTATAATAACACTAGGTGGGTTGTTGACTGTACCGACAATGTTGCCGTTACATTCAACCATTCGGTCGTTGGGTCTCTTGTACGAAGTAAGAATAAATTTCAAGGTAAATGGTTCAGTACCCATAAATTAATATGTAATAGCGAATAAGTGGGTAACGAATAAAGGAGAGATATATAGACAGGTAGTATTTGTTGCACGCCAAAAAAGTATTAAACAATCTAGAAAACAAAAAATAAAAAGCAAAGTCCCCCGCCGCGGCTGTCTGTTCGCGATAAACTGAAAAACTACCCAACGGATTTTCATGCGGGTTTCACTAATAGACAGGGTGATTCATGAGGAAGGTTTAGGTGTATAACTTGTACCCGTGTGAAGCCGGGGCGGATTGTTAGTCTAATATTAAGTAACAGTACAATAGGCGGTCTTATCGCAGTCTGCATCTCTTACAGACAACCTTAGGATGGACTATACTGTATGGAAGTAGGACGTAGATTATACCTTGTTTTATACTACTAACATGATAAGCAAGCAAGGATGGCATAAAGGTAGATGTTAGCCTGGTCTCTAGGAGTTCAGGAAACCTGCGGTATCTTTGCGTGGGTTGGCCGATTTTTAACCTTTAAGTTATTTTAGAAATCCTAATCCTACTAATATTATAAAAGTTTGTGAGGATGTATGGATGTTTGTTACTCTTTAACGCAAAAACGGCTGAACGGATCTGGACGAAATTTGGCACAGAGATAGATTATAGTCTGGAATAGCACATAGGCTACTTTTTATTCCGGAAAATGTACCGTTCCCCGTGGGATGAATTTCACTAAAATTTCCACGCGAACGAAGTCGCGGGCAACAGCTAGTTCCACTAATATTATATTATAATATTATAAACGTGAAAATTTGTGAGGATGTATGGATGTTTGTTACTCTTTCACGCCAAAACTACAGAACCGATCGCGATGAAACTTGGTATGTAGATAGCTGGAGATCTGGATTAACACATAGACATACTTTTTATCCCGATATTCCCACGGCATCGGGACTTACGCTGGTGAAATCGCGGGGCGCAGCTAGTAAACTTAAATTGCACTGGCAACAAGGAGGATTGGCGCCAGGCAAGCGGCTGGTCCTAAAAAAACAAGTAAAAATCCCTTCCAATGCTACACACTGACTCTTATGAAAAATGCGAAAAGGGCAGCTAGGTGGTGACTGATATCGCCCTCGGTAGCAAGCTATCGTCAGGACACGACGCAAACTTGTTGACGTTCACAGTACCTGAGTTTATTACAGCTCTGCGTTAAATATTTGAGTTTAACGAACACATATTTGTGTAAATTTAAACTAATAATTTTCAAATAACATTCACCCATAAAATTCTCACTCAACAACCTGCTTCTAACACAGCCCGACATACCACTTCTTATATCCCCAAAAAAGCACTTTATGTTATTTTTATTAAAGTTCATTGTCCTTCCCAAACGGCGTTTCTCTAATTGTTTCCTGGCCTGAGGGTACGGGCTGACAGAGAATGGGCGGACCATCGTCCCGAGTATAAACGGTTGTTGAAACTGGCCTGCTACAGTTTTGGTTTGGTTATTAATTGCTTGGACTGACCCTTATTAAAGAGAAACATTTAAAATATCACTTGGAAACATCGTGGTATGACGAGTTATAAATAAACTATTATGGTTTCTTTGTTACTGTTTAGTTCAACATGTAAAGCACTTACAGTGAGTCTTTTTTTTCTGTTTAAATCCCAATAGTGCAAAATTCTTGATTCTATTTCATTGTTAGGTACTGACAATGGATCCCATAGATAATATTTTGTCATTTGTTTCGAAAATGGAATACCATTATGTGTAAGGTACATTTATTCATAAATGGTCCAAATGCCAAACAAAACAATTAAAAAATTGGCTTACCAAGCTTTTGTTCTAACAGTATTTGCCTTTTTAGCACTATACATCCTCTTTTACTTGATATCCTATGATAATTACACATACATCCTTTCCCCTCGTGCTTCTCGCTACGCCTCAGTGTGAGAGTTCTACAATAGGGCGTAATGGAAATAGCAATATAGGTTTAACAGTCAGTAGAAAAAAGGGGTCCAAGGTCAAAATTTAAAAAAAAAATTGTAAAAAGAGTAATCCAACCCTATCCACAACATGACAACAGCAGTTCTAAAGTATAGTGCAGACTTTGCAGCGAGTATCGTCCGTGTACGTTACCATGTATTATTTGCTCTAAAAAAATATGAAAATACAACGAAGTCATCCGTTAAGCAAGCAAACGTAGGAAATACGTAGACGGTTTTCCTGATAGTAAAAGGGGTGACAGGCCCTGAAACTTTCGATACGTCAGTGGTTTCACTCGCGCTTCTTAACCGCCATAAGTCTTCCACGGCTAAAGCTAGACTTTCAAACAGACTTTAAAACAAAATGCCAAAAACAAACTTTTTTTTTTTTGTGGTGCTGTGAGTGTGACCATTACACCACAAGAATTATAAAACTCAATTGCAGAATGATTTAAGTTTTCAAGTAAGTTTATAGGTAATACAAGTGGTCAAAACAAACCATTTTGGCATTGATACTGAGAAACTTTGGCACTGATAGGTAGGATGAAGGAATTTTAGTGTGATTTATTAAGTCTATATAAGAAGTAATAATAACTTGAGACACCAGCCTCACACGCGGCCGTCTGATCCCAAACTAGGCTGAGCCTGTACAATTTTTTTTATTATAGGGGGCAAACGAGCAGGCGGGTCACCTGATGGTAAGTGACTACCGTCGCCCATGCGCACCTGCAACTCAAGAGTCACAAGTGCGTTGCCGGCCTTTGAGATAGGAGTACGCTCTTTTCTTGAAGGTTTGAAGGTCGTATCGGTCCGGAAATACCGCAGGCGACAATTTGTTCCAGAGATTGGTTGTGTGAGGCAAAAAAATTCTGGAGAACCGCACAGTGGTGGATTGCCAATTATCCAGGTGATGGGCATGAAAGTTTTGTCGCATTGAACGATGGCGAAATGTTGCGGCCGGTATAAGTGCGAACAGTTCCTCGCAGCACTCCCCATGATACATGCGATAGAGACTGCAGAGTGAAGCTACATCTCTACGCAATGCCAAAGGGTCAAGCCGATCTGAAATATCCTGGCAATCGATGATTCGAGTCGCTCTCCGTTGAATGCGGTCAAGAGGGAGAAGCTGGTACTGGGGTGCTCCTACATAAATATGAGCACAGTATTCCATATGCGGCCGAACCTGCGCCTTATAAAGTTGTTGGCGGTGGGCCGGGGTGAAATACTGTAAATGCATGTATATATGTTGTATCTATATGAGAATCGACCCGTAATCGTGAGCGATTATGTGCCATTCGGTACCAGGCTGATTGTGTAAAAAAATCGAACTTAAACAGCAAAACTTCTATTAAACATTTCTATATCCCCCATGTCACAAAACGATACTAGCTGTTAGTACTTTGTAGTTCAACCACTTTCGCGAAGCGTAGAGTTATTGTTGACACCTTCGAGCAAACTCCACAAATTCTAGGTACACTCATGAACAACTCATGATGGCTGACAAGCCATTGTTCTTAAACAATGCGTCGTGACATTTTTTATTTGTGAGAAATCTGGAGTGTTTAGAGATGGACGATGCGGGATGTCAGCATTTAATCGATTTTTTAGCAGTAAGTTGGCAAACAAGCACATAGCTCGTCTAATCATAAGCGTAACTGGTATTTCTAGGTACTCGCAAGTTCAGTGATGTCAGTTGCACCTTGGAAAAAATTACATTTTTGGTGTTTATTTATTTTCTGGTTCATTGCGGTCTTCTACTTCGGCCATAGAATGGACCCTAATTGCAGCGTAATGGTAGTTTGAGACTGCTAGACCCTACCCTTAGCTCTACCTCCTTTAAGGTTATATATATTTTATAAGTAAAAGTTTGATGACTTTGATGTATAAAGTAACCCGCGGTTAGCTTACATTAATAAAAGAATATTTGTGCGACCGTTACACGACTCCAACAATAATTTCAAGACCCCATCAGTCCTTCGTGCCTGCGGTAGGAAACGAAGGCATACCATGGCCCAGTGGGAACAAATTGTGGCGGCACGCAGCCACGGTATCATTTGCTACCGCAATCAACGTAATCACTACACGGGATGATTCGATGCGCCCGCGCACCTCCTACCAAGAGCACGTTTTTTGTGCCAGGACTAACACGAATTGAAATCGATTTGAGGCGGGGAATACTGTCACATAGCTGATATTAACATGTATGACATAAGTGCTGTTATCATCTAGAATTTCTTAAAACGTGTAAGTCGTTTGATATAAGTGCACTTATTATAACATAACGCATACTGTTGCACATCCTTCGTTCAAAATTTAGATAGAATATTCTTTATCCCACTAATATCATAAATTTGAAAATTTGGATGGATGGATGGATGGATGGATGAATGTTTGTTACTATTTCATGCAAAAACCACTAAACCGATTGCGATGAAACTTGTTATGTATATAGCTGGAGACCTGGATTAACGCATAGGCTACTTTTTATCCCGATATTCCCACGGGATCGGGACTTACGCGGGTAAAACCGCTGCTAGTTATTTTAACATAAAGTTGAAACAAATCTTATCTTAAATCAAATTATTAAAGATAACGATAAGTCAAGCGTGTGTTTTTGGGCTGCCCGGTTTGGGACTAACAGGGGTCGATAATCACGTATTTACTATATGGGTAAAGACATTATGAACGTAGATCTTTTAAAACCCATTCAGGGTAGGCAGACACTTGCTTCTGTGCTTACATATCTCATGAGGTTCCTCTACTGTAATTAAACCTTTCATTCAAGCGCCAGTTTTGGGTACTTGTTCTTCGTTCTACCTGCCCTTTCTTCAGAACATCACCAATTTGGTCAGAGCATATTCTGCGTGGTCGACCCCTACCGGCCGCCCCACAACGTTTAAAAGATAACCTGTATTATATATCTTTAGAAAATTTGTTTTTAAACTTTTCCCGCGAGGAATGAAAGCTCTAATAACAATACATAAATGGATATAGAAGCGCAAGCGTAGAATTCCGTTATCAGTTTAAAATAAACAAAATCCAACTTTAAGCTATCTGCCAAAGTCTCTTTTTCCTATGTCTGTATAATAGTCACAATGGACATCACGAACATCATAACTTACAAATTTATCTTCACGCAATATTGGATGTTAAGTTTGAGTGTTATAGGTTGATTTTGCAATGTTTCACGAAATTCATCATAATGGACCGTTTGGCAGGTGGTTGTTCTCTGAAACATTGTTTTTAATACACCTTTAAGTTAGAGAAATTTTAAGTAAAGTAATTTATAAAAATAAAACATTCAAACAGAGCGCAATTTAAAACTAGGTAAAGGGATAAACACTAGATTCCAATGTAAATTGAATCACATATAGACTCATATTTTAGGGTCGTATTCTAACCGCGTAAATAACCATAAACGTTACGTTGGAGAAAAACTCGTTATTTTTAATACAGAAATCTCGTTTTGAAACTGTGAAATTGAAAATTGGCCGATAAAGCTGATATTTAAAGCTACGAGTATATATGTACTATAGAGAAAGGGCTGACCCGAATGAAACTGTAATTTTTAAATAAATTTTTAAGGTAATTCAAGTAGTTTTTTGGCTACACATGATACTTCTAAAATAAGACCACACCTTTTACTCTCTTAACTTTGTAACTGTGTAACCAAATTGTAACCTGATAAATACAACTCCTCGAACACGCCAAATAAATGGTAGAAACGCATACATCCCCTAAATAGATAAAGTATTGATTTAATTAGTATTTAAAATTTGTGGCTTTTCAAAGGTAATCCTACTAGCAGTATTTAGGATGGAGATTCTTCATCAAGAAGACAGATGTACATAATTAATTTGATAACTTTACTTTGAACATAATCAGACCTCAACGTTACACAGAAAATAACTCTCATTGATATTCAGATCCTTCGACAACCCTACTAAATTACCATTACCATACCATTTCTAATATGATCGACCCAATCAAAGGCCTTTATGAAATCGACGTCGATAAATTCAGAGATAACGTGACCAGTTCGTAAATAATATCGGCACTTTCCATATATTTTCCCTCGAAGGCTTTTCGTATTAATTAGAAGCTGGTGGGATTAGTTTTGATATCTGATGGCACACATCTAAGAGCTGTTCCAATAGAAATTAAGTGTAGGGTTTAATAACTTTCAATGTAAGTTATTGATATGATACTTTCTTTGAAGACAATTGTGGAACATTTATTTTATCTTGTTTGTTATGCCAAGAAATATACGTTAGTCATTGAGTTCCTTTTGATTTTATCATATTTTATATCGGAACCTGGGGCTATAATCGTGTAGAAAGTGTAAAACCAAGTTTTAAAATTTTTAGATGTTAATTATAAATAATCCCACCTACATTCCCCTGCTGTATAGCAGGATCACACGAAATTAATCAGAATTATATTGCAGGAATTGAAAATTTTATAAATCCACTTTCTCCCTAAGTGAAGCTGGAGACAAAGGAGCAAAATTTAGGTGAAGAACTATCTAAAAAGAGATTTTGCTACAAATGATGTTTGCTTAGAGAGTTCTGTTTCTGTTCTTTAAAATATTTAAAGAACAGAAACAGAGCTCTCTTTTCAGAGTTTTCACTGTAGTACAGTTATTAACTTAATCCAGAAACGAGCGACGAGCGGCGTCTTCTGCTGTTTTAATTGATATTCACAAATTTGGTATTTATGAATTCACAACTGCCTAAAAGGCCAAAGTGTATTCTTAAGTATAAACCAATAACAGTGATGATACTCATTGCAATTTAAATTCATTTCTTTATCTTAGCTGATAGGTATTGCATTAGTGAGCTATTAGTTTTCTAAAAGAATCTTTATCAACAAAGCTAAGCTGTTCCTCTGGGCTTGGGAGATTAAAATGGCTCTTGTTAATTTGTAACTGTTTTTCAGAAAAATATATTTAATATAAAATTAAATGGGTTGATAACTTTATATTATCGGAGCATATTGCTTCTATTTATAGGCCTTCAACATTTTAATGGCCTATAAAATAATGGCATGAAGGACATATAAAGTATGTACTGCCTGATTTTATAACTGCAATAACGTTACAATTTATGTAACTAGTATAACAAATAAGTATAACTATAGTCTCTCGCTTACTAATGCGAACGTTAAGATAGATGGGTGTTGTGACTAGGATGGACAAGGTGAGGAATGAATACATTAGAGGAAGCCTAAAAGTAGCGCCAGTGGATGAAAAGTTGAGGAGCAACAGATTATCGTGGTATGGACGTGGGATGCGGAGGGATAAGTTAAATGTAGTGAACAGAGTCTTATGTATTGAAGTTGACCGATACAAGAGTAAGGGACGACCAAAGAAAGGATGGATGGACTGTGTTTATGGGTAGAAGGGATGTAAGCAGTGACATGACGAATGATAGAATGGAATGGAAGAAGAAAACAAATTGCGCTGACCCCAAAACAAATTTGGGAAAGAGGCAAGAAGATGTCACTTCATCATATGTGTGTTACGTTTGTTCTATTCGCCTTAATGGAAACCGTACTCTTTAGAAGAAAAATAGCGTTACGGTGGTTTTCGGCGACCTTCTGTAGACAGAAATTAATTGTGGCTTACCTCATCAATATATCTGAAAAAAAAAACCAAGAATGTTATTAAATTTTAAGGAGATTACCTTAGGCACTTTTTACTGGACAGCCTTAGCAGCTTTTAGGCAGAGATGCGTGCCTATGCGTGTGCAGGTGCGTCTGCAATGATTTGGTCCGGTGATGCCGGAAGGCGGAAGCACCATGAGGTTTGGTCAACCTTAGAGTGATACAGAGATATGATAAGACTGATGTTGAATCGGAAATAAATATACATATATATATATATATATGTATCTAAAGATACTTAATGTATCTTTTTAAATTGATATTTAAAATGCATCCAATTTAAAAACTCCTTCAACTATAAGAAAAGAGCTGATGATCTTCGAACGACTAAACAGATTTTCTTGAATTTTCAATAATAACACTTTCGATCAAGTCACGTTTGAAACAAAAAAAAAGGAATAGTAATCGGTCCATCCGTTTAGGCGCTATTATGCCAGAGACAGACAGACACGCTTGCACTTATAACACGCCTTTTTTCGTCGGGGGTTAAAAACCTTATTGGGACAACTTAAAAGAAAATTCAACTCAAGTCAAATTTATTTACCTGTTCTCAAGCGCAAGTATTTAATTCTCATTTATTCTTAAAGACCACCCAAATAAACATAACCATATAATAATACATATAATAATAAATACATTACGGAAAATTAATTTCCCAGTAATTTGTAATCATTAGAAATTAGTTTTTAATAACTTTTCTAATAGACACTTCAGATACTGTACAACTCATTTCAATTTTCGCCTTTGTACCAACTTAACTACTAATTTGACCCAACCAAGCCTTCCATTACCAATCAATAATGCGCTACTACACCAAAGAATTTTAATGGCTCTCATTTTCTTCATAACACTATGATATATTCGACTCTGCAACCCGTTTCAATTAATGGCATAAATAAGCTAGTGTTTGAAGCTAGTTAAAGGGATGGTTTTGTTAACATCCATCTTCCTCTGACACCAGTGGAAAAATGTGTTCTATCTCAGTCTAGAAGGCATCGCGCGCAACGGTTGGCTGGCTGTATATCACTCAGTTGCGCACACGCAGCCGCGAGAAGCGTTCGCGTTTGAAAAGTCGAATGTGTTTTCGCGCGAAGTTTTTGGCCAGTGATTTAAGTGTCCCGTGATTGAATTTTGAACTATTGGATGACGTGAAGTGTTAAAGGTGTGTTCGATTGCGACGGCTAATGATCTATTTGTGTTTTGTGTGATATAGAAAGTGAAATTACAAAGGATTACAGTGTTATTGTTTGGAGACACGTGAGAACCACACTCTTATAGCTAATGAATTGCGTGCGGAAGGGAAATGTGCATGCTTTATGATGTAAACCGTTGTAGTACACAGTAGAAATAAGTAGGTACGAGGAGGTACTTACAAGTGCGTTGGGGACTAATGATAAGTTGTGTAAGGCTGTCAGGTGTGATATCACCTGTCTGCCCCATTTCTAATAAAGGTTGTAACGAACTTATGAAATCTATTTTTTACGTTAAGTTCTGACGTTGAACATCTCAAGTGCGATTACGCAGGCAAACAAAAAGCTTGCCTGCCTAATATAGGTATGAAAGTGCAATCTTTGACGTTTATAGCATTATAACTATGTAAATTAACGCCTAGAAATAGTATGCAGTACATTTAAATATCCTTTTTCTACACATACTAAGTTCTAATACATATTATAAACCTGAAGTTTACTTGTTTGAACGTAAGAATCTCGAGTTCTAGCGCTTCTATCCGAAAAGCTGTTCTTGTTTATTGAGGAATTTCATAAGCTATATGACATAACGCTATTATTAGTAGGAGTGGAGCAGTATAAAATATTGCAGGACACAGAAAGTAACTTTATAAAAAACCGTTTTTTTTGTACCGGATTGGCGTACACAACAATGTAACTGAAATAGGCTGGTTATGGTTCAAATGAATACCTTCTCAATCTGTACCAAGAAAATTACGATACATCACGAGCTTCCGCGTTTAGGGGAGGCATCTGGAGGGGGATATTCTGGGGGAGGGAGGGACATGAGTCACTACCTATTTACCTATAGCTGTAATAAACAAAAACTTGAGGTTTTCATATACATGTAAAATATTGTTAATGTTCGAAAAACTTATTTTTTTTATATTATTTGTTATTTATCAAGATCATTTCAAATCCGTTGCATCTAGTTTTTTCTTTGCAATGTCTCTGAATCTGAAAAGAGGTCGAAACCCCAAGTCTGAGGTAGTTAAAATTACTGTCAGATTGCAAGCTCATTCTGACAGTAATTTTCGTGAAGTCTGCTTATACAAAAATAGTGATTACACCTAGAGCTGTGGTGGTTACTCTACTTGAGATTTGTTTCAAACCCAGTACAAATAATTGTGTGATGAGTACGATCATTTGTTCTGTGACTGGGTGTAATTTGTAATATGAATGTATTTAGAAATATATAAGCATGTTTATCAGCAGTCTGGTTACCATAGAAAAAAAAAAAAAAATTTTTTGCCTCGCACCAACAATCTCTGGAACAAATTGTCGCCTGCGGTATTCCCGGACCGATACGACCTTCAAACCTTCAAGAAAAGAGCATACTCCCATCTCAAAGGCCAGCAACGCACTTGTGACTCTTGAGTTGCAGGTGTCCATGGGCGATGGTAGTCACTTACCATCAGGTGAACCGTCTGCTCGTTTGCCCCCTATAATAAAAAAAAATTGTACAGGCTCAGCCTAGTTTGGGATCAGAAGGCCGCATGTGAGGCTGGTGTCTCAAGTTATTATTACTTCTTATATAGACTCAATAAATCACACTAAAATTCCTTCATCCTACCTATCAGTGCCAAAGGGTCTCAGTATCAATGCCAAAATGGTTTGTTTTGATTCTTCCACTTGTATTACCTATAAACTTACTTGAAAACTTAAATCATTCTGCAATTGAGTTTTATGATTCTTGTGGTGTAATGGTCACACTCACAGCACCTTACTTTAAGCTACCCACATATCTACATATCGTTATCAAGAAAATCGTAATTAAAGGCAGATGAAAAAATATGGCCGCGGGTTTTTTATTAACAAGTTCTTTTTTACAATGGAGAATTTAACATTTTTAACGTCCATAAGTGTTACTTTGTAACGTGTATGAATAATATTAATTTGTTTGTTTTTTGTTAAATCTTTTTAGTGTAATTTATCATTAGTTTTCTGTGTGCAATGTTCTGTAATAGAGCAGATATGTGGCTTTCCTCATAAACCTTATTGTAATGAATTTTTTATATGTAAGTGAACTATTTATTTTCATAAACATCGTTACAGTTAGAAAGATTACATCAACATTTAGTTAGTGTGACGAGGTTTTTGTTTTTATTGTATTACTGGGTCGCTCTATTAGTTTCGGACACGACATTATCGACGTTGAAGCGTAGTCTAAGAGGATCTACAAGGTTCTTACACTGTTAGTACTAGGGCTATAATAGTTCCCCATTGAAAGTACTGCGTCTAGATATATGGATGCCGTTCTCAATTGACAAACACATTGCCAAGATACGACTGATTGCTATCTTGTACCCTAGACGTCCGAATGCAGCCTGCTTCTTTTTATCAGCGATATTGTTTACATTATCTCTTTGTGTTTTCTAGAACAGTATCGGACTTATTAGCTATTTAGGTCATAAGGAGGCATCCATTAATTACGTGAGGTCAAAATGCAGGGAAGGAATGGTCTTATTGAAAAATCTTCTCTCAACGTAGGGATGTAATTGTATTATTTTTTCGGTTTTATAAAAAGATAAATTAGCCCTTTAACAAGTAGGTAGATCGTAAATCTCGAAAAGGTTCCCAACCAAATGTCTTAAGCGGGGAGGGAGTCCTCATAAAAAAAAACAGCTTATGTAATTAATGTTTAATTATGTAGTGGCCAGATCTTAGAATTGACCATTTCATGGTCGTACGTTATGGTATAGCCAGCTACAACTGACCGTATCGTTAAAACGTCAACGCCACGTTTGGCCATATCATTAATGTAGGGTCTCCATGAAATAAAAGGTTTAATAAAATGCCAAATAAAGAAGGAATTTATATACCGCTTTTTTAAGTTGTCGTAACAACATTTCACTGCACTTTTTTCTTCTTTATTTTACGTTATGAGCACTAATGTTTGACCAAATCATGAAGTGGTCATGTGTTTAGCTGTTCATATCATCAAACCAGATAAAATCATGATGTGCCCGACCATTTCATGACATACGAATATTTAAGTAAGATCTAAGTAAATATTAATGGCGTACAGGGCATCAAGATTGCCAATGATATTATGGTGATTCGTAACCGGTCCAACCATTAATGTGGGTACTGTTAGGGGTGTCTACGTTTCATATCTTGAAGTTAGTATAGAACAATATATCCGGTTAAGCTAGTGACCATATACGCATTATATGAGATTCGTTGCAAGAAAAAATTCTGAGACGTATTACGCAGTGCTACACCTAAACTATACATAGATTTTACTACCAGTTCTAGTACACGGATAAACAATATACATACACATACCCCTGTATCCCCGAAGGGGTAGCCAGAAGTGATAAAATACTCACATTTTGCCACCTATAATTTGGTCCCATAAATCCCATAATTTGGGAATTTAAGATGGGAAAATTGTGAGTAAAGAAAGGCAAAAGAAGGAAAAAGATATTGCTTATTCGGATGGATTGGGGAGTATAGGCAATAATAGCTCGAGAAGATCAGTGTCGGGAAGTCCGAGCCCTCTAACGCAACAAACTGTTGTGAATACAGACATATTTTCTTTTTTTTTTTTATGGTATAGTGGGCAAACGAGCAGACGGGTCACCTGATGTTAAATGACTACCGCCGCCCATGGGCACCTGCAACTCGAGAGTCACAAGTGCGTTGCCGCCCTTTAAGGTGGGAGTAGGAGAAGAGGGGGAGGGGGGAAGAGTGGGAAGAGGGGGGAGAGGGGAAGGACGGGAATAAGGGAGAGGGAAGGGTTAGGGCCTCCGGAAACCTCACTCACGCGGCGAAATGCAATGCAAACATTCCTTCACGGCCGGTTTTCTGTGAGGCCGTGGTAACGAGCGGAGTCGAGCCGGCCCATACGTGCCGAAGCATGGCTCTCCCACATAGAAATATATATTATATTGCTGCAACTCAGTGATTGGGCTGTACCAAGAAAGAAGGATCTGGTTTTCTAGAGAAGAATAATAAAAGATTATGCGAAGCAACTTAGGTTTTTACTGAAACCCTTAAATTATTACAATGACATTAATAAGGTAACTCGCAACAACACAATAAAACAATTAAAATATCTTGAGGCTCCGTGTGTCAGACGGACAACCGTCTCCCAGGGCTTCACAGATGGGAGTCCTCTTGTTTTTTCATCGTTCCATTCTCTAAACGATTTCAAATACGAATTAAAATCTTGAGCACGAAGTCGCCAGCAAGACTTTCACGCGTCCAAGAAGTTTTATTCATCAATCAATCATTATCACAATATTATTATATAATTTCTATGTTACCCAGATTAATGCAAATAGATACTATCTTACTCTACTTACTGAGCGGGAATCGGACTTGCGACCTACTGACGTTGCAATGGAATACTCTACCACCACATATGTTATATCACCAAGAGCGTCCCTAGCTTTTGGCCCAGGGGGAAGAAAAATTTAGCCCAGGAAGCAAATAAAAAAATTGACTTAAACGCAAACGAGCATACAAAAGCCGTGTACCGCCCTCTCTAGCCCCCCTCTCGGTCACGCCCATGTATGCATGCATTTGAAAGATATTAAAGACATACAAATAAGACTGATAAAGTTCTTAGTTAGTAAAAATGTTAAAGATAAGTGCAATAAAGATTATGATAAGTTATTTCCCATTTGTAAAATTATACCCATAGATAAAAAAGTTGATTATTTGGTAGGTCTGGAATATTATTATAATGATGAATATAAAATTAATATTATAAACAAGTACAACACACGTAGGGTTAGAGAGAACAAACTGGTTCAACCACAGATAACAAACTACTATGGCAAGAGAACATCTAAGTATTTGGTACCTGAAGTGTTTAATAAAATAGATATTTTAAGAGAAAAGATAAAAATTTGTAAAGGATCGCTTAAGACAAAATTAAAAAATATTATACTGGGTAGCTAATAGCACTAACTACGTTTATTAAATTAAAGTAGATTAAACCATAAAAAACATAATATATAGGTAAGCAGAAGGTATTTAATTAATATATTTAAAATTACATAAGGTCCTACAATAAACAATAAGACATAGGTATATATGTTACTGTATTATATAGAATTGTATATTATTGTGTCTAATACTAGGTGTACATAAGGTGGTTTATTGTTATGCAAAAGAGCGCCTCTCGCCATCAAACGTAAAAGTTTGGCGAGTTTAGAATTATGTAACACCTCTGTAATATAATTTCATTACTTAAATAAAAAAATAAATTTAAAAAAAATGATAATCGGTGGTTTAAGTAGTTATCTCGCCTGTTGCAAGCGTATCCAGTGTTGTGGGTTTTATTCCCAATTAGAATTCTATTTTTGTGATTCACAGACCAAAGAATTCTGCTTTATATAAGGTTTCGCTCTCAGGGGTATGATTCATGAGGAATATTTTTCATTTGGATGTATTTCGCGTCCGTTAATTCGCGGAACTTGCGTTGGAACTGTAATAATAAACGTTATAAATTAAGGTTATATTATTCTGCCATACATCAATACAGCTACAATAAAGACAGTTTAAAGAAACGCCACCATTGATCTTAAACTTTTAAACTAATTGAGTACGAAACGCTTTTACATATTTAATTCGTGCAGAAAGCTAACTCAAGTGACAAACATGTTCCGAATTGTGTGTATTAAAATAAAGGTCAGAAGCATAAAGGCAAAGGAGGAAGCGTACAATAAAATCGTCATTTAAATCAAAGCTGTTACCCTCGGGACACAGACTACGATAGTAAAAGGTAATAAAGGTAAAAAAAAGTAATCAAATATAAAAATCAACCAATGTATTATCTGTTGTGAAATATGCGAATGAAGATGATTTCACGGGCGTCGCCGCCATTTTTTTTTTATAATTAAATCCTAAGACCCTAGCCTTTTGCAAGTCCATAAAATACTATGTAATCAGTAATAAGACTAAAACTATCAAGCAAAGGATGATCACGCAAGTGTCTGTCACAGACGCAAAGTTGTGTATGAAAATTAATAGAGTACAGAGCCAACTTCTGTTCTGTTTATTACCCAGATCCAAAGGATTATCATTATTATTAAGTGTCAAAATAAAAAGAGGACAATATCCATTGACTTAAATACCCTGAAGGCTGATAAATGTCTGCATCGTTTAAGTTTCCATAAAAGCCTTTTGATACATGTGAAGAATCGAATTGGATGGAATCTGACGGGCTGTTTATAATTACAACTACACGTAATTGGACAATTTCCTTCACCATCGCGATTAAACCAGTCAAATTTAAATATTTTTACAAGTTATTTATAGACAATGTATGCATATTGTAATAAATATGGCTTGTAGTGTTACCAGAGTCTTGGCTTGCCTGTACATTATTTATTATACAAACATAATAACTTAAATACATACAGCTTTGTATCGCAACCTAAATGTGATTATACATTCAGAAGTGTATGACTAGATGGTATAAGAATACACGAAAAAAATATGGTTATATCGTACTTACCCGAACGAAATCGGATGAACCTTGATCCCCGGACACCGTAACGGTTCCGCTTTTCGGCGGCCTTGCCCGGCTAGCTTCTGCTAGGACGTCAGCCTTTTTAGTTGGTTAACAACACGACCTAGGTCGGTTAGTTTCAGTATTTTATAGATTTCTTCGTCACAAAACATCTTGTCTCACTTGTAATTCATTTAGTAATGACTATTACATGAAACTCTGAGTCTAATAGTCACTTAGAGCTCAACTAAACAGTCGGTATGGTCTACAGAATATTTATTACTCTTTATGTAGATACAATGAAGTGGCGGAACTTTACATTGTTGCATACCCAGCGAGTAATGGGGCACTCACATACATTTACACCCTTGGCCTGCTGAATTACGCAAATAAAATGGCCATTCGCATGTGCTTGCCGTAATCTTTACTAATAGGATTACAAACTAGCAGGAACATAAAAGGTAAAACTCTAAATAAAAAAGGTACTTACTCCCTCTGTATCTACTGTGCAATTATTGTTGCCTAATAAGGATGGGATCGGCTCTTTTCGTATTTTGCTTAAATTTTTCTGTCTGTTCCATCAATTTTGATCTTCTTTTTGATGATATCTGTCCTTCTTGTCTTAGGTATGTAACTAAATCTTTAACCAGTGATGTTCAGTTGGGTCATCTTTAGGAATTGGACATAAATTCTTGTTTATGTAAAGGTTTGCCGTTGAGGAACAAGATTATTATTACAGACCTAAGAACTGACAGCAATGCATCAGCAGATTGTCTTGACAAGAGTAGCGTGAGTTTTTTTAAGCATCTTATGTTAGCTGTAGTAAGGAACTCTTAACTATATTTCTTCGATAGTCTAACCTGTATGCTTGTATACGATCTCAGTTCTGTAAAAAAACCTTATTACTGACGTGCCAGCTAAGGCCATGGTATGAGGGGGCCCTCAGTAAGTAAGTGTGACAATTACAAGTACTCTCACGCACCACCGTCGCTTGGTCTAGCCGTCCCTAGCAATGTAGAATACATATTTATTACAATAGGCGACTTGGCTGTGGTGCGATAAGGAACTTACGTTTTTACATCGAGACCTTTTATGTCTTTAAGTGTATCATTAATATAATAATATTATCTGTGTGTGCTTTAATGACGAATATTACTTTTCTATGTTCTTTATACGGCTTTATTTACAGTTGTTTTCTTTAAACGAGGAATGTTATATAATTAGTTGTCAGTTTTCATTAGAGAAATGTTTATGTCAGTTAAATATGGTAATTATTGACATTTGTCATATAGGGGAATTTATCAAAAAATACATCCGTGAGCGCATTTCAAAATAAAATACCGTTGGTGCGAATCAACTAAGTCTCAAATAGTCTATTGGTGCGAATTGACGAATAAAATCATTGGTCGATTCACACCATGGTGCCAAGCAACCAATTCAAAGAGGCTCCTTGTGCGATTTACACCGTGGTGCGAACAGCTCGTGGTGTAAAACAACGAGGTACCCAATCTATGGAGATTATTATGCATTCCTCTCAGATTGGGTACCTCGTTGTTCAATAACAGTGGCTGTAAGACTATTCTGGTAGATACCAGAATAGTCTTACAGCCACTGTCATTGAGCCACAAAAAAAAAACTTTAAATAAACTAAGCATTGTATGGGATACTCTTGAAGTTTCTTTGCAATAACGCACTTAATGTTAAATCCCTGACAATTATTAGACAGATTAAGAATAAAACGAAATAACTTATTACGGATAGTCTAATGTCATTAAAATACAGCACAACAAGTAAATAAATTATCGTAAAAGTCAACCGTAATTGCGATCAACAGTTCAAGTTCATCAAATTCCGTTCATTGGTTGCCCTTTAAAACCTTAACTTAAAAATATTCTTTCTCATCACATCCTTTTTCCTTTTGTAAGTTAGTGCCTCTACTACAAGATACTAGTGGCTTTGATTACAAAAATTAAGAAATGTGTATTAATTTAGTACTCGGTATATTGTTTGAAACACCTTACTGTTGTCACTTAGCCATTGGACAAAAGAGTTTCAATGAGTTTCTCTTGTCTGGCTCTTTTACAATACAATACAATACAATATTCTTTATTGTACACCATAAAACAATTTGCAATAATTTAAAATATAACAAATAATGGTACAAACGGCGGTCTTATCGCTAGTTGCGATTTCTTACAGACAACCTTTAGATGGACAGATGCAATGGATTTCTGTATAGGGCAGTTAACAGGTGCACAAATTATCTAAGGCATTTATTGAAATTATAAGAATGGAAGAGGCAAAAAAGAAAAAAAATAATAAAATTATATATACATAATAAATTGAATGTACTTGTACCTTATATAGAAACTTGTTAACATATTATATACAGTCAGACATACCTACATATACCTACATACATACGTATAATAAATACATATCAAAAATAACAAAAAAATATAATGCATAAATTCTGTATTCTAAGTTGTAAGTAAAATTATAAGTATTAAACAGATTATTACTATGATGACAGATAGAAATCAAATACCATCAAATTTTCTTATAGATATTGCCTTGCGAATGCTTAGGCGTTACATGTAAAGTCACTGTGTGATATACACAATAAAATAATTTCATTTTATTTCATTTCACTAAGTCTTTAAAACCCATCGTTATGCAATTTGGAAAAGTAACTTTCTACTAAAGCTCGGGACTAAGAAGTTATTTTTAATTAGCCTTATTCCTAGGGCTGCCAACCGTCCGGGTTTCCCCGGATTTCTTCTAGTTTAGAGGGCGTCCTGGGAGCGTCCGGGCGGGGTTTTCAAAAAGCGGACCGGACACTCTGTGCCAGGGGCAACTTATAGAAAAAAAAATGGAATCGCCGTTTTATTTTAAGGTGTCCGGGAAAGAATTTCGATTTCACACATGTGTCCGGGATTTTTGAAGAAATTGTCCGGCGTCAGCAATTTAAATGATGGCAGGCCTACTTATTCCTAAAGTGCAAGACAGGCTACTGTAAAAAGACATCCAAACTAGGTAGTAAATATTAATTAAATAATTACAACCCAAAATTTAAATAGGCTAGCTTTAATCAATTATGAAAAAAAGCCCTCATTAAATTTTGTGTTAAATGAGACTAAGAATGATTTGAAGATAGCAAACTATGACGTCACACGTTGTTATTTATGTCTGAAGTGTTCTACAGAACGTATACTTTTGACTTGAAATAAAGAAACTGCTTTTAAAATGTGTATGTATATAGTCAATTTATTTAAGACTATCTTGACAAAGTAAATGTAGTCAAATCAAAATTCAGATGAATTTATTTCTGTAAAATTAAGTTAATGTAATCAGACATCATTTCGACACCAAAATAATTAAAACAAGTTTTTAGGTGTGAGTTAACCTCGTTGCCACTTTTTTGTGTATGATTTGTTAAATGTTTACAGTTGAGTCACACATTTGATTCTATTAAAAATGGAAATTAAAACTTGTTATGATTAATTGTTTTAATAATAAATAGGGGGCAAACGAGCAGACGGGTCACCTGATTGTAAGTGACTACCGCCGCCCATGGGCACCTGTAACTCAAGAATAACAAGTGCGTTGCCGGTCTTTAAGGTGAAGAAGCCTTTAGAGAAGAGGGGGAGAGGTAAGGGTTAGAGCCTCCGGTAATCTCACTTTCTCGGCGAGACACAATGGAATCATTGCTAAACTGCCGGTTTTCTGTGAGGCCGTGGTATCACTCCGGTCGAGCGGCCCAAGCATGGCTTGTTTGTTATTGTCATCGGTACGATTTGAAACTTTGCAAATATATGTAATTTGCAAAGATTCAAAACGTTACTACAATTAAAAGTTGGAAATTCAACTGCCAAGATTTGTTCATATATTTAGTTTAAAGCTAAAAAAAGCGTGTAAAATTAAATATCTATATAATTATCAAATAAAAATACTTAATCTCCAATCAATTATAACGATCCGTTAATACTAATGCCTTTATTGTCTCTTTAAATTCGGTCTATGAACGGCAGTAAAACATTCGACTGAAACATCCGAGGTCGCGTGTTCAATACCCGCTTAGTAATAATATTTGTACGCACGAATATGTCTATCTACATGGGTGTTTCCATGAAAATTAATTTATGTATGTAGGTACAAAAAAGTATTTATCCAAGTATATTTAGGTACACATAGTACATGCGTCGTTTCATCCTCGTCCTAGAAAATTATTGTTATAACTATAAGGCGACATGTGCCGACAGAAAAAGACTTAATTTTATTGTATTTCCACGGAAATTAACGCGATCACGAAAGGGTATTACATACCTCCGAAATGTCTGAACGAAACGTCAGGCAATTCAGTAGGAAATACATAATAAAATTATATCATGGAACGCGACAGTTTAAAAGTTAGTATAGAACAAGACTTAACATCTTATAATTATATCTCAAAATTGAGTATTCTTTAAGTATAATTTCATATAAATAGAGGTCTTCATCAGTGCCATATTATTCAAACACGCAATCCAAACATTGACAAGACTAAATTGCAAAAAAATATTTTATAGTAGCTCAAATAACTAGGTAATATTTGTTCAAATTGTTTAATATCCTCACCTTGTTTTATTTGTTTACTCATTTTTTTCTTCTTTAGCACTCCACTGTAACTACTTAAATAATGTTATGTACACCGTAATTACGTATCACACACAATACTATATTAACTTATTCTACTACTACTATATACTACTAACAAACTATGGATGGAATTCTGAATTAAAAACCTTATTATTATTATTATTAAATGTATTAATATGTATGAAGTGATTGTACTTTATTCTATTTAATAAATATGGGATAAACGTTGACCAAACTGTCCTCTGTATAGTCCATATCCTTATATTAACAGTAATTGTCAAAGGTAACACCGAGTTTGATAAAACTGTTGAACCCAAATCAACAGGTCACACTTGAGTTGTTTCTGAGGAAAAGGAGTGTTTAATTAGGAAGCGTGACAGGTGGATGGGTGATCCCTATCGTTTGAAATTTTGAATGTACAAGTGGACGCTAGCCAGCATTTTTTACACGCTCTTATTAGCTTCGGTTGTAACTACCTAATAATGGTATAAAACTTTAGAAGTTAATTTTATCCTACTTATAATTGTCGTACCCAAATCAAACTTTATATGTATGTGTAGTTTGGATAACAATACTATAATCTTGGAACTGGTCTGATGATGGAGCCTTGATTTAGTGGCTACTAGCAATCCCCTTGAGTTTAGGCTTATAGGAATTGTTTTGACGAGTCCAACAGATCGGACTCGGGGACAATGGTCTGATTATATTATTAAGCCTCCGGGTGGATATTTTTTTTTACTTTTTAATTCAATTCGCTATCGAAGTGTGTTTTTACTAAACTATAAGATGGAGAGAAAAGTTATTCTATAATATATGTTTGATTTCCAACATTTGCGAATACGAATGCGAATATTTACCTTCAATATTCGTGAATACTGATGCGAATGCGAAAATCGTTTTTTCATTGTCTCATCTCATCTCATTTAATAGTTCACCCAGATCAACCAATTACACATATTTGTGCACACCAATATTTGCATTGAACGGAAACCGAACCCAGGATAACTGACATTGCAGAGAATACTGTGCCGCCGCGCCACACACTGTTATTTTTGTTTTTATGTCATGAGTAATCCGAATTAATATTATAAACGTTACGTCGACATTTCTGACAACTAAATTTACAGTTTAACGTAATTAACCTCAAAGTAATGCCATAAAAATATTGTGTCAATTGTAGTGAGACAGAAACAGTCATAACACTATGGAGTGAAAAGTCTTGAACTAAATGAATTGTCTATTATGTGGCGAGTGAAAATGACATATTGTAGAAAATGTCCATTGTTTACTAAACACAAATGTGTACGGTGTGAACAGTCCAGTGTTCAGCCATTTGTAGTTTGAGGTTTATTTACAGTTACGTATGTTATGGGGTCTACGTTTTTTTTTAAATATATATTCCACTAGCAACGCCCCGCGATATCACCCGCGTAAGTCCCGATCCCATGGGAATATCGGGATAAAAAGTGTTATAGTATAAGTGTCTACATACCAAGTTTCATCGCAATCGGTTCTGTGGTTTTAGCGTGAAAGAGTAACAAACATCTATCCATCCATCCATCCATCTATCCATACAAACTTTCACATTTATAATATTAGTGGGATATTAGTGGGATTAGTGTGGCAAACTGCGTCATTCATATTAGAACCGCTGTGAGAGTATGTATGATTTGTCAGTTAGTGATCGTAAATAATAAACATCTTACACGGTTTGGAACACTTTTTCTAATTCCCACCAATTTAGACACATAGAATTACTTATTTTGCTGTAGTCAAATCATTTAAGTACTTCTGGTTACCAAGATAATAAAAAATGTCAAATAAAATTTGACTTTTTCTGTCTTCTAACAAACTGAAATTCTTGAGGACCGTTAAATAATTTATATTTACTAAAGGCATAAATATCATATTCGCCTTTTTAATAATTTTCATATACAGTGACATATATATACAAATGAATCTAGGGGCATATAAATTATAAAATTCATACAATATCAATATAGGAACATACATTCATACGGGTCAAACACATAACTATCCTAATATCTAAATATATAAAAAAATCGTGTTACATTGTTTGTTCGCGATGAACTGCTAAACTAATTAACCGATTTTAATGAAATTTTGCACAATGGGTGCAGTTTTGTCAAAATTGAGAGACAGGATAGTTTTTCATTTTTTTATTGCAAATTACTTAGCCGCGCGTCCGGGTAGCTAGGATCCTAACTTTTAAACCTTCGCGTTCCATGGCAATATAATAATTATGTTAACGGGAATTATACGTGATCGCGTTAATTCCCGTTAACATAATTCTATTATATTAGGATAGTTATGTGTATAACTGTGTCTATTTATAACTAACTACAGTTAAGTGAAAATAGTCATTCGCAAAACATTCAATGACAGAACGTTTCTAGAAAGATCTACCGTAAAGATATCCAGATCTTTCTATAAACTAGAATTAACTAGAGTTTCCTTTCCTTAACCAAGTCTTTATTTGTTTATGCGGTGTGTCGCCGGTTCGACGCCTGCACGGTGCTAATTTAAATTTAATAAAATTTATTTATTGTTTGCAAAAACTTACGACACGCTCTGTGATAGCGAGTGTCATTTGTTTTTGTATGCATGTTACAATACCTCTGAAGATCTTTGCGTTTTTGCAAAGAGGAATTAGAGAAAACATCGCAATCGGTTAAGAAGTCTAAAATCACGCAGTTTTTGTCTTGCAAATAGGTATTATATATTAATAGGTACTAGATCTCGCATGGTGGTCGAATTTCGACCATAAATAATTCATTAAGTTTTAAATGTTTCGTTTTATTTCATCGTATTACGTGGGAAAGCTATGCTTCGGCACGTATGGGCCGACTCGACTCCGCTCGATACCACGGCCTCACAGAAAACCGGCAGAAGCAATGATTGCATTGCATTTCGCCGCGTGAGTGAGGTTACCGGAGGCCCTAACCCTTCCCTCTCCCCTATTCCCGTCCTTCCCCTTCCCCCTCTACCCTCTTCCCACTCTTCCTCCTCTTCCCTCCCTCCCCCTCTTCTTCTACTCCCTGTTTAAAGGGCGGCAACGCACTTGTGACTCTTGAGTTACAGGTGCCCATGGACGGCGGTTGTCATTTACCGTCAGGTGACCCGTCTGCTCGTTTGCCTCCTATACCATAAAAAAAAGAACCGGTTGTAAAGCTTGAACTGTCATTCTATCGACTGTACCATGACAGGTCAACTGGACCCCTGTAGCTTTTATAGCAGATTTCGCATAATTTTTAAATTTGTAACACATAATAATTAAAAAATCTTATTTCTACATTTAATTATTCTAAATTTCACATTCCTCTGTCCGCGAAATTAGCTTAAAAAGTATTCTCTTCACGTATTAATTTGTAGATTCTGTAGATTCTACCTTTCTTATTCTTTTGTCATGCGCTTTGCTTTAGGAGGAAGTTGATTTTATAATATTTCTGGCTTCTCAAATATACTTCCGATCAAATGCATTGCCTTGCCGAATTATGTAGCTTTTCCACAGCATAACGTTTCATAAAAGAAATGCCATACAAAAGTGGAACGTCTCCTCTAATTTATTATTCAACAGTTTAAAAAAATCATGAGAACCTTTTAAACAAAGACCGATTTATGATTTTATTTTAAGGTTAAAATTGTCGTTACACGTGCATTCGTTTTACTTTCTCGAGCTGTGAGGGGTTCAACTCCACGAGTCTAGAAGTTCTTTTTTTATGGTATAGGGGTCAAACGAGCAGACGGGTCACCTGATGGTAAATGACTACCGCCGCCCATGGGCACTTGTAACTCGAGAGTCACAAGTGTGTTGCCGGCCTTTAAGGTGGGAGTAGGAGAAGATTAGGAAAAGGATAGAGGGGAAGGACGGGAATAAGGGAGAGGGAAGGCAAGCATAGCTTTACTGACGGAGCGGAGTCGAGCCGGCCCCTACGTGCCGAAGATCTCCCACGTTCACTACCCTTCAGATTGAATAGTCATGTTCTTCAGAAAGGTCATAGGCTATTTACATCACGCCATGACTGGACTGGAGTGGAGCAGTGACAATAAATGTCATTAAAAGTAGAGAGAACAGCAATCTTAAAAATGAAACAGACTTATGAATATTTGTTTTCTAGGTGGTCTGGTTTCACACAAGTCTTAATCAGACGATTGTACATTAGAGCCATTAGACAAAAAAATTACACAGGAATGCCTTCGAGACACATATTACAGCTATTTTTTAACACAGAACGTCATTTCCACTTACAATTAGCCCAGTAATAAGAACAAATGAGAAGCCAATTAAAGTAAATAACCAAATAATTAACGGATATCAGTCGGTATATCTACTGATATCAAAAAATATTAAGCACTTTTTAATATCGTTATAAAAATAATGTTGCACAGTTTTGCGGATGTTGAGTTTAATACATTCTAACTTTAAGCACACAATGTATTTATACTTGTATTTAACATAGTGTATTGTAACAAGCAACTTAGTCCTAACAACAAATTTATAAAATTTATTTTGTGCAGAAAAATGCAATCTGTTTGTCAACACTTTCAAAAACAACAGCCAAGTATAAACTTCAACAAATTGATATAGACTGGGTGAGCAAATCGAACTCAAAAGACAGTATTCTACCTAGTGCTGCAGTAACCAGGAAACTCGAAATACTCAAATTTTGCGCTTAATGTAAGAGAAACTTTCAGAAGTACTTCACTTTCATAGTCGCGTCCGTCCTCAGAACCTGAAAATAAATAATCAGACCGCGATACTTGATAAGTAAACCCTTTGTTGAGGGAGTTTGTTTTATCCTAACTGTTTGTACGAATTCGTTCAGAGTGAGTAACTGATAATGGCTATGACGGTGAGTATGACCACAGCGTGAATTAGTCAATTAGTAAACAAGTTATAGGCCGGCTGTAAAGTGGAGTTATTTCTCTAGCCGGGCAGCCTTTATTCTAACAGAATCCCGCCAGCCAATATCCTCTAATTAATATTAAAAGCACATAGGAAAGTAATAAACTACAAATCAAACAATAGCCACAGCAAAAAATGGCTCATTACGCAACATCCTATTGAGTAAGATAAGCTCTCTTTTTGTTAATATCAGACTGGACCATGGATGGGTGTCAATAAATCACTGGCATGGTGTAAAAACTACGTAACAACTATAGACAAACGCGGAGACTACGGAGAGACTTATAAGGGAATATACGAGGACTGAACTCCAATAGAATGGTATATTATTAGGGTGTAAAAACACAATATTTGTGCACAAGGATAAAAGAGGCTTGCACTACCCAGGAACACAAAAATGTAGTAAATATCACCTTTTACATAAAACTAAATGACAATTCGTTACGGAGCTGTTGTGTACTTACCTAACTGTTTTCTATAGCTACTTTTATATACTCGTCGTTCGACTAGGTGTCGCGCCATATCAGGAAGGCCTATAGTTCCAGCCAGACAATATGTAACTTCTCTCAGAAGTGTTAGGGTGACCGCACTGCCGCACACATTATCTTCTTACGACGAACCAACAAACATCACACTTTTATTATTTGATGGTCAAGTGTCGATATAACCGTTTTTATTAGTTTTTAACAACGTCTTTAGTATTTTGAATTCCGTCGATCGGTCATACGTGACCGAACGTCAGTCTGGGCGATTCGATCGAAATGTTGAATAGACAAAATGGTGCCTTATAAAATATTGCCACAATTAAGCCTCGTTTTTCATATTTAATACTTTCTTTATATGTTCTGAAAGAGACGGATACCTCAAGGTATTTGCCATTTGCAGAACTAAAAGTTGTTGTAATGAAGAGTAACAACTCAAGTAATTAGTAACATAAAATGGTCTAGTTCCTAACGAAGCGCTTCGCTCTGACTGATGTTACAAACGAGGCAAGGCAGACATCTTACTCGAGACGAGGCACTTGCTACTTTTTACTTTAATTACCTTAGTTTGTATGAATTATTGATTAAGTTGAAGTAGTGTTTCATTAACTAGAATTTATAGGATGGATATTCAAAGGTCGCAGGTAAGCTTATAAATTTGAGCATACTCACCAGTGTCGTTCCTTCGTCAGACCTTTGTCCCTGAAGGGGTAATCGGTAGGTAGAATAGGTGTATTAAACACTCACATTTTGCCAACTAAAATTTGGTCCTACTGAAATAATAGGGGCAAACCTATTGCCGCTCCGAGCACATTGGTAATTGAAGATGGGAAAATTTTGAGTAAATTGAAGGCAATGGAAGGAAAAACATGTAACTTAAAGGGATGAATTGGGAGAGTATAAGCAACAGCTCGAGCAGGTCAGGGTCGCAGACCTGGTCTGGCAACTGCCGGGAAGTCCGAGAACTCTTTTTTTACAGAATAAGGGGGCAGACGGGTCACCTGATGGTAAATGACTAACGCCGCCCATGGGCATCTGAAACTCAAGAGTCACAAGTGCGTTGGCGCCTTTTAATGTGGGAGTAGGGGAAGAGGGGGGAGAGGGGTGAAGAGCGGAAAGAGGGGTGAGGGGGGAGAGAGGGGAAGGGCATGAATAGGGGAGAGGTGGGGGAAGGAAGGGTTAGGGCCTCTGGTAACCTCACTCACGCGGCGAAAAGCAATGAAATTATTGCTTCACTACCGGTTTTCTGTGAGGCGGTGGTATCACTCCGGTCGAGCCGGCCCATACGTGTCGAAGCATGGCTCTTCCACGAACAACCTATATGTATGATATGTTGTTCAATTATCATGCAAACAGGCTTATATCCTTATATAAATAATTATGAGTAGGTTTTGCATCCATACATAATATTCATTCTTATCATGGAAATGTCTCTTTCATCTTTAGTTACTGACCGTACAGTAATTTAATTACATTGTTTCGTTTCTCTTAAGGGGCCACATACGAAAATACCAGGAATAATAGGTGTGAAATAGTGGTGATTACGCAGGGAAACCAATGGACACGTCCATAATTTATTGCATACTTTGTACTTATTACGTATAAATTTTACGTTTGAATTCAAGGAACAATGTCACTTTCTTAAGGAATATGCGGCTACAGATGTAAAATTAATTTGTTGAAGGGCATACATAATTGTTGCAAAATGTTGTGATTATCATGACAAATGGTATGAACTCTTTATAAGCAATGTAACAAATAACTTTGTAAAAAAAAACATGTTGGAAAAGAGTGTCCTTTTAGTTTCTTGCCTGTTCTTCTCCATAGGATCTACGTTTTGGAACAGGTAACTAGCTTCACGCCCGACTTATACTGACTGACTCCTCCTGACAATTCAAAAATACCTACAATGGGTTTACTTGAAATAAATAATTTTGATTGATTTTGATTTTGACTGCCTGCGTCTAGTTCCCCAGACAATTATAATCTTGGAACTTGGTCTTCATCATCACTTTCCACCAGGTGAGTTGGAAGACAAACACTTGTTCCATTACACAATAAAAAAAAAACCTTTTGATTGCGTAGTCAATTTTATGTGGTGAACTCTGATTTTTGTAAGCCAAAAGTTCATGCATAACACAAGAAAGCGCTCAATTTTGAGAAGTATAACGTATATTGAGAAGTATTGCATATATAAGTATAACTCTACAAGTTTTTATTAATTAGGAATCATTTTTTTTTGTATTGTATTGCGATAACTGAATGAAACAAACCCGAGTATGGCCCCAACGACATTTGTGATGTTTCTCTAGGTATTTTATTACCAGTCTTACATAAACATCTTTAGGAATACAGCCAATAACAAAAACGTAGTTTTTTTATTAATACACCCCACCTAATGGAATGCGGTTATTATAGCTGAATTCGAAAAAACTTACAACGAAAACCTCCTTCGTTTTGAAGTTAACTCAGAGTTGAAAGTGAAAATGCAATAAACAGTGACATTTAAAGTATTGACATATCGCTGCGCATATTATAAAATATTCTTTGTCAGTAGTTTTTAGTTTAGGAGTGCGACCAAGGTGGTCGATATTTTTCATCCATTCAGTTACTCAACGTAATTGCCGGGGCGCTATCAGAAAATGTATAGATGTACTTTTAAGTTTTTAACCCCCGACGCCAATAGGAGAGGTTTTATAAGTTTAACGTGTGTATCTGTGTCTGTCTGTAGCAACATAGCTCTTAAACGAATAGACAGTGACTTGATCCAGAGTGTTCTTAACTACAATTCAAGAAAAAAATGTTCAGCCGTTCGAAGATCATCAGCTTTTTTATAATCGTTGAAGGGATGTATTGAGTAGGGGTACATTAAATTTGTAATTTATACTTGTTCTGTGTTGACTACTCATATAGAATTAAGAGTAAAATATTACATGGAGGTATGGGTATTAATCACAATCTGCATAAAAAAGTAAGTATGTTACAAACAGGCCAGTTGAATACACGTAAGCCAAGAAACCAAGATGTCATGCCTCACGAAATGTGGCATGCCAGCACCATCATTATTATATTTCTGAACTTTGCCTCAAAGTGCAACTGTCAGCCTTCCAACACAATAATACAACCTCCATTCGGAGCCGGGTGTCTGTCCACTATAATTTAAACAGGACCTAACCTGCGGGCTAATATTATCTGACTGCTAACACATTTTTATCTCGAGGCATTGAAGTTCAAAATTGCTTGACAAAATTGTTAACGGCACAGCAGTAATGTTTTTTCAAACCAACCTTTTGGTTTTCAGTTTAAGGTTGATAATTGTCTGGTCGTACATAGTTTGGTCCCCCGTGGCCACCTGAGACTACTGCTTATTGTGGATCCCGTCTTTTTTTTCAGTAATTGATTTTTAATGGCTTTTCGAGATGTCGGATGAATCTCTAATTCTGATCGAGATATGGTTTGATGGGCACTTGGATTTGGTTTGTTTTGTATTTGTGCGATCAAACTATTGATTGTAAGTTACTTTATAACGTTCAGAAATCAATCTTTCTCACGTGGTCTTACCCAAATAAATTTTCGACCATTAATTGTCATCATTATACCGGGTTCCAGTCAATAGCAAAATTTCGTGGCAAAGGCCTGTATGTAATTACTAAAAGATTAATCTAATGAAGTTATATTTCAACAAACCCGTCATAAATATAAAGCCCATTGAAATAAATCTAAAAAGAAAAACAAATGATTGGTGGTAAACAATTTTTGTTTGCTGTCGTTTTCAGTAATAAAAATGTTTATCTAATTGTTGTGTAATGTTATCATTATTACCTTTCTATATACCCCGCAAGATACGGTTATATTGTGGAATATATATGGATGCACATCCGTATTTCAATATGTCTTCTGTTCAACACACTTCGGTCAGTTGTCACCTTCTGGTATGTATATCTATTGTTGGATCTTCCTCTAGCCTTAAACTCTCCACATCCTCACTTAATACTTTCTATTCAATATTTTGTTGATCCATCGTATCACATGTCCATACAGATACTTTTCAACTTGCCCGTTAGGTTTTATAAGTAAAATATGGGTGTTTATTATTGGCTTGCCAAGATCTCCGTGGATTTTTAAAACAACATTATGCGCAGGGTTCTACAGTAAATAGAACCCTACTTAACCCCGATTTCAGTATACCAATAAGTGGTAGACAGGCTATAGTAATTACTTGCAGACGAATAACAGACAAGTTGGCAATGCTGGCAGGCATTAATGACACGTGTAGAATGATTTGAGCCACAGTTTACACCTTATTAATGAGGGGTTTGAATTGAGAATGGACTTTTTAGAGTATTTTGCTTGAAGCGATACGATCTTAATATGTGTTTTTAAACTTTGGCCAATTTTACCTCATTTATATTTAACATTAAAAAATACATACCTATTACCTGTTAACCCCTTCAGCTAAACGCTTGAGTTAGAAATGGGTTCACGTTTATTTTAGGCGCAGTAAGACCAACCGTGTGGTTTTAGTCGGGTTTGAACCAAAAATAACCCCGCTTGTTATATCAAATTACGTATATTCGACGATTGAGTCCTTGGGTAGACAAGCCAGAGAGGCGAGTCTAGGTTCACTATTCTCGCCAATTAGTTATTTTTCTCGAAATCTGATTGTAGAAAAACTCCCCTTATTGCATGTAAGGGGCGTTTTTATACATATAAAGACGGAAGCTTTTTGTAGGTTAATTATATCAGTGAAGTGAACATAGAGCTATATGTCGATTACGATAATCGCATAGTTGTTGCCCGCGGCTTCGCTCGATTAGGACTTGTTTACTACGGTAGAGAGTATGCTGTGTAAGAATACCTACAACTTTCGTGAGTGGTATTTATATTAACTAAGGGTATAGAGTTTTACTCACGTGTATATTTCGGGGATGTCTGATTAGTTTCGGACCCAACGCGGACCCTTTATCAAGGGATGAAGCGATCTACCGCGTCGGTGTTAGGCGCAGAATCTAGTCTAGTCTGTATTTCTTTAATAAATAGTTACCATACATGCTAATCCAGGTCATAAACTATCTGTGTGCCAAAATCTATTCCTCTATCCATCCTCACAAACTTTTGGGTTTATACCCGTATCATAAAACTATAATAAAATGTAAAAAAATATTTAAACTATCTAAGGTTTTGCGTTATTTAAATTATACGTTGTATAAATACAAGTTCATTTGTATTAGTCATTGCCTATGGTATACAATCTAAATTCCATGTCGGTAGCTTAATTGTGTGATGTTGATAATTTAGGCAATCAAAGAACTGGTTGGAATTCTAGGACCACACTTTCTAAACTCAAAAAGGATATCATAAGAAAGTTCTGAACTTGAATTAATTAATATGCTACGTAGTAGAAGATATATCTATCTACAGATATCACACATAAATCATTGTGTCAGTAGATATTATTATTGGTAGTTTGTTGCTCTTTTTGTACGAGTCTATGTTAAACTTAGATTTGGATGTACTTTTACTTCAAGTTATGTAATACAGTTGTTTTAAGACAATAATTTAATATGGTAAGCAAATTCTGGCAAATAATAAAACGATAGAACATCAAATAATCTTGTCCTACTGATGTCATACATGCAAAAATTTGGATGGTTATTGAATCACACAAGAACGGCTTTGCGGATCTAAATGAAATTTGGAACAGAGATAGATTATAGTCTAGAATAGAACTTTTTATCCCGGAAAAATTTACAGTTCCCGTAAATATATAGGTATACAATACGACATGACATTTCTGCAATATGTTTATACATAACAAAAAACAAAATAATTCCAAATAGATTTATAAGATATTTGACGCACCTCATTCAAACTTAAGTATTTAAAAAAAAACATGGTAAATTCTCCAATTAATAACTAAGAACGGAGAAAAACTAAAAAGTTGTTAATACCCTTAAATATAATGGCTAACGATTAAACAAAAATCCGGAGATGAATCATAACAATCATTAAAGAAATAAAATAATTAATTTAACAGCATTTATCTGTTGATCTAAACGATATCTAATCTTATAATATATGAACATTATGTAAACATTCTAAATAACATTATTTTTATCGATATCCTGACGCAAACTCCGTATTTATCAGATTATGATTACGATCATTTATTTAATCGTGATCATTTAACAGAATGGCCCGTCATTTCTTAATCATGTTTATATTTTGTATTAAATAACTCGTTATTGCTACTAGATGCCTCCCAGGGTGCAGCTGAGAGAGTGCTTTACTTGGTATTTTTTATATAATAATGAGATATACAATTATGATTACGATCTAAAGTTACAAGCGGATGTACAGTGATAACTAGTAGGCACAAACTGAGCGTACTTTTTTATAGATGCTGGTCACTGATATTTTTTTTTGTAGTGAGCATTCACTATAAATCTAATCATAGTCACACTGGATCTAACGGTGAGGTGAGGCGGACCGGGTTTTAGTTAGTTCGAGTGCTAATGACTCGACCTAACTAAAACCCGGTCCGCCACAAGGTCTAATTGCCGGGGACTGGTCACTGGCTGCAAATCATACCCTGGATGCGATTAATTATCATCTTATATTTTTCTTAATTTATAATCGTATCGTCAATAATTAAAGGTAAATAAATGCGAAATTTCGAAGAAAACGGTACATAGTTGTAATTTAAATAAGGTTATTTTTATTAACGTATGATGAGGAGGACATGTCATTCTTAATTAAAAAAAAAAACAGTCAGTCGTAGGACTGCACGTCAGAAGTGAAAACATAACTTCACAATGTATTTGCATATATGTACACACACATCTGTATATATATAATTAGGTTAAAAATAAAAAATAAGGAAATAACATATCTAAATGTATACATAGGGTACACTGGAAGTTTTGTGCTCCTGGCCGCTCATAAATGTTTGAGTTTCGAATGTAATATTTTTCAAATGTAAAAAACTAGGCTCTGTGTTACGAATTTTCGGTCAGGGTCACGTGTCCTGACGCGAGTTTAACATTTTTTACCCATCCCAAAAAGTGCACAACGCCGCTAAAGAAGTTTTCACTTCAAAAACATTCATACCTAGACAATAACAGGTTCAGTAAAATTCAAACTGTTTGCCGTTTATTTTATGTAACTAAGATAGCAAACAAGAACACGCATTCAGTAACAAACGGACCACCAGGTTTTTACATACACACGTATAGCCGCTTTAATAGATATTAACATAATTCTACTACCATCGCAATACGTATGTACTCGTTATGAAACTATGGAGCCCTATCCCGGATTATTTAGTGTTCAATTGTGCAATTGTATATTTGCATGCATTTGTACAGTGTGCAAATATTGCTTCGGGCTGATTTCACTGGGCTTTAATTTACTTAGCCTTCCTAATATTATTCATTACCTCATTTCCGTCCTTGTTTAAATAATATAATTAAATAATAAAAAAAAATATTATAACTGTATTACCTGATACCTGGCATATTGCGCCGACCCCAAATAAATTTGGGAAAATTACTGGAAGACGATGATGTTGTTTAATTAATCATCTATAAAGGTATAAAACCCTGAAAACGCATTTCCTAATTTTCCCAGTGGCGTTACGATAGTGCTTTCGACTGCAACGTGAGGGGTTTCGATTCCCGCTCATTGCAAATATTGTATGTGTAATATGTCTATCTGTCTTCCTATCGGTGTTTTTATGTATATCTAGCAGTTGCCGACTGATTTTTAGGCACAGGTATAGTGCAAATAACTGTATGAGCTTAAAAAAAACTATTATTTTGACGTTACAAATAGGCACTTCTATTTGCATGATTTGTATTGCATGATATGTATGCATTTCAATTAAAAAAAAAAACAACTTATTAAGTCTATATGTTCATTCGTGTTCTAGAACCCATAGTTACCCATAGCCATCTATGATATAAAAAAACCTTATTATTTAATAGAGGACGATAATATATATTATGATTAATTTGTTGCCCCACGCTATTCTGTTATTTCAACATTTTATTGAGTCTGAAACACCATTACCCTGCATTCTGTGAACTAATTTAGTTTTCTGGTAACAAAAACCTTTATCCCGCCATCGTCTCACTGTGAGAACTGGCTTAAGGCGCTCAATAATGTCCAAAAAAAGGCACTTTTACCAAATTAAGGGTCCAAAAAATTCGCTTCGGTAGCGGCCAGAAACAAATCTGATATTAGCATAATCATTGAGCCTGGACTTTAAAAATACCTCTGTCCTTTTTATATTTGCTATTTTAATCGGAGTGCGAAAGAGATAGGTATGTTTTTGGAAGTTTTATTTCACGTGCTTGGTTAATTTGCATGCGTGCGGTGCGCAAGCGCAGGTTCTCCGTGTTCTGTGTTAATAAGGCGATGTATAAATACGATAACGGTGGTACAACTTGTTGGACATCTATTGACATTCTGTTTTAATACGTTTGTTAATGTGTCACTATTATACGGTCGAGTGGAAGAACCTTACCAAATATTTATTAAATTGTTTTGTTAGTTTCGGTAGATTTTTACAAATAGATTTTCTGTCTGTCGGCCTTTTCGGTCGGTCGGCGACAAATAAATGGATAATCAAAACGTTACTTTTTATTAAAATTAAAAAGAAGCCACAACTTTTTGGTACATTAATGCCGTGTTCCTATAATCAAGAAACGATTCGTTTTGCTTACGAATAGTAAAATTTTCGTTGAAAATTTAACAAAATTTTACCGTCAATAAGCAAAACAAATCGTTTCTTGATTATAGGAACGCGGCATAAGAGCATCATGATGCATGTTTAACGTTACTTATTAGTAAACACAACAATACATACTTATTTTTTACGTTGCCACATTTACTTGGCATTCGATTTCACTGGATCCACCAATTTTGACCCTTGAGAAATACTCAGAAAACTTAAAAAAATCAAATAATAATTAGAATGATTTTTGATGAAAACTTCAACATTCAGGCCA
This sequence comes from Euplagia quadripunctaria, assembly GCA_963859945.1. Taxonomy (NCBI): domain Eukaryota; kingdom Metazoa; phylum Arthropoda; class Insecta; order Lepidoptera; family Erebidae; genus Euplagia; species Euplagia quadripunctaria. The sequence goes on along the minus strand of OY982575.1, from coordinate 1,580,063 downwards.
GGGAAGCAATTTTGAAACCGCTTGGTAATCACTCCATATTATGAAACAAAGTCCCCCACCGCGTCTGTCTGTCTGTCTGTTCGCGATAAATTGAACGGACTTTCCTGCGGTTTTCACCAATACATAGAGCAATTCATAAGGAAGGTTTAGGTAAATAATTTGTTAAAGTTTTGTGTAAATTGGTTGAAATATGATGAGGATTGTTGAAGATGTCTCTGCTACCCGTGCGAAGCCGGGGCGGGTTGTTAGTTATAAATAAACGCTTACCAGAAACAAGCAGTTTGTCGGGACTCAATGCATTTCTATTATTTCTAGTAGTCTGGACATCAAATGAAATAATCCAGACGAATCCCGACCATCTGGCGTAACAAACTCACTTTTGCATATTACTTATATCCTAGTTAAGATTTTGTTTATGTTTAAATGATTACTAGGTGACCTTGTACTCTGACTCAACCCGCCAATAATGTATAATTTATTTATAGAAACCGAATGGTTGAGATTGTGTGTCGGTTTATTGAGTAATTGGTCGCAATCGCACATGAAAGCTAAGCACACAGTAACCAAGCAAATCTCTCGCAATATATTCGCATAATTATTCTATTAAAATGTTATAATGCTAATAATATAAACTAAGATGTTGATAATACAATGAGCTACAAATCATGGTCACAATAGTGGTGCACAGAATCGAATCGATAACATCGATAATTGCGATAGTGCAGCGCGCGTCTATAATTAGAGATGTGCTTCGTAAACATTCGCTATCGACGTACATTATAAATAATTGTATAGTATGTTACAAATTTCGTTATGCTCGCTTTATAATTACTGTTTACTTATAAAGCTATATGTGTAATAACATATGCAAGAGAGAGAACGTATTTAGAAGGAAAGTGAAGCGAAATTAATATAGATATATCGTCAGAGGAAATTTCTTCTATTATGTTGAATCAGTGAGTCATAATCACTCATATATAACCACTGACGACTTCCTGAAAATGGTGACTTGAGTGGATTTGATGCGGAATCCGGAGGACCGGTAGCTATGCTATAGGGTAGATTGAGCACTTTTTGCAATGTACTACTGGATAAATGCAGTGGTCAGCAACGGATTGCAATAGGCTGCATTTTAAATAATGTAGAAACGTGGTATCTTTTCAGCTTCCTCAAAGAACGTACACGTGGAATGAGAGTTACGATATGCGTATCTGAGATCTTTAGTTTTAAACACCGGTAGCTTTTTACAGCCGAATACTCAAAAGATACTGAGTTAAGTCTTGTCATGTGACTGTGACATCGTGAGACGGTCTAACGACATCTTATAAAAGAGTCAACTGAGTCAAGTGGCAGTTCAGTATTTGGCATCACTAAGAAGTAATATCCTAAGCTTCTTAAAGATAGGGCTATACTTTTTTTTATTAGTAACATTAGCGGGTTTAAACAAAAATACACTCTTTAGCTTTTTAATATTAGTAAGAATTCTTTCTTTTACACTTTATCATCTTATGAAATTAAAGATCTTTTAAGTCTTATACACGGTACAATAATTGTATACCGAGATATACCTTCTCATTAAGATCAAAAGATTCCTTGAATGGTTGACCACGCGATCATGAAAAGTAAAAGTATACAATATCAGTTGCAAGAAAACCTTGTTTAACTCAATTATCTCCAAGTTATATTTACACATACTCTGTAATACTGAACGCCCATGCCAGAAGTAGAAAGTGTAATGATATATATCTGGAGCGCAATTATCTAATAAATCACAGACAGACAATGGCGAGATTACATATTGAACACGGTAATGACACGCAACGAGAGAAATCATTACATTCATTACTTATTGTTGTGTATGTTTATGTTCGTGTTTACTGGCTTTTATATTTAGGATAAGACAAGAAATATCTATAATTCGTATGAATATAGGATTATAATTTGGTGCCATATCGCGCAGTTTTCCGTACCGTTTATGCACGAAATCAAGTAGGTAAGGGGTAGTTTTTTTGTGTATTATGCGGTCGTTTAATTAATAACAATAAACCGTTCCGTACTGTTTCAACGTAATATTATTACTGTTATTGAATTTAAATAAATAATAATAATTATAATTTGAGACACCTTACACACTGACGTCTGATCACAAACTAGGCAGAGCCTGTACTATGATAATTAGACTGCTGATATTATTAAATACATACATTTTAAATATAAATTAATTCTACCTAGACACAGAACTAATGATCGTGCTCATCACATAATTATTTGTCCTGGATAGTTATCCTAGTAGTTACTAGACCCCATTAATGGATTTCACAACGCAACAGAAAAAGGCGAAGTCTAAAACAGTATCTTCCGTCTTCTTGGTACTAAATACTAATGGTAGTAGTACTTAGTGATATTTAATACTAAAGGAAACCTTAACTTTAATTACTATCGTCACGTCACTCCTATTATCTTCCTTATAATGTTCACTATTTACGCGTTTGTTTGTCATCATGTAGATATGTGTAAAAATAAAAAGTAAAATTTAGAAGTACATTATCATTTTATATTTTGCCATCAATGTACGTCTGTCAAAAATAGCAACACTACACATACAGCTTAAAAGTAGTACGTAGGGAAGCATAATTTAAAGAATTAGTAGGTAACGTCGCCCAACAAGGCGAAGGCAGTAACAAAACATTTATGTTACTGCCTTCGAATTGTTGGGCTCTACTTAATAGGGCAATAATTTAAAAAGTTTGTTTTCTTAATTTTATTGGCACTAGAAATACTTATGGCTCAATATTTACTAACTTCAAAAATCTGTGGCTGAAATTTCTGCGAGTTACACAGTACAGTACAGACGATAAAATTGTAGAAGTGCTCAGCTTCATTCTTGTTTTGATGCATTCAAAATGAAACCCACAGATTAGCAAAAAAGTAAACCTTGAGCTTAACTTATTTTTAAGATGGACTAAAGGAAATTACAAAAACATACACGTGTTTAAGGGGTTCCTAGACCAGCCGCGATATTTCGCTCTAGGGCTACCTACTCAAGGGCATTTAGATCAAATTTTAGAGATCAAGGACACCAAAAATGTTAGGACTTATCTAAAATTGACTGAACTCGTAACTAATTTACATGTCCGTCTGTAATTTAATTTTTCAACCGTAATTTTATAATTCCATTGATTTATGGCTAATGTTTACATTGTTCAACTTATAACTCAATTTGATCAAGTAAATCATTGTTATTGTAGGCAGCTACGTGATAAACCTGCCTGCAAATCGGCCGATGGTACGCAAGAAAATTTATAAGGAAGGTAATGCTAGTAATGAAGGGAACGACGACGTTTTAAAACGGCAACAATCTAAGTAACACATCTCGTGAAGTAGCGGCAACTTCAATATCAAAAACGTTATCACAAAATGCAATTCTACGGTAGAGATTAATGAAATCAGGCCTTGGTATATTTTACTTTAAGATTTATTTTTGATGACACTTGAGATAGAATTTCTGATTTTCGAAACAAAATTTTCATCTCTAAGTGTTACGTAAGATAATCAAACACCAAAATTACTCTTCAAATCGGACTCTCCTCCAAATCCTAAGCTAAGCCCGTTCAAACAACTCCCACCAAACAAACGAACTCTTCACCGTGTACACATGTGATATTAAAAAAATTATAACAAATACGAAGATTTATATAATCCAAAAGACAATTAGGCTATAAATCAAAATATAAAATGGCAATATAGTGCACAATAGCGGGGCAGTCAGGGAAGCCGAGGTAACTGCGATGGGCGCGATTGAGTCGGCTGACGGTAATGACAGCTTGTGAATGATGGCGGACGGCTCGCAGTGTACTTGCAGCTGTGTGTGGGTAGATTGGTTAGATTTTGCGGTTAGCTTGATATTTGAAATTAATGTTAGAAGAGATTTGCAGTACAGGGGTAAGATTTAAGATATGACTAGTAAATACCGCGGTGGATGGATTTTTAATTCAATAACACGGAAGAGCAGCTTGTTAAACTTAGAACTTCAGAGGCCTTACGTAACTTATCACAAAATAATTATACTTATTGATGATAGTGATACGAATCAGCCAACTAATATAACTTTCTTTTATAATTTAGTTACAATTAGGTAAGAGCAATCAGTAACAACTTTTAAGAGAATGTAAAAATCTTGTTATGGTTTACATCAAAGCATTAACAACACACAAACTTCCCTTTCAAACGCATTATCCAAATCAGCAGGTACAAAAATGTCGGCTACTGCGACGCGACATGTTAAAGCCTCTAACTCTGCTAACATCCTGATGTGCAAACAATGGTGGAAAGTTTGTTGGATGTATGGCGACCAGGAAAAATACTACCGGCAGCTCTATGGAAAAAAGAAACTCGACAATATAAACACGAACTTTCTCAACTTCGACAATACAGACGTTAAACGACCTGGAGCCCAAATAACTGAACTCACAGATGATTTTTTCGACGATAATTGCTCTCAAATAGAACCAGCACCAGATGAAGAGGCACAAAAGGCGGAAGGTAACTTCGGTGCTGAAACTGAAACTACATACGGCTTTGATTACCAAACCACGTGGCAGAAAGACCAAAGAAGACAACCAATCAATCAGGGTTACGAAGAATACATTAACACGACTGATTTAGACAAGATTTTAAACTCGAGGCTCAATGCAGATAGTATTAAGAGTATGCTAGAAAACGGTCTACCTCAAACTAGATCTACAGTAATAGATGCAAAGGAAGAAATAGTGAGAAATGGTAACACAGTTGGTAAAACTTCTAAAACTGTATGTAGGACGAAGAAAGGGGCTTTGGTTACTGAGGAAACTGCGGTTTCTACGGATGGGAGGACGTTGGCAAATCTTAAGTTCCAAAGATCCACAGTGAAAATGGGACCAAATAAGGTGAAGGAGGTTCTACAGCCTCTGAAGGAGGACAAAGTGCTCGATGAGTGTTCCAGAAAGAAGTGTATCGGTGACAAGCTGACAACAACGACTACAACCCTGGTGACTGTTACGCAGACTTTAAATACATCATGCAATGAGTAAGTAGAAATTTAATTCATTATTTACTTCTGTAGTTGTGACCTCTATATACGCCTCTATATCTCGTTGTGTATTCGAAGTTTCGTCGGAGTTATACTGATCGTGTTCGCGTCACCCTTGATGAAAGCTCAGCGACGCTTCAGTGAAGTACCTACCATTTACTGCAACTGGGTAGTTGCAGTAAATGATAGGACTAATTGCGGGTGTACTTAGTACTAATTTTGGTCTTTACAAGCTACCTATAAATATGCATACAAGTAGCGAGAATTTAAAAACATTTTTACTTAAATCATTTGACGATCACCAAAATGCGTAAGAGAATTTTCCAATTTACTGTCTGTGCCTTGCTATGCACTTCAATATTGACCTTATTGCTTGAACAATGAGGTTTACAGTTCGTTTATGTATTGTTTAACCACAAAGCCCCGTAAAGCCCGCATTCGTTTTACGTCGCCTGCGCAACGTCACCGCAGTTCCATCCGATAATGACGTTACCCGGAATCTGGTGATGCGGTCTCGCGGTTACCGCTTAAGTTTTTGTAAAACAATTGTGAAAAAGAAAGACTTATATTTTAATGCGTATGAATTGGCGACTGTGGTCTCTTCCATACTGGTATTATTAGAATAGAATAAAAATAAACTTTATTGTACACCAGTTACAAACAAATAACAAGGAAATCGCAGAAACAATATGTACAACGGGCGGCATTATCGCTAAAAGCAATTTCTTACAGGCAACCTTTGGATGGACAAAGACGAAAGGAAATAATGGGTAGTTTTTGATGTAATAGAGTTGCAATTTTATTAATATCATTTTATTGTAGAAACTTATGTCTATGGAAAGAAACTATGATATTGTGCTCAATTTGCACAGTACCTATCAGGGACTTGTTTAAAAATTTTAAGTGAACAACATTATAGTATAAAAAAGCATTTTTTGTTCGTCTGGTAATTTACTTTGACTTTTATTAGCTTCAATTGTAACTATGTTAACAAATCTTGGAAGTAAATTTCCCTACTACTTATATTTTATTATTTAATATTCATATCGAAATCGAAACTTTGTGTGTAATATATTTATCGCTATTAAAACTTCTTTATTAGATTTGTATTTTTTTTTAATAGTTTAGTCTTTAGTGTTTTTAAAAATAAACTTGATGATTAATTTTCGTAATTTTATGAATATCAGACTTGATAGACTTAAATTAAAACAAAAACTTATATGCATTAAAATAGTAAATATATTTCTGTTGATGTAGCTTTCTAGGTTTCATTCCACTTTATCTTTCCTCTGAACGCCAAGTAAAACGTTATTGATAATATTAAAGCGGCGTTTTTACACTGATAGCCATTCATAAGAGTTGCCACATAAAAAAACCATTCAATAAAACAGTAGATTGATATCGTAAGAGTTATGGCACGAGAGCAACGATTCAGCATCGACAACGTTATCGAATGAACTTTATATTTTCAATTCAACTGCGTAACGTACCTGTGCGGTCAAGTAATCATTATAAAAAGTCTTGAAATTTAATTAAAAATACTAATTGTTCCTGCTATATTGTAATGAATAATGATTTAATAGTACGCATCGTTTATTGCAGAGTATTATAAAACTTTAAGGTTCACATGAAGTTTTCATCATCGGGTTTTATACCTTTCATTATTTTATTGTCCATAATTAATGAAATAAGCTTTTCACACTCTGTATGGCGTTTGAGTCTAAATAGAAATTCATTTATTTTTAGATATTCATATAAGATTTAGATAAGCATTGATATTATAAAGGTAAAACTTTTTGAATCCACTTCTTTAGTACTTATTATTATTGTTAAAAAATGTTATTTATTATATTTTTGCTTTAATTATAATTAAAAAAAAATCCGATGCATGTACCTTTTGCAACTTGTTAATCTGGCAACACGCAACCCACGCGCGCCAAAAAAAGAAAAACACAAAATTCAACATGGCGTCGAGCGCAGCCGATCTTATCTCCGAGCTACCGTTTACAACAACTTTTGTATTCTGCCGCCATCCAAGTGAATTGATCGATTAATTTCAGAAAAGGGTTTTTATTTAATACAGATTCTGTTGATGTTATTTATTTGCTTACACATTGGGAATGACAGAAATAAAGATAGTAAATATTTGACCACCATAAAACATCGATTAACATCTGTTTGATGTAATTTTTGGTTCGATTGGAATGAGAATCGATTCCGGTTATGAAGGAAATTACTCAGACTAAATTATGACTATGATTATGTATAAATGTATACTCGTATTCAGTTTTAGCAGATACGTCCAATGGCTATTTAAATTGTCCTCAAATACTGCCATTATAAAAGTATTGCTAACTGTACTAAGTTGCCACCACACATACCCGAAAAACCCGTAGCAACTACCTGTTTTTTTGACGATTTTATATACTTATAGCAAAATAATGGTCTGGTTTATTACCAGTTGATAATTACAATAAATTTGATATTCACTGAAACATTTGAAAGTAAAAGATTCAATTATTTATAAGCTGCTAGCTGTTGCCCGCAACTTCGTTCGCGTGAAAATTCAAATCTATCCCACGTGCTGTACATTTTTCCGGGATAAAAAGACTAAAATCTATCTCTGTGCCAAATTTCCTTTAAATGAATAACAAACATTCATCCGTCCAAACTTTCGCATTTATAATAGTAGTAACATTTGTATAATAACGGTTCTTACACGTTGAGAAAATACCTTATTCTGGAATCATTTCAGTAGAACAAGCGACTATTGTTACTCGGATCTCATAAATGCACACATTCACACATTCTTTCCCATATAAATCATAAAACCAAACACATTCTATGTATTATAAATTCGTCAAACCATTCTTATATTATCTGGTCTTATTAAAGCTACAATTTTTTTGTACAGTTACAATAAGGCTTCTGACTGACATCCTTCCTCTGTGTAACACGAACACCGGTATTTCATTTCCCATCTGGATTATCAACTGCTCCAATATTTCAATTATGACTTACCGAGACCGATAGGATGTAAGGTAATCCATCTATAAGTATAATAACCACAGATAGTTTAACTGTTCTAACTAATCAATAGATTTTCAATTTGGCTGCTTTTTGCGTTTGTTACTTGATATCCTAGCCAATTAAGAACTATTTTTAATAATAGTGATAATATTATTACATTAAACGAGCAATTATTGTATGTATGTATTTATTTATGTATGTATTTATATTTTCGGTATCTCAGAAACGGTTCTAACGATTTTGATGAAATTTTGTAAACAGATACAGTTTTGCATTTTAAGTTCAACTGCATAGTTGTATTTCCTGTAAAATTGTACAAAAAAAATGTCGATTTTACAAAAAGCTACCGAGCGTAGCTCGATATCCCAGGTACTATTCATAATGTACCTTCGACACCTTTTTGTTTCTGTTCCTGTTGTAAATTTTTTTAAATTTGTTTTGTAACAATAAAAATGTAAGTAAATACATTTTCTACTGTTTCTCCGGCACTATTATTTTAGTTGTGTAGGTTGCTCCGTATCAGTTCTACCTATAAATGTATTTATAAAGTGTCAAAAGGAATTTCTCAATGTCAGATTAATTTATGTATTTGTAAAGCTTAACCTCTTTGCATTGCTGTACTATGTTTTAACATGAAATGATTGAGGTCTTGACACTGCATCAATCAGTGAAAGCGCGGAATAAGTTTCTACCAAAATCCAATTCGAAAGCTTCAAAATTACCATAAAAATAATTACGTCAGGCCCTAAATTACATATGGACGGACCAGTTATACGACATTTTTACACGCTCACACATACCGTTCACCACGAAATGATAATAATTGTACTAGTATAAATCATAGGGCGCTTTCTCACAATTGCCGCGGGTCTTGCGACGCTTCGCTGGCGTTTAGTCAAAATAATCGCCTGTGGCCCTCGAGTAATGATACATTTCGATTTAATAGTTAATAGAAGTTACTCCGTATACTGCTTGTAATAACAGCATTTTGTAGGTTTCAAAATATATATATATATATATTCCGAAACTGTTTGTGTTGTATGTGTTCATGAATAACTATACTATAAAGCAATAAATTACGAACAGAATAATGAAGTTTGAAGGCTGGCACCCTCAGCAGTTAATGGTCGGGTTGTTATGTAAGTATACCTACATATATTATAAGCTACTAATAAATATTTTTCTAAGCTTAAAACTTACTACTAATAATTTGCGATGTAAATGTTATCGCACTGGCAAATTTTCATATCGCGTTCAAGGCAGTAAGTAGTTACAAAGTAATTTGGCTTATTTTAAGATTGCGCTGTATTTATTATAGCATCAAAGGGACCATTTATAAATTGTAGCACTTATTGCTATTAAAATTTTGGGTATCTTACTAAAGTAAATGTGTTCTATTTATATATATTTTCTTTTCTTTCTGCCATCATTCTGCCTTTATAGATAGCTGATGGCACTAAGTTACCCATGCCCGTCGCCAAGGTTTAAATTAACCTTCTCGAACTGTATCTCGAATTGCATTAACATCGGATCTGTGACTGACCCGTGTTTTTTCTCTTCACAACTTTATAATTTTATCGTTTTCCAAGGCAAAAGTTTACTCTTTGCTAATTCAATAACTGTTAGTCATAAGTTTCGTTTTTAAACGGGCATCAAACAGACGAATAGAGTGAGTTTGGCATTTGTTAGAAAAACAGGTATTTTTGTAAAAAAAAAGTAAAGTAAATTATATTGAAGATACGGTGCAGCGGTTTCGGTAATTACATCACTTGTTTAAAGGTAAGATATTAATTAATATAAATGTAAAACAAATTTCAGATTTATTTTATTAATTTTTTTTTATTTAATACTTCCTGCATTTCAAATTACATGAGGCGGACTTAATGCCAAGTGGCATTATCTACCAGTCAACCTTTGGGTGGTGCAGAGAGGATGTGGCAGGTGCATATATATATATATGGAGAAGTGACTAATTATTATTAAAGGCTCAATCTTTTCTTTTTATTGATAATCCCTATTAATTTATTTATAGTAAATCTAAGTTTAATCTTATTTTACAAATAAAATAACAAGTTAACTTCTGTAGCGAGCACATCGTACATAATTGCATGTACCTACTTAGATAAGTCACATTTATATATTAACTTTAGAGATTAAATAAAACAATTATACACGCGCACCACATTAGTATATAAGCCTCTAAAATAAATCAGACTAAATATCATCTCGAGTCTCATTATACTCCTTGCCAAACTCAGGCAAACTTCTAATAATTAAATTTAAATTTTGTCAGTAGGTGAACAGTGCTATTAAAAGTCTCAGATTGACTCCCTGAAACATAAAAGCTGCTTATACACAGTTTTCAAAACGGCAAATAATTATTTGAGTGCTGATAAAATAAACTACATAATTATGTGATAACTAGCTGCGCCCCGCGGTTTCACCCGCGTAAGTCCCGATCCCGTGGGAATATCAGGATAGAAAGTAGCCTATATGTTAATCCAGGTCTCCAGCTATCTACATACCAAGTTTCATCGCAATCGGTTCAGTAGTTTTTGCGTGAAAGAGTAACAAACATCCATCCATCCATACATCCATGCTCACAAACTTTCACGTTTATAATATTATTTTTGTCATAATATATTAATGCAATAGACCAACTGACCTTTTCAACAAAGAAATAATAAATTTTCCACTTCAAATCTTTCACCGTTACGTCATATAGATAAAGTTATTTCTTTCAATTATTACCTCTTATCTTGAGAGTTGATAATTTACATTTCAAATGTAAATTAGATTATTTTCCCATAATTTTATTCAAGATGGCTGCCAAATCAGTTTTCCTTCTACGTCTATGTTTACGATTCAATGTGACAATTATGTTTAAGTGTGGGCCTGAATGCCAAAGAGCCACTGAAGTTTTCTACCCAACTACAACATCTATCGTGTCGCTTAAGTCATCTATCTTGTTAATGTGATGATATAACAAAGTCAAAATCAATCATAGTCTCATCTACTCGATGACAGCACAGAGATATAAGAGCCGAACCGCCAGACGGTCATCTAAATATTTTATTAAATTCTCATTAAGTATACTTGAAGGTAATCATTTTTAAACTATTAGTATATTATAGTAGTTACTAAGCAGTTCAATCTTTTAATATTAATATAATAATTAAATACATTTTCCCTCTCATTTTTAGCTTTCATTCCTTGTTACGTTCGCGCTAAGATATTCTATGAATGTTTAATTTGCTGATAGGAAGAAATTTTTTTTCTTCCGTTATTTGTTTTCACGTGATATAATTATGTATTTATACGGGAATTAACGCGATTATAAAATAGGTATTACATACTTATGATTTACCTGACCAGTGCAACAAGATCGAAACGTATGTCATACCTAGTCCCGTATAAATACATAATTATATCAAGGGAAGAGAAATTACGGAAGAAAAAACATCGCGTTAATTCTCATATAAATAAATAACCCGTAATTTCTTATTTCTTTATTTTTTGCTTAAGGAACAGTCCTTGTGTAACAGGAGACTTTAATGAATCAAGATTTTGAAGAAGTATCAATCCTATCCTCGTAAAGGCTTAGAGCAGATCCATTCTCCAACTTTCTTATTTATTGGTAACATTCTTAGCATTTTGTTTACCCCTTGAGGTGTGTTGGAACCCACAACCATCTCATCGCAAGTCCCACTCATTTACTACGCCACCGCAGCTGCCAATCAGAAAGTTGATAGTCAAATACACTTGTGTCCTTCCTACTTCACGACAGTCGTTGAATAAGAAAAAAAACCGTCAAATAATATTTTCTTTCTTCCCTAGAAATCTCACCTATCAATACCACGAGATCAAAAGTAAGCAATGGGCAGTACATGACTTAGTTATTAAATTCTTAGTAACTGCATGTTTATGCCTGCTTCTAACGGTGTGGGTACTTCGCGGCGGTACTTGTCGCCAAGTATTCGCGTTAATAGATAAATTCCTATGTTTGTGATAAATTATGAACATGTCCAACAAATTCTGTAGTCTACGGAGCTTGTGTTTTTACGAGGCTTTCGTATGTTCACGGCTTCGTTCACGTTAATGTAGTATTTGTTAAGCAATTCGGATTTCCTTGTCAACAGTATTTTTTTTCTCGATAAAGGATGCCTATGTCTCCACGGCCCTGTCTTTTCCTGTACCCCTGACAAAGTGTTAGCAAAATTTCATGATAATCGGTTCAGTAGTTAGGAATAAAAGCGTAAAAACCAAACAAACCACTTTGGGAATTAAAGATCGAATAATTCGTAGCATATAGATACAGCGTGTAAGGTTGAGCTACGCGAAAAACGTATTCAAACGTCTTTCTGTGGATACTTATTGTAATACAAAAGTCAGTTCATCATAAAAATGCGAGATTAAGGATTATTATTTATTTAGTATAAAAGATTGTGCGGTACTGTGCATGACCTTAAACTTTCGGCGAGCGCACCGGTAAGACCAGCTGATTGCATAAAATGTTTAAATGTTGTTTGAATGATACATTGCAGTTTTTGGTCGTATGTGGTATTTATTTTTTTTTCTTTAAAAAGGTCTGTTTACTCATTATAAGATCACTTTTAATCAAAAAAAGTGAAATTAAAAAAAAAGGATAAATTATCCGGTAGAAAAACTGAATGATCGGCGAAAAGTAAAGCAATCGTGGTATCACTCCGGTCGAGCCAGCCCATACGTGCCTAAGCATGGCTCTCCCACAGTACCTAAAATATATGTTTATATTTTTATACAATTAAGATGGCAAATAAGCACACAGTCCGTCTGATTGAGACATTCGCACCAGTCGAGCAATCGTACAACTTGTGCGTTGTAGACCTTATTTATTAAACCCATGCCTCAGCTGAGCTGATGAAAAATTTTTAACCAAGTAACGCACAGAAGCAATTTGCGAGCGAGAAAAAATTTAATAATTTTATTAGGGCAGGAAAATTGCCTCTGCCCATTTCATGGTCATTATTTTTATGTATCAATTTTATAGTTTCATGGCGAATTTGGTTAAGTACCGTACCATCACGCCATGACCATCTTAACTTGCAAAAATATCTTCATGAGAAAATTTTATGCAGCCATTCTTAGTGTAATTGACCCGACAACAAGATTTGCTTCTGATCGTTATGGGTGATTTTGAACTTGACGGATGGCGCAATGGTTAAAGTGGTCGTCTCGCCACTACGCTGCGTCAAGTGTTGTGGGTTTGATTCTTTCACAGGACAAAAATTTATGTTATCCACAAATAGTTGTCCCGAGTCTGGATGTTATTTGTGTCCGTTTCAATGTTTGTAAAGTATTCCGCGACACAGGAATCATTCCTAATGCGATAGTTGTATTAAAAAAGAAGTTAAGTAAAATTAACAAAGATCTGGTAGGGTATTGTTTTATGGGTAAATTAAGTGTGTAAGTCTGTATGAAAGTAAGTATTATACATACCTATGTCTAAAATTATGAAAGATTTATTACAACTCAAGTTTTTCATATTATTTAATTATTAAACCAAACCTTGCAAGTAAATGATTTGACGATAGCAAATTATGACGTCACTAGTTGTTATTTCATACAAGACGTTTTGACGTTTAATAAGTCTATATATTAATACGTGAAGCGAAAACTTTGGGTCCCTTTTTACGAAAATTGGGCGGACGGAGGAATATGAAATTTCGCACACTTATCGTTTATACAGAGAAGAAGTGACGAATGCTAAAATTTTTGAATAATATTTGCTACAAAGTTAAAAAAAAATGCAAAAACAGGTACATACAGCTATGAGTGTCCAGTATATATTTTGACCTATCATGGTACAAAAGTCTATACAATGACAGGTCAACTAATATTGGCCAATGAAATAAACCATGGTCGAAATTCGACCACCACGGGATCTCTAGTAGAATTTAATTTGCGTTGACAACCAATTACCGAATTTTTGTGACGAGCTGAGATGCTCAACTTTTCAACATTGACAGCGAGTTGAAGATCACTGTTAAAGTTTACTGTACAGTGCAAAAGGAAAATTGCTTTAAGCACAAGAAGAGCTGTTGTACTTATATATGTATGTAGTCAAAAGTAGACGAAAGTTAAGTCATTCACATTTAATCTCACTAATCGAGATCGGCAAATTTATAATGGGTATACTACGTTGTGTCATGATAGCTGAATGTAGTGGCCTTTAATTGATTCAAACAATATACATAAGTTAGCGGTCTAGAGAAACCTGCAACAGATAACCATTACTACTTCTATGCTACTTTGTAATTAATACTAAGCTATACAGAACCACGCTCTGACTTCCCTTCTTTTTCTAATACAATTATTCTTTATAATAGTAAAATTTTATGCCAGCCTAAATTCCAGCCATTGAATATGAAAATTGCACCCAATCCTCTTCGTGTTGCAAGCCAATAAATTCGCCACAAACAGGAAATACGTCTCTTGACTCCGACCAAATTGGTAATCCGCCACGGTCGGCCATCAATTGATACATATAATAAAAGCCTTCGACGAATTAACACGTGGAATTAATAATTGTTTTTATTTATGTCCTGAATGCATGCAATATACCGTTAGGAATTTACCTCAAGTGAACCACAGAACAAGGTATTCTGAGCTTTATGTATTATCTTATTATTTAAACTAAACTAAGATAATAGTTACTTCGTAAGATGGACTTGATGACATTAGCATTTTTATCAGTCAACCGAGTAGTTTTTGTGTAGGAAAAATGAGTGTCAAACACATAAGAAATTCGGATCGTTTTTACACTTATCTGTAAACTTTTACACCTTTGAAAGGTACTTTGGTAATTAGGCTGACGATATCTACTTGAATTAGAATATTAAATCCTAAAGTTATATGTTCCTATATATGGCTCTATACTAAATCCTAGAGCCATATTTTCCTATATATGGCTCTATACTAAATCCTAGAGCCATATTTTCCTATATATGGCTCTGTACTAAATTCTAGAGCCATGTTTTCCTGTATATGGCTCTATACTAAATCCTAGAGCTATATATTCCTAAATATGACTCTATACTAAATCCTAATAGAACACTAAATTCAGAGCCATATATTCCTAAATATGGCTCTATACTAAATATTAATAGAACACTAAATTGAGAGCCATATATTCCTAAATATGGCTCTATACTAAATATAAATAGAACACTAAATTGAGAGCCATATATTTCTAAATATGGCTCTATACTAAATACTAATAGAACACTAAATCCTAGAGCCATATATCCCTATGTATGGCCCTAGGATTTAATGTTCTACATATTTCGAATAAAATTAAACATCGTCAACCGATTCACACAAATATGTCATCACACGTGCTGAGTTTAAGATCTTCTTTAAGATTCTTACATCGCTGGCAGTTGAATTCTTTAAAGTCGTTGGGGTTCTTATTACGTGAGTGGAACTTAGCTACAGTTGGCAAAATGTGTGTGTTGGATACGTCTCTGCATACCCCTTGGGGGTGCAGGTGTGAGTGTGTATGTTTCCTTTCAATCCGGTAGCTGACTGTTGAGTCAAATCACTTTCTCTGTATTAAACCTCACCTTAAAGATTTATCGTCTTTCCTATTTAATTCTTTTTCCTCTATTTCTGTACAAACTTGAATGGAATAATAACTTGTGACGTCATATGTTGCTATCGTGAATTTGTTTATTTTAATATTGATTGGATAGCAACATTTGAAACTAGCAACGAGTCTTATTTTTGCGTAGTCTTATATGTACATGTCACTTTATTTCGCGAAGATTCAGAGGTTATAGACAACTACCCTAACTTTTAACTAAACTCCTACTGTCTTTACGGATGCTCACAACAATGTTTACCACTGCCTGACGCTGTACTGATTACACAATAAAACATCGTGCCTTGTTGGATCAGCGACCAATGTTTATTCCCACATTTTTCTTTTCATCTTCTGTCTCACTTCCACTTACAGCAATTTAACATGTAAGAAAGGGAGAGGTACCTCGAATTTCTCAGTGGGCTGTTATATTTGCCGAGCTCTCGAGCTGACGTTGGCTTTACTAATTATTTGAAAAGCAGGTGGTATTCGGTGGTCAGAAGTGGTCAGGAATCGTAAGTGGGAGACGTTTTTTAGTTGGTGATGTAACGATATTACTGTGGGCGCGTGGCATTTTATTTTTAAATGGTGTCCAGGTGTGAAGTGGAAATAAGATCTTAAAAGGTCTGGTTTCAATCTTATAAAAATATTGGAAGTCTTTGATTGATTTTTTTTTATCTCGATTTAACGTTCGAATTTTTCTTTTGTTATTGGATATCGTTGCATTTATAGCTAAGAACAATAATTTATTGCTCCTAAATATAAAGTGTCAAACGTCAATTTTAGGCAATATATGTGGCAGTGGGGCATTCTACTGCAACGCCAGGAGTCGCGAGTTCCCTTTGCGTTCAATGCAAATATTATTATTCATGATATTGCCATTTTGGATTGGTCTGGGTGCTTTAAGCTTATTCGTGTTCTAGAACACAGTTTAAGCTAGATCTAAAAAGCACTTTTTTCAGAAAAGGCGTAAAAACTCAACTATCCCTGTGCACTGCAGTTTTCCTTCTAGATTTATGCTTTTTATATGTAGCTAGAAAAAAGATATTGCAGGAATCTTGTGTTTTAATCATGTTTTGGGGCTATTGGATTTTTGTAGTTATTTCCCTATTACTTAACAATGTATGTATATTTGTAGATATTATTATTTTGAGTTGAGCCCGAGTTGGTGAATTTAGCGTCTCAGGTAGTGATATTTTTAAATCTGTTTTTTTGGTCGGTAGGTATTGACATAAGGAATACGTTGGTGTGTATAACTCAAAAAAAATATTTTTTGAGTTAGCTCCCGATATCGTACACCTAGATCTGAAGCTAACGGGATAGCCGTTAGCTTCAGATCTAGGTGTACGATATGTAATTTGTCTAGGAAATTATTATTATATTATTTTAATATACAGAGTCTATGTTCATTACCTTCAACAAAAATTAATTGGGCCTTCGCAACTGGGAATCGAAGTCAAACCTCCGAGTGCAGTTAGATAATTCCAATTTAAATTGAAAATACTTATGAAATTAATGTACATCATAACGATTAATTCCAATCTTTAAACATTAACTACTAGGTATGTATAAAATACGAAGAACTTACAGGTATATTAATCTGGAAATAAGTAGCTCATGATCTGTAATTACTAATTAATACAGCAGCTTGACTATAGGTGGGTTTCTATTCCAGATTCCAGACATGGCACTTTAAATAGCAAGATGTAATTAGGGAGCGTGTAGTGCCGGGTACACGGTCCACGCTCATTGCTAGCGCTAATGAGTAGGCTTGTGAACGTAGGCACTTATTGTTGTGCTAGGAAGTAGGACAATGGTGCTCAAAGTTTCTAGATTCTGCTTAGGTAGTACTAAGTATATCAAAGGTTTTCTGTCTCTGTGCTGTAATACTGTGCTAACTACGATACGGCCGAACTTCGATAATTTACGTGAACTGATTGCCATCAGACCTCCACAACCCAAGTGCTAGGCGCTATCGAAGTTCTGTGGTTGTCAGACGTGCTACGTTTAAGGGCTCCAACTACCCGTAACGAATGCCACAGATGTTTGGATGTCACCCGGGACCAACGGTTTCTCTCCGAGGCACGGAGGGGTCTCAATGTGTTAAGAGTGGCCACCCATCCTAAACTGACCTGGGTAGTATTACTTAACTGTGTAATGTGCTAACCTACTCGGTTACCACTTAGCCACGAGCAATTACTAAAAGTATTAAAAAAAAACTATCCGTTTACAAGTTATGACCGTTTGAATTTCCAGATATTATTACTTCCGTTTCTCATAAAATTAGGTGGAATGTGTAAACTATAAGATTTTAGGTCGTATATATTTTTTTTTTGGGAAATTTTCATTCCGTTACTAAGAAAATCTATAAAACTATTTTTGAAAACCTATTTAGTTAATTTTTATGGTTTTTCTCAATAACTGATTGAATATATTTCCAAAAAAATACTATTTAAAATCTATGACGTTACACATACCACCTTCTTTTATGAGAAACGTAGGTAATAGTACCTAGAAATTCAAGCGGTTGTAACTTGTAAACGGATAGGTTTTTTTTCAAACTAAACTGCATGCTAGAGTTCCATTTTCATATAATATCCTGTGTAGAACCAAAAATGAAAACCTTCTTTCGGATCTACTTACTGACTACCAGAGATCACATATATTATTCATTATTTCTATAGCAACAGAGTAACTGTTATAAAAATAAAAATGATTACCATCTTCCGCTATTGAATGAAAACCAGTTTTAATTAGAATATCTTATGGTGACCCCGAATCTATTGGGGTCAACGGTCACTCATTACTCTAAAATAAGTAGCCACACAAGTCGGTTTTATTAAAATGTAAATTGATGAAAAACTAATTCACGTTTTATATACAACTGGCTATACTATGTAGTTGCCCTGGTATAAGATTTGATTTGATGTTTGTATATATGAATATTATATGTTTGTGGTCGATGAATCCTTAAACTACTTAAAAGATTTTAATAATTCTTTCACCATTTGAAAGCTACTTTAACCAGAACTAACACAGGCATGTATTTATTTCAGTAAAAGGTAACGCCGCGCGCATATCGAGTGCTATGTTTCACTTCTGTAGGTCATATGATGCTAGTAGTCGATGAACTCTAAAAGTTCTGAACCAATTTTTTTATCCAGAAATATCATAGGGTATGTATTTATGTCTGTAATAGGTATAGGTAATGCCGCGAGCACAGCTAGTGTTATATACATATACCTATCTAGAATTAACCGGGTCATCAAAAATTATATTTAAAATCGAACTTTGAGATACTGAGGTTCACGCATTGGAACATACCTTTGTGTGTTTCAATCCGTTAAAGATACACTTTATCACTTTATTGTAGACTTACAAAAAGAATAATTATAAAGTATTTCTTACTTATTGACAGGTTTACTAGTTCGTAAACGTTTTACATAATACGTCAAAGATTTGCTCTATAATAATATTCTCAATATTTTTTTTGTACTTCGAAGATGTACCGTGTTGGCAAAGCTCAGTTTAATCCAGAAGGGCTGGCGTAGCAACTGCTCGATAATTAGTAGAAAGGAAGGTCTAATTTACAAGGCAGCTCGAAGATCACGGACCGATAATCGGGGCGTGCCGGCTGCGGTTGTCTTTTTGCAGTTATTTATTACTATATTAAAGAATGTTCAGGCTTTTATGTTTTGCTTCGGTATATTGGCACGGTTGCCGTACTAGTGATAGCGAAGTCAACTAATTAAATGCACTATTTGAGTGGAGATCTCATATGTTTACGTTGTTTTTAGCTCTGAATAATATCGCTTGCGATTTTTTTGACATTTAAAATAGCTCAATATGTAGGCAGGTGGTTTATGTTTTAAAGCAGTCATAATGTTTATTCTGTAAGTCCAGTAATCGTAAATATTTGAAGATAATTTTGTACGTTTCCAGTTTGCTATAAATGTGATACAATGTAGGAGAAACACAATACAATTGAAGAAAACCGACTAGTTTTTTTATTTCTGCCCAATGCTATCGTATTCAAATCTATGTAAACAGAGATATCATACTATATTCTATAACTATTACTAGGAGCCTATTAAAACACGCGGTGCCTTAATACATTCGTGAAAGATTCTCAACACCCTAGAATTCTCGCGGAATTTACGCTTACATTAACGGGAAATAACGCGAATGTTTGGGAATGTACATATCTTTGAAATGCCTTACGTTTTCCCTAGGTCACACCATTCGTGGTCAGAGTGTTGGATACTAGTTTGTACTTATTATATTTCGTTGTAGTAGGCAACATTGACATTAGTAAAAAGTACCCTAACGACTTTACTTTTAAATTGATTGTTCCTTGATAATTTGATTGTACACTGCGCTTTTCAAGTATTAAATATTTTTTTGTTAATTGAACTTGAAGAGGTTTCAATCCCAACCAGTATCCCCTACATTTGGTCATTACGAGCCGGATACTGGGATTCACCGCAGGACGAGAATCGCAACCATTAAAACATCTGGAAGAACGGTCGTCATCTAAGGTCATCGAAAGACGTTGAGGCTAAAGTCCCATTGCTGCACGTCATTCATCACGGGAGTCATTAGAAGGCTTCAAGACGTGGAGTGGAATAAGGATTACGTGCGACAGTGTTTAAGTATTATACAAATTCTTGCTTTATTTAACCCAACACTCTTCTTTAAAGTTACTCGGTTAACGCATGTACCACTGAATCGCAGAATCGACGATATGTTTGAGAGTGCAAATTTGTTATTTCGGTAACAAAAATATAAAATAGATGAAAAGGTACTCGCTTTACTTAAACGGTTCTCTGAAGTTGGTACGCAAGTTTTGACAACATGCTATAATGTTTTATAGTTAACATTGAAACCTTTCTGCTTCTCCTATGATTACTATTAGTTTCAAACTCCCTTTGGTAATAATCATAAATTTAAAATTTAAAACACCCGCGATTCTGAAATCCCTTTAACGATTACAAAATGCCTTACTTCATTTTGGAAAAGAGCTGATACTCTTACACTGCTGGACCGATATTAACCAAACATAGCTAAGAACCACCGCAAGGAAACTGGCTTTCAAATGAAAAAGCCGCATTGAAATCGGTCCATCCGTTTGAGAGCTACGATGCCACAGACAGACACACACACACATACATCGACGCCAACCTTATAACGCCCCTCTTTCTGAGTCGGGGGTTAAAAAACAATTCAACTCTCTTTCTCGCACCCACTAGGTTAAAAGTTTCATGAACCAAATTGAAACCAATTGAACTTTACGTTACCAACATTATGCTGCTAACGTTACTAGCAATTGGTATATTAGACTGTATGTTTCCATAAAATTATTTCCATCTCCCTCAGGCACACGCTAGATATTATCAGTTATTACTTTCTTATTCAGATCACGATGTATTTTTTCATAACGCATTTTATATGCATGACAGATAATAATAGCTGCACAATAAAGCATTTATTATTAAGAGAATAAGTACAGTCAACTATAAAAGCTACTATAATAAAAAAAACGACTGTTGAGGCAATTTTAGTATATGGGCTGGCGACGTAAGCGTTATTGTAATTTATGATTACGGGCCAGCCGACCCTGTAAAACCTCTAGACTTCTTCATCAGACCTTCAGTTTTTTTTTTGCTTCAAGTTTAATTTTTAATTAAGTTTTAAAAAAGTATCACCGACTATAAAGTACCTAAGTGATGATAAATTGTAACAAGCTGTATTCATTGATCCCTTAATTTATTACCCTTAGAGCTTTAATATTTTATTCAAACGTGAATGAAACCAACGCAGAGCAAAACCAGCTCAATTAAAAAAAAAAAATTAAATCGGTTTACAAATGGCGAAGATATCGCGTAATATACACAAAAAAAAAACTTTCTCGTTTCTTTTTGTGTCCACTTTAGGGACTGGTCTCGAGGCTGTGACAATGCGTAATTTTTATCTGTTGCACCACAAATGATGTTTCTGGATTTTCTTTCGAATTTATTTAGCAATTTTTCTTATTGTGCCACTATTTTAGAGCAACCATAATCATTTGATCTGACCTCATAACTCGCGTTACTTCGCCCAACACCATTTAACACCTTTCTTTAACAAATCGTACAGCGCACTTGGTATCGAAGAAGAACCGGAAGCGTGTTATCGTTTTTACTTTACTTTGTGATTGCTTTAAATGTAAATTGTAAATAACAGATCTCTTGAATAAGTAGCGTAAAACCAGCATTTCTCAAACTTTATTTAACATAGTGGGTTTAGATATGCCTGTGACGAATAATAGTAACCTATTACGTAACGAACCCGTTTAAATTATAGAATACTAGCGTTGGAATATTGCTTGTGCATTTGATAACCCAAAAATCAATACACATTTTCAATTCTGATTTAAATACTAACAGCACCCCGAGGTTTCACACGCGTAAGTCCCGCCTCCGTTTGAATATCGGGATAAAGAGCCTATGCGTTAATCCAGGTCTCCAGCTATCTACATACCAAGTTTCATCGCAATCGGTTCAGTGGTTTTTGCGTGAAACAGTAACAAACATCCATCCATCCATCTATCTATCCATCCAAACCTTCACATTTATAATATTAGTGGGATAAATGTATTTAATATAATTATAATAATTACAAGCTGCTGTAGGTATTTGTACACGTATTTTTTTTTAGGTACCTGTAAGAATCTGCCTATTACTCACAAACCATCAATAAACAGCTGTGTTGTACGGAGGAACATACACCACGAATTTAAACATGTCTACGTATCTGTACGTCTAGTGAACAAGACTAAGTTTTGGACGAAATTTAGTCAATTATGCCAGTCAATAAACAAAAATTATGCCAAATTAGCAGAAAAAATGTTCTATCAAATGATGAAAACAGATTTAACTTATCTCTAATAATAAAGAAATTACAATTGTGCAAAAGGGTTTATCTGACACAAAAGTTAAAAAAAATAGGCAGTTATGGGACTGCCGACACTGCCGACTGAAAACATAAACGAAACAACGAACTTAAAACGTCACATTAGCAGGTTGGCGGCATTAATTAATAAGGAGCTGACAGAACTCAATGTTTAGATTAGCGCCCTCTAGTGGATCTATATGTATTATTGGCGCGACGATCACGAGTTCAGTGCTTTTTCCCCGTAGCAAAAGTGCACAAACGTGCCTAAAGAAGTTTTCACTTCAAAAATATGTTGGGAATACTTTCATGTTTTTCCGCGGACGTTTCAGTTGCTTTTATTTTCATTAATTCAAGTGTATTTATCTACAAAATTGTTAAGTGCATAATGATGACTAAAAACACAAATCATTTTACACCATAAAGTATTAAAGTGTTGATAAATCTATAAAGATTAGTGTTCACACATGCAATATTAAACTTAAAGATGCAATTACAATTATATCCTACGCTTGCACACTATACTATAGTGTACAAGTGTACAAACAACTTCTTATCAAGGGCTAGTACGTAATTGTGTATACGCTGTAGACGTGTAATACAGTAAAAGCTTGAATTATACAGGCACTTCGTATTTACATACATTTAGGTACAACCAACCGACCTGTTGCACCGCCATGTGAAATAGCGACCGCTCGACACAACGGCATTTATTTGGTGTAAAATAAAAAATTAAAGACAGAAATTATAGATAGGTAGATAGAATATACTTTATTGTACACCAAAAAATGGGATACATTCGAAACATACAATTTTAAATACCTAGCAGTACAATAGGCGGTCTTATCGCAGTCTGCGATCTCTTACAGACAACCTTTGATGGACTATACTGTATGGTAACTGTCGGTAACGGTTTTTCGCCATACAAGGTAAGTCCCTATTTGTCACCTCCCAGTTTAAAAAGTCAGCCGACGGTGTTACATGTATGTATAACGTAGATCTAAAAGATGTACCATTTTATCAAAACTGTTTTCTTCGAGATCTTCCGAAAGTGCATAGAACAGGATAGCAAGAGCTTTTGCTATCCTGCTTCTGCTATATCGTTGACTAGCTTTGGCCCGGGGCTTCGCTCGTGTAAAAGTAGGTCTTGTCAATTATTTCAGGTCTTATAATTCTTTTTCTATCCCTTCCAATACAATACTTAACAACAACACACTTTATTTTATTTATACTTTAGAAACAATAATACTTTATTTTTGAATGAAAGGTAAAGAAATAAAAGT
The DNA here is from genome assembly GCA_963859945.1 of Euplagia quadripunctaria. Classification (NCBI taxonomy): domain Eukaryota; kingdom Metazoa; phylum Arthropoda; class Insecta; order Lepidoptera; family Erebidae; genus Euplagia; species Euplagia quadripunctaria. The sequence goes on along the minus strand of OY982575.1, from coordinate 1,556,131 downwards.
AAAAAAAACAAAGAAAGAAAATAGAATAAAGAATGGTATGAAAGAGAAAAGGAACGCCATGTCCTTTTCTGAAAAAACAAACTCACATTTAATTTGTTTGTAATATTATCGTTGCAAAACGTTCTTCGCAAACAACCACTGTTTCCCAATCCATGAAGTGCATGAAAAAACTCGAGTTGAGTCCATCGGTTTACTATCGCCATTGTTTGACAAACAGGTGAAACCATTCATAGTTCTTTTCAGACCCAACTGTCCTATTCTATCATTTGTTACAGGAATTTTAGAAATAGGACTTAATTACCTGAGATTACGTAATCTCAGGTAATTAAGTCCTATTCCTAAAATTCCTCCTGAAGTACATATAAACATATACGTGAACTTGATAAATTCCTCCTGAATACTATCTCAACTGAATAGTTCTATCAGACTCATCGACGTTTCATTGAATGGCCTATTAGTGCAATTCTATAAGACATGGTACGTCCAATTCGCTAATGTCTCAGCGTGTTATCAATGTCGTGACGAGTGCCTACTCACAATGTCAATTAGTACCCGATAACTTTGATTTATTGTCTCATTCATACTTATAATTAGGATAGCTTGAAAGCCTTCTTGAAGTTTTACTTATTATAAATGTACCATTTATACTCTGTCCGTTCGTCTCTGTCTTCGTTTCCGATCGAACAAATAAAAATTGATTTATTAGATTTGTCACTTCAGTCCTTAGTTATGTTAACAATTAGTTCTTTAGTTTATATAGTACGTATAATGAACGTTGGTAAAATAATTTCAGTATTTTTTACCTAAAATAGAATCGATTTATATTTTTAAACGAATCGGCAGCCTGTTAAGGCTTCACTAATTCACTATTAACATACACCGAACTTTCAAAATAAAACTTTTTAACAAAAAATAAAACCGACGAAAGAACTAAAAAGCAAAAAATAAATAAATCTGTTTCGAGTATTGAGCTTTTTTACATAAACTATCAAAAGTTTACGCGAATGTTACACATTGAAATAAAACTATTTTTCACGGATTCTATCGCGATTTATTTTTCAAAAAAAGCAACTTAAACGTCGGGACCAGTATAGATAGTAAAATAACACCAAATAAATCGCGATAGAATCCGTGAAAAATAGTTTTATTTCAATAAACTATCAAATTTTATAAATACTAATTTTGAGTCGGATCGGACGGCCGTGTGTACCCCACACAAGTCTCAAGTTATTATGTATTATTTATTTATTTATTACTAGTTTAGGACTGTTTTTCTGCTGATGAGTAAGGCTTCCAGAATCCAGAGAGACATTGTGGGGGGAGGTGTATTTTATACAGAAGGCAAATAGGTATATGAGTAATACAACTGGTGACAGTACCGCTAACCGGTAATCGCTTCCTACGTTTCAACATAATTACCGACTGAGACAATTATCCAAAAACAGGATCGCATTTAATATAAACTTATGTGTATTATGTTAGGCCGTTTCCAACCGGTCTTCTGGGTAGTCATTGAGGGAGGCCTATCTCCAGCACCAATCTAATGCACAGATCAGAAAACTCGTCTGCTACCAAGCTCCATAAAATCATTAGTGATACGATGGACAGAAGTCGATGGAGATAAACAATCTATTCCAGGTGAAGACCACCCAATGACGACCACGATCCTCAGTCGCGGGGGGCCGACAAAAGAGAGAGTCGAGTGGACGTCCTTAACTGAAATGATGATGACCATTTTCTGTGTAGCTTCATCAGAGCCCCAGTAGGAGGAAACAATTTACCATCTGACCGATCGTATGCTTGTTTACTATTTCATTTGTGTAAAATAACCTAAAGCAAATTTGGAATATAAAGAAAATAATATTCATCCTTACTGTCATAAACAATATGCTGAATTACCATTACGACCGACAGTTTCTCTTGGATAGGCGTGTACCATCTTCGTCTTCATCGTCACTTTCTATCAGGTGAGTTTCAAGACAAACGCCTATTGCATTACAAAAAAAACTGTTACACTAATTACACCATATAAATGTTACACTAATGGCCTTTCATATTGTTTTTACTTCCGATAAAGTGCCGTGATATTAGTGTCTGACATTCAACCGTGAGACTGTCTGTGAGATTGCAATCACGGGTAAATTAATTAAAGTCAATTAATGTAAGTAGTGACACCGTTGGTGTTTTTTTAATGTTTACTGATACCGCTAACCTTTTATCGTCGTTTGTGCTTGTTTGCCACGTCTGTGGTTTAAAAAACCTGATGAAGAATAGTGTTGTTCAGTTGGTCTTCTAAAAATAAATAAAACATCTTTTTAGTTTTTTTATAATCGAATGTTACCGAAAGGAGAGCGTCACTTACATCTGGATGTGTCAGTAACTAAGGATAAAAAGGTTAGAACAATAAGAGGCTTGATGATATTCAAATATACAGTTCTCCTATAGAAGAAGTACATACCTTGACCCTACAGAAAACCACATCAAAATTTCAAGTTCGTGATGAGGAGTAGAGTCGCCAAAAGTCGTGTCAGAAACTAGGATCGGTTAATGTCCACTGGTAACAGCTCATTGTAAAGCGGCCTATGTTCTTGTATGCCACCTGTATAGTAAAAAATAATATCCTTATTAGGTACAACCAGATCGTGAGAACATATTTATAATGTAAACATCTCAAGAGAGAGTTGAAAGTGTTGCCTGCCTTTCTATATTTAACTCACGACACGAAATATAACGCATCTTTCCTACTGCCGAGTTTCTACAGATAACATAGTAAACAAACAAGAAATAATTAAATGAAACAAAAAACCTAACTTCGTTAAAAAAACAAATAAATATATAAGTTGTAAATATTTTTTAAACACTTAATTTTGTAATACCACTCGGTGGCGTTGCAATAAAAAAAATTATAACCTCACAAAATGGCACCTAAAATCGGCGGTTTTGATTTTTTTTAGCCACATCCACAAATTCACACATGATAGATAGAAGATAGATAGAATAATCTTTATTGTATACCATTAATAAAATACAGTTAAAAATAATTATCTTACAAATCAGAGTACAATAAGTACAATAAGTAAGACCACCCGGTCTTATCGCTATAAGCGATCTCTACCAGACATAGTTGGTTTTGGATATCTGATAAAAATTACGTTAGTAATATATGTACATGTTGTACATATTATTATGTATTATATAACAAAGCTAAAATTTAAACTTTCGTAGCTAGCTAGACTTACAAGTTAACGAGTAATAGTAATGTATTTAAAACTTAAAAAAGATCACCTTTGTGCCCGTACATGCCATTTTCCTATTAGATTTTTGAAAAACGTGCGATTGACCGCCTACTTTTTCTGAAGGGGTCAATTCGCACGGAAACAAAATTCCTTCTCTGCGAACAGACACACCTCAAAAAACTATTATTTTTAAACAGAGTTGATTCGCACGATTCGTGCGAAACGACGACTAAGCCGAATGCTCGTGGCCTTCAAGATTGTCAAATATGTTTCGGTCTTTCTTTAATACCTACCTTCTACCTTGGTATCTTGGTATATACCTATATTTTAATATGCACTAGAGTATTAAAGAATCTATTCGTATACATTTCTCATGCGCTCCGTGACACGCATATTACCGCTACGGCGATGACTAGTACGAGTTGTCTAAAACTTGTTTGGTATATTTTTTCTAGTATGTAGTTACAATTTTTACATCGCTGCATTTATCTTTATTGTACCTGTTATATGACCTTAAATATTTTAGTGTTGAATGTTAATTTGAGAGCAGGTGTCTAAATATTGAGATTTTTATTCTAATGACTAAACTAATATTTATTATTAATTACTAAATTACGATCAGACCTACGTCATTAATTTAAACCATCAATTAGTAACAGTACTGATAAATATTTATTGTTACTCTTTCTTAATTCTCCCTCCCTCCTCTGGCTCTCTGTCACAGAACTACCAGAACTGAAATTATGCTTCTCTCCCAATATTCTCCTACTACTGCTAAGGGAACGTACCCATATTACGCGACCCGTTCTGGGGGAGGGGGGTCTTCAAAATACCACGCTTGGTCACAGGGGCGGAGGGGGGAGGGGGGCTTAGGTTTTCGTTACGTAGTCAATATCCTGTAGGGAAATGTCGTGCTTTTTCGAGCTATACTAAAATATAGCGCGCAGCGTTTAGCGCTTTAAACTCACAGGTGGCAACAAGCAAGCATTTAGCGCTTTTTAACTTTCTTAAAAAGCGCTAAATGCTTGCTTTACAAAAAATGATTTAAAACCATATTTATAAATTACTACGTGAAAACTAGAGGGGGAGGGGGGGGTCTTGGCATATACTACGGGTGGTCACCGAGGGGGGGAGGGGTATAAACAATTGTAAAAAATGGGTCACGCAGTATGGACATTTTTTTGTAATAATTATAATAAATTAGGTATTTTAATTGTTTAATGTGTACATGAATAACACCACATACTTACATTGTAAAATTTTGCACACCAAATGCTGCAATTATCAATCTGAAACCATATTTCCTCCAAAAAAAAAATCTGATTCGGTTTCGCCCCAATGTTATCACAGTTTCAAGTGTTAATTAATTTAAAAAAACAGTCAGTCGTAGTCGTAGTAGTCGTGGCCCGTCAGAAGTGAAAACATAACTTCACAATGTATTTGCATATACATACACACACACACACATCTATATATATATAATTAGGTTAAAAATAAAAAGTAGGTAAATCTAAATGTATACACAGGGTCCACTGGAAGTTCTGCGCTCCTGGCCGCTCATAAATGTTTGAATTTCGAATGTTATTTTTTTTTAAAATACGTATAAGGAACTCGGCTCCGTCACGGTCATACTATCCATACGTATACTGTGGCTCCATCTTACAAATTTCCGATCAGGGTCACGTGTCCTGACGCGAGTTTAATATTTTTTACCCATCCCAAAAAGTGCACAACGCCGCTAAAGAAGTTTTCACTTCAAAAATTGGCTTCCCATGATGACTTAAAGAGTTAGCGCTGCTTAAATTGAGACATCAATAATATTATTATAGCATACATAAAGCAAATATCTCATAAACACTATCCCTATTAGACTGTTAAAGTACAAAATTGACCGGCCCACTTCCGAAACGAACCAGTTATGGACAATCGAACAACCAAATAAAGTCATAAATTGAGGTAATTTAGATGTAAAATATTCTGTCTAACGGTAAAAAATTGTCGCTAGTAAATACATTCACGATATGGTAATTATATGACACATAGCTGATACGTACATACAACTATTTTAGTATGTATTCGAGTCTTAGAACATAATTTTTCATGTATTTCTAGTAGGACTCACACGAAGTTAAACTTGAATCTAATCTAACCTAATCTAATATTTCACGGTTACCTTTATACATTTTGGGATATCCCTAGGATATCTTATTAAGTTACCTTAAAGTAAACGTATTTTTTTGTTTTTTTTTTCTTATATTTGAAGTTTAACAAGATTCATCGTGGGAGAGCCATGCTTCGGCACGTATGGGCCGGCTCGACCGGAGTGACACCACGGCCTCACAGAAAACCGGCAGTGAACAAAGATTTCATTGCTTTTGGCCTAACCCTTCCCTTACCCCTCTTCCTCTTCCACCCTTCCCTCCCCCCTCCTCCTGTTCTACCCTTTCCTCCACTCCTCTCCCCTTCCACCCTTCCCCTACTCCCAGCTTAAAATTTGGCCCACTTGTAACTCTTGGGTTGCAGGTGCCCATGAGCGGCGGTCGGAGAATGTCAGCAACATACATACAACATACGTTGTTAATCCCGTGATTGTAATGAAACTTCCGCGACTTATTGTATAGCTGTATAAATCGAACACTTAATCCCAAATAATATTTAGGAGCTTCGAAATTGATACAACAATAATATTAAATAATAAAAGATTGTTGCTGTAACTAAATTACCGGCCTATTTGTCCGTCCACTACTTCCTGTAAAACACAAATCATTTAATATAATGTAGTGTTGCGCGACCTTGTGTGGCAGCCGTGACCGACACGCCCGATGACGAACGACAGCCACGGACGGTACACCCGCTACTGGCTACTGGCAGGCCGCTGGTGACGACAGCGAAGATTTTATCGGCCTGTCCTCCTGTTCATAGCTGAGATGATTTGTAATATATTTTGTAATGTAAAACATTTTGTGGTAAATTATATTTTGTCATATCCGTTTTTAAGAGAGAGCAACGTAGATAAATGTCTGCTAAACTAAGGTGTACCTGCTAGTGATAAAGCCAAAGAGTTTTGTATGAAAGCGATAATCATCTCTGAAATCACAATCGAATTTAAAGATTTGTTTTACATTTGACAGCCTATAAACGCAGCAGTGACAAAAAACGCTCGTGAATAGAGAAAAAAAAGAAAAGAGATGGAGTATTCAGTAAGGAAGGTTATAAGGCTTTGTAACATCCCGCTACGGCCCATAGCAGCGGAACATTGACCATGAATGCCGTTGAAACTGCAGTAACACTAGCAGAGAATTGTAGAGTAGTATTTTTAGAAGGTTAAACAGTTATTACCCTTAAGTAAACCTTTAAAGCGTGTGTGATTATTGAAAAGTTATAAACAATATAACATCAGTCCTGCTTATAAACTGGCCCAACGTTAGCACGGGCTTCTACTCAACACAGTGTTATCTACTCTTAACAACTTTACAAATACTGGAGAATATAACAGAGAATCTTCAAAGCTTGAATGGTTTCTTACATTTTTAACGAACTTTGAAAAGATTCTCGATTTTTTTAAATGTTATTTTATGTGACATCTTTGCAATTTGTAAACCAATTTCAATATTTCTTCATTGAATTGGTTGTACTCAAGGTCCCATTCAAATTTGAATAAAATATTCCAACTCTAAGAGTGGAAAATTAAAGGACGAAGAATACAGCTTAAATCAATTTATCTCAAGGGTTGAAGTTGGTGATACTTTTCCTTAAAGTTAACAATTCCATTTGTTATTAAAGCAAATGATAATACATTGTTAATATTTATAAATTTGGAGAAGTTATACTACCAGGATTATAAGTCAAACCACGATCGCCGCGGGTCCGACACGCCATTGGTAACAATTTATTTGTTAATTTAATAGCTTTTGCCTACGGGTTCGCTCGCGTTCATTACATTTTTTCAATCAATTCAATACTTTTTTTAGATGAAAGGTTTATATGTGTTTTTCTGTACCCCTGACAACGTACCTATGCAAAATTTCATGATGATCAGTAGAGTACTTACGCCGTGAAAGTGTATAACAACAAGAAAAGTAGTAAAACAAGTGGTATTTACCTCTAGTACAGCAATAGGTACTCGAATCATAAAAAATAGTACTATGTTTTGAATTTATCGGGTCAACAAGGTTATCTAATAATAAAGCCTACAAATAACAATAAAAAACTTGTTCGCCTACGCTCGTAAACCGCTTAATATGACGTTGCGGGTCAAAGATCACCACTGTGGTTCTATTACACTACAGTTTGCAAGATTTAAGCATAAAACAAACGCAGATGGTTTGGGTATCTTTAAGCCCGGTTGAGATAGCCTTAAACCCGGTTTAGAGATCTGGACAATGATTAAACGAGAAGGAAAAAATATACTCGCATTTCGCGAAGTTTTATTCTTTTACAACAGGTATTAAAATCCATTAGATAATGCTAGAACACGAGAGGATTACTAGGCTCAGTGATAAGGCCTTACTAAGACTTGCCTATTAAAATAATGTAGTAAACACCATAAAAACTTCATTTGTGCCATGTAAAAATTATCAGATTCCAAAGTTTTTAAGTTTGCGGTATCGCTACCATATCATGAGGTATATAAATGATATAGTATATGTCGGCGATCAGGGTTTCCATGTTCAGGGTCCATCAGAATGAAAACAAGCACTAAATATTACTTAGTTTATTTTCACACAACCGCCAGCACAGTAATAATCTCTTTTTTCACAATCCAAACGTTTAATTATTACAAACGACCAAAAATAGTTGTTGAAATACAGTTTACTATTCGAAAGAAATACGTTAATCAATTTTACATAACTTTAAATGATTTATTTTACACAAATTACAGTTATTTAATATAAACAAATATTATTTTAATACAGATCGTCAGCAGATGGCGCTGCAATCAGGATTCAATAGAAATTAAGTTTTATTTAATGCATAAAATAATAAAATTCGAAACAGAATAATAATATTAATTCTAATAGACTTTATTTTGCACGTTTACACAATATTTGAATATTTTATTATTTTAAATGAGTATTTGAACCATAAGTTCAACTTTAAACAGTCAAAACAGTGTCTATTCGAACTAAATATTAGAGCTTGATAAATAATTGCTTTACTGTTTACTAAGAATTATTTGAATATAAATCTAACGTATTTTGGATATTTCTATAAAAATTATAATCACTTAAAAAACAATATTTGAAGATTTTTGCAAATTTATACTTTTAAGATTACTTATAAAATAATTATAGTTTCGTAAAATAGATAAAAAACATCCACATCCTGGCTTCACCTTCAGACAATAGATCCCAATCTATTAGACTCGTCAAAACGAATCATATGAGACCAAACTCGAGGAGTGTACTACTAGCCACTAACAGTTCCACTATCCACATCCTGGCTCCATCATCAGATCAGCTTCAAGATGCCAAATTATAGTATTATCATCCAAACTAAACATACATACAAAGTTTCATTTCGATACGACAATATGAAGGAGTTCCAAGATTTGTTTTCACAGTTACTTGCAAGTGAAGCCAACTATTATTCTTATCTGTGGTGAAGCAAAGAAAAGCATGTTTATTAAAATCGTTTTCAACTGAAATGGTGACTACGAAGCTTACAGGATGTCAAAGGACCCTAAAGCATTTAAACCATAAGCCAACCACTTCGCTACTTTTCTTTGGAGTCCAAGCGCGTACTAGAACCTATACGCATTTCAAACCGAAAGGATTGAAAACTTTCAAAAACAATAAAATAGAAGCTTTAGAAGCATCGGGCATTGGTTTAAGAAACATCACACTCAAATTGAAAAAATAAGGCTACCTGCATTAATTTAAAGGTTCAATTTTATGTTCATTGTCATTCGTGTGTCATTTCGGGGATCGCGAATTAGAGTTTCACTTCGAGAATCGCGAATTCGAGTGTCCCTTCGTCGATCACGGGTTCGCTTCCTACTTTTACAAATATGTATATGCATCAATACGTCTATTCGCATTGGTGTTTCTAAGTATAATATATTTGTATTTACAAAACAAAATATGTATCTATATAGTTTTCTACAACCCAGTTGTCCAGATAGCGCGGTGTAATAATATCTCAGAATAATTCAATTTCATTGTTACACGGAAGTCATCGCGTGATTCCTCAATAAACAAAGTATATTATTATTTCTATTGCTGCTGTGCCCCTTTCTGCCCTTCCTTGATGCTTGATTAAAGTCCCAGCTTCGATTTCCGGATTCAACGAAGCGAGACCGATTTTTAAGGTTGGGCTTGTAACGGACCGTGGATCAGACCATGATTTAAAAATATATTTCTAGAAATAAAATGCTCAGGAATAGTTGCTACCTAGGTTACAAACATTTTACTATAAACAATCTAACTAGAAAATATCACCGTCTCGGTTTATAGGTATTATTACTCTCTTTAGATAAGCGTGCGACGATCCTGCCATCCTAATCTAGACGGAAGAACACAGGTCATTTGTAAATTTTTTTCGTAAAAAAAACTTTAACTTCTTAATAATTGTGACTGATTACTAAATACATGGGAATAATAACGAAACAGCTACCTACTTCTTTAATCGAATTTGTAAAGCTACCCAAAAATATAAACACCATTCCTACCTGAGAAAAATAACAAAATGAAACCTTTAAAACCATGACTAATTTAATCAAACTCCAGCGTGGACAGGACCATAAATTAGATGAATATTTTTTTAGAAAGCGCTATTTTCGATAGTTAAAAACTTCTTAAATTATTCGAATTTATTTTAATGTTATGTAGTGTTGTTTATGCACCTATAACAGTCTATTCACACTAATGTTAACGTTTTATGGTCAGGTATATTTCTGTTAATAGCTAACATTTGGCAATAGCTTGGCGCAATACATCTTCATCATTATCTTCCTGCACTTTCCCAATTTTACTTGGGGTCGGCGTAGGCCTGCCATCACTCAAATTGCCGACGGCAGACAATCTGTTCAAAAATTCCGGACACATGTGTGAAATCGAGAATCTTTTCCGGACACCTTAAAAAAACATTCATTTTTTTTTAATTAAACAGCTTGTTCAGCTAATATGTATAAGTTGACCCAAGCACAGAATGTCCGGGTTTTACCCGGACGCGTTTTGAAAACCCCGCCCGGACGCTCCCCGGTCGCCCTCTAAACTAAGACAAATCCGGGGAAACCTGGACGGATGGCAGCCCTAGGTCGGCGCAATGTCTAATTGCATGCGCAATTGCAAGGGTTTTGGCTCATTTCTTTTATGGCCGGCCGCCAGCCTGGCGCCAACCCTCCTTGGGAATGTAATCATTTTCAGACGGGACAATGAAAGAAGGTAAATGAGGTTAGTAAAACGGATAGAGCGAGGAAGCTAGGGTAAGGAATACCGCAAGTCTGGGACTGAGACTGCAGTAGCTGGATGAGGCCGAGGCATGGTCGTCCTGTGATTGTAGAAGCCACTGGGAGAGGGAGATCAACTGGCTTTGACAAAAAGCTTGACGGAATACATGTGTAGTAATTTAATAAATAAGCATAAACTTAGCTCCCGTTTCCTCTATGGAGGTTTTATTTAAATAAATATAGAGAGATACACTAAACAGGGATTCCTGTTTAGTGTATCTCTTCATACCTGTGGATATTTAAAAAATTATATTGGCTTCGAATCTCGAATTCATAGGTCTACTCAGTCACGGTACTTTTTTATAACTGTCTACCAAGGTGACCACACTTGTGACCCAGTAATATTTAAAATTTGACATTGACATATTTGGATTTGAACCTTTACCAATAATTGTTTCATTTTATACAATACGACCTCATGATTGGAATATTGAAATAAGTTTATTTAAGAAGTCTTTCGATAAATTATGCTTTCCAAAGTATGACTTAGTGGATCCACAACCAGGATGTATATATGTATAACTACGACACTACATATTTATGACCACAGGTCATAAATATGTAGTATACAGTAATATTTTTCAAAATATCGGGGATTGTCTCTAATTATGACATTTCAAAAAATAATACATGCTCATGTATTTTTTTAAGTATGTTATTTTAAATTTATCAAGTGATAAATGTTGTGTATAAATTAATAACATTATGTTGATGGCAGCTATTAATACGATAGTGGTGTCATGTGGTCAGTGGTCAGGTCTCGGAATGTTATAGCATGTCGCGACCACGAAACCACCGATGATATACCGCGGTCATTATTTAATGTAGAATTTTTAAACAAAATTGGGAAAAAATCTTATAAAATTTGTACGTTTATCTGTTAAGGTAATCGAGTGTTAGAATGATAATGAGCCTGTTGGTGTAGTGGTTAGTGATCCTGACTGCTGAGCTAAAGATTGTGGGTTCGGTTCCGGTACCTACTAGGTACTGTTTTTCTGAAGAAAAGTATCCTATGTCTTTTTCCGTACACCTGGGCAACGTGCATGCAATTTCATGATGATTGGGAAAGCGTTACAAACAAACTTACTTTTGCATTTATAAAATCAGCTGTTGCACGGGGCTTCGCTCTCGTGGAAATTTTGTTGAAATCTATTCCACGAACCGTACATTTTACCGGGATAAACGGTATATATATCTCTGTCCTAAATTTCATCCATAATATCCAGATTACATCCATCCATCCATACATTCATCCTCACAAACTTTATAATAATAAAAGATAAGATTAGTTAGAATAGTTAATTAGGTACTTTGCAGTAATTAAATCGTATGTATTTAATTTGTGTAGCAGTAACTGCCTGAGATTGTTACTTATCAATAATAATGTATGTATAAAAATGTGGAATTTGGTCAATGTAGAAAACTAGTTTTAAACGTGTTCATGATATTATTCTGTTTAGACTAGCGGTTTCTAAGAGGTAGTCAAGTCCAGTTTCTAGGTAGATCTGAGTGATAACGCAACCGTGCAATTTCGTTTATAGAAATAAAAAACTAAAACCTTGTCTAGAACAAGTCTTCGCGAGAGAAGTTACCTTTATTTATGAGTTCTGAGAGAGAAAAAGAAAACGAATGAGATTTAAAAATTTACACATTTTTAAAGTTTGATAGGTTTTATGATTCTTATCCAAGTAGAGGTTGCCAGGAAGATAGTGAATAGTAAGGTCATTGTATATTAAGTACAAGATATGTGTAAGATGGTGTTATTACTCATACGTTCACACTCGCTCAGACATTCTGGCAACAGCCAGTTCGAATACCTGGTTCTTTATTTTTTGGCGTGTGGAAGCCCCCTCGGTCCGTCACCCCACCGGGGTTTTCGGTGGGGCGGTGTGTCGGAATCGAACCGACTAAAACCACACGGTGTGCCGTACTGCGCTTAAATAGGAGGGATCCGGGAACAGCTTTTATTAAGACATCCGGAACCAGGTATGCGTCCCAGACTTCTTTGCTTACACTCTCTATTCTATTCCGTTGCCTTCCCTTCTTCCACTATAGAAAGGTATATCTGAACACCATTGTTACACAAAGAGTCAGACAAATAATGTTCAAAATAAATATATTCTATTCCAGGCAACCTTAGGATGGCTCCAAATAATTCGGATAGATGTAGTTGATGGTGTATTTAATTTTTAATTAAATCAGCAACTATGAAACAAGTCGTGTTTTCGATTCCCACCCAGGACAAATAATTGTGTGATGAGCATGATCATTTGTTCTGTGTCTAGGTGTAATTTATCTATAAAATGTATGCATTTAGAAATATATAAGTATATTCAACAGTAGTCTGGTTCCCATAGTACCGGCTCTGCCTAGTTTGGGATCAGACGGCCGTGTGTGAGATGTGTGGAGTTAATATTATTATTATATCACCTCTAACTCTCTCACTTAGGAAATATTTTCCATATTTATTTATTTTAGGTCTAACCACAAATGCATTACAATTTGATGTACAGAACATGTTAGTGAATAATATGGCTGATACATTTGCCAATTACGGAATAACCAGCATGCGTATTATGACAATGACACAAAATAAAAAAAAAAAACAAACAAAGAAAAAACAATGAATATACTAAACTTAATAACATGTCTAAGAAAATGAATTTAGTAGAAAATAGATAAAATTATAAAATAATTACTTAAATACTATAGCTACCGTACCTACTACTTTAAAATAGTTGTTGTTATTATTGGAGGTTCGAAAGGAATTAAAAAAATAATATATATCAAGTATTGTCATAAAGAAAGGAATCAATTTTACGACAAAAACGGTGAAAACAACGGATCTTTTTTATCTTTTTGACTTCCTTTTATCGGATACATGCATCTTTACCATCGTAAACTCACAATATACTGTTACATGTCTATAGATATTTAACCTTGGACCCGGTGTGAAATTTTTAAAACAAAAGCAGTGATTACTTAACTATTTGAGATAGTTTTTAGTTAAGCGTGATATCAATTTGTCCATTTTTATAAGTACAAACATGTCCGAAAACAGAGTATTAAAATTAAAAAAAAAACCATTTAAAAGTAATAATCTCTCTAAAGTCTTTATGTCAACACTAATTGAACGGAAATTCGGCTGTAAATAACCAATAAGGAACTTGTTTAAATATTTTATTGTAAATTGATATACATATCAAGATATTTTTTCATGAGAACTTCTTAAACTATGTCTGGTTTTGATTTTTTAAGTTCTCATTTTACAACAATGATATGAAACATAACAATAATTTAAGTATAATATAAGTGTCTCCCTACTCCTCCCTGTACTCGCTACCTCAAGCCATCACATCATCACACACACCTCGCCCCTCCGCGCCTCGGCAGTCTATAAAACCACGCCGCGCGAAGACAGCCCAACGATCTACCAGCGCCGGAACTACGTCCAAAGCCTCTTAAGAACACCACCCTGGACCTAGGCTTGTTAACATCTAAATTCTTTCAAATATCTGTACCATAAGTTTTATTATAAACTGTGAAAGTGATTAATCGAATCTAATTTCTCTCCTCACTTAAATTTACCTATGGGAGACCACGTGTAGACCACGAGGCCACCCTCCGCGTTATATAAGTGTAAAATAAGTGTGTTCAAATAATTCTCTTGCACAAAAAATAAATTTATTTATACTGTGAATGACTTACAGCTAAACCAACAGATTAAAAGCACAATAGTGTTAGAAAGCCAATTACAGATCTTCACTTCAATTAATAAAAAAAGTCATGTGAACATGGTTATTTTAACCAACATAATCAAAAGAAACACACATCCTTTTGGCGCGCACGGGTGTAGTCACATAGCCAAACACCTGGCGTCACCGAGGACTCCCCCCGAGGTCATCGGTGACATCAGAGGCTTAATTAATTACCTTGAGGAGTTGGTATGGCATCCACCCCGTCACGCAAAAACAGCCAGTGAATAACACACCATAGTAAAGCTTTTCATTGTCACACACCACAAGAAGAAACATCATTGATAATATTATTTTTTACCTAATGTTTTCTTTTTTTATTTGTTTCAGGTGAGTACCTACATTGTCCGTCATCATGAATGCAATTTACTACAGACTTTGTAAGTAATATCTAGCTTACTATTAGTAGGCACACGTACACTCTGTGCTAGGAAAGTGAAGGTCATATGAATTACTGTCTAATTTCTGTTATTTCGTCTACATTTTTTGGTACTATTATTGGTAAAGATAACTTATATGGGCATAATGGGATTTTTGGAATACTTTTGGCTACTTAGATGTACTATTTTAAACATTACACTTACATTGTTAACGCAATATTTACATAAACAACCAGTCTGCATCACAAGAAGTCATTTAAAGACATGTCAGTAGAGTTTTTGTAAGCAATTTTTGCTTTTACGGAAGATGATTTCGAAACGCATCTTTATCTAATCTAATACCTTTAAACGAGCAATTTGTTGTATTTATGTATATATATATAATCTGAATCTAGACTCCAACGATTTTGATGAAATTTTGTATACAGATAGAGTTTTGCATTTTAAGTTCAACTGCATAGTTGTATTTCCTGTAAAAATGCAATTTTACAAAAAAAATACGATTTTACAAAAAGCTACCCAGCAAAGTAAAAAAATACCGGTCTCCCAAGTACTGATTATTATAAGCGTTTAAAAATCACTTGTGAAACTTCTTCTTTCAACGTTTTATAGCCTGTTATGTTATTTTAACTGTAATTAAAATAAGAAAAATTAAAATAGAAGGAAATAAATTCAATTTAAGGTTATTTTAGTTGTGTGTGGTCATCTAAAAGAAACCGACATGACAGGTTTAATGTCCGACAAAGGTAATCAAACCAAGTCTTGCCACGGAAACATAAACAAATATACCTATTATATAGAACAGTTAAAGGTGAAAGTTGACATACACGCGGTTTAAACAGGCACTGAACAGAATGTTTTTATTCTAGACTAACGTTACATTATCAATATTAAATCAGGTATAGTCTTTCAAATCAATCAAATCAAAACCATTTATTTCAATTCAACCAATAATAGGTATTTTTGAATTGTCAGGAGTAGAAGTCAGTCGTGAAGCTAGTCGCCTGTTCCAGTTTGTTTAGACAGTATTGCTTAGAAGCATCGATCCAGCACTAAACTCTTAAAAAACGACAGCGTTATAAAGTGTTGACTGAGTTCCCTTTATTGGAGAGGTAAAAGCGCTAGATCAAAACAAGACTGATATCTAGAGTTAGTTTTTATTCTTAGTTTTTTTTACCATATTTACATACCGCCCTAAAGCATGGCCCATAAATTTGGAAAGTGATGAGTTATATCTCGTAATTGAAGCGTGGTATGTTAATGTTAAAAAGGCTTATTATTTCTCTTTATTAAACTTAAAACTTATAAATTACATTTTTAAATATGTATAAAACAAAATATATATTTAAAAATATAAAAAATAGTAGACCACCGACATCGGGTACAAGGACCAAGACACCGGTGGTTAGGGCTCCAAAGACAGGAACCTCCTCACCATACGGGCCGTGTCGAGGAGAACTGCTTTCTGCATCAGTCCCTTGATCCAGCCGTCTAACGCGAGCCTCTTAAGGTGTTGATCGAGGCTCTTGGCTATTAATCCATGAGCAGATATGACAATCGGAACAATGATCGAAAAGGCTTATTATTATTATTAAATATTTTGATAACGATAGATATCTCTTTCGGCTGCAAAAGTCAACATATGTAAAGTATACAAGTAAAATTTAAACTAAATGCCGACCCAAATCCTTTAACAAGTCATCGCTATGGCAAAGCTTTGCGCAGTGTGCAAGCGAGCCTTCACCTTAATCAACTTACATAAACATTGATCAAGCTTTAATCGATTTACCTAGTCGAGTCAAGCTAAACAGTTAGACCCTAGTTCTGTGTCCGTTACTAACAAACATGCCAACATAATTCATAGGGCATTCATACTGTCGATCTCTTGTCAAGAGGAGATTTATAACACTTGTTAGACAGTTATCACAGCCTAGAACAGGATCTAGAATACTCCTGATTCTACTAATCAAAATGTGGTAGGTTGTTAACATAGCAAAGACTGACACATGCTCGGCCATAATGGGAGTTCCAAGCATTTTATAAGCACATGAAAATTTTAATAAGCTTTTGGCGGCGATCGCAACTAACAAGGGGCATCAATACACTCACGCCTGTTTCCCCGAAGGGGTAAGCTATCTGGCTGGTCTTGCTTACATAATAGAGGCCATCCATAAATTACGTCACACGAGTTTCATGATTTTTGGACCCCCTCCCCCGCCGTTGTCACAGGTGGTCACATTAAGGTGGTCACATTACACCCAGAACTGAAGTTCTAATTTTTTAAGTGAAAACTTCTTTAGATACGTTTGTGCACGTCACGCTAATAATACATATATACATCCACTAAACATTGAGTTTTGTCAGCTCTTTATTAATTAATTTCACCAACCTGTTAATGTGACGTTTTAAGTTCGTCGTTACGTTTAAGTTTTCACTTCTGTCGGCAGTCCCATGACTGCCTATTTTTTTATATAAAAGTGTATTAGCGTGTGTAGTCTTTCGTTTACCGGTAATTTTTTTGTGTTTAATACTTTAAATTGTGACATGTGACGTCACGAAGCTTATGACCCCCCGACCCCTTGTCACACAATGTCACACTTCATTGACCTCCTCCTTAATATGTAACGTAATTTATGGATAACCTCATAGGGGGCAAATCTACTGCCGGGCACTTCGAGAATTTAAGATGGGAAAAATGGGAGCATAGAAGAAGGGAAGGCAATGGAAGGAAAGTGGGGAGACATTCATGGTGGTCCTAGGGTTCCTTTTCCTGTAGTTACTAAGCTCGAGACCGTTGTGTGAAATGACACATATATCTAGTAGTAGTTTGCGCGACTGTTTACAGTTTAGAACAATACGTTACATTGTCCTCACATTTAGTTTGCGCATATAAGCAATGTAACCAGAGACTTGTAAAAAACATGTTGAAAAAGAGTGACCTTAGAGCTTCTTGCCTGTTCTTCTCCACAGGATCTACGTATTGGAACAGACAACTAGGTTCACGACTGACTTAGTCTGACTCCTGGCAGTTCAAAAATATCTATAATGGGTTTCATTGACATAATGATTTTGATTTGACAAAAGTGATACCATAATCTTTTAGCTGCTCCTTGAAAGTTTATAACGAAAGGTTTAATTTACGGTCCTCATGGTTGTAAGCGCTCACTTTAGCTTATTGAAACAAGACCTAGGGTATCGATAATTACTTTTATTGACTTAGGTACATTACTGGAATTTTCAATAACCCGAATTAAACCAAATGTTCTGTGTAACTAGATGGAGTTTACACCGTCACCGTCTTAGAGAATTTTAGGCCAACATGACACATAATTATACTCTACTATTTCTTTATTAGTTTGCAGATTTAAATACATACATAATACATTACAGCTTAGACTACACACTATATATAAATCAGTTAGGCATTCTATTGAGACCTAAAGGTGATTAACAGTGCAATCAGCTTATAGTGTAGAGCAATAAGCGTCTTTGAGCGTAAGACTTGATCCACACTAGTGCCGGTGCTCCGTTGCTTAGCATTTCGGTTAAGTAAAAATGTTATGAGGAACAACAGCAACTTTATTTCAATTAATGCAGTTGTAATGCTAATGTTTTTTAAATTGCAATTCTTGGCAACAAAAAGTTTTCCTTTTGCAAACCTACCTATTGCAAGTGTATGAAGAATATTTTTTTAGTTAATATGCTTACAATAAAAATAAAATGCATGAGATTTATTTTATTATTTCTGATGTACAAAATTCGGAGAACTTACTATTGATTTTTATATCCATAAGTATATAAAACAATTTTGTACTTATGTTTTGCAGGCTCCTAAAGGTGTAATTTATGCACGGTACTCTTATTATTTCTTTGGTATATTAAGCTGATTTCACATGTCATTTATGACTAAAATATAAAAAAAAACACTGTGAAGTAAGTCTTTATATTACCAATTAAAAATTCATAATATAATACAAGAAACGGCAATAAAAAATACATAAATGTCCAAAAATAGTCTAACTTTACGATGAGTATTGGCATTTATAGATATTAACCGATTCAGCTTTAGTATCTGACCAAATCATACCGTAACAGCGTGGATCGGCCCTACCACTAATTCCCTAAGGGGCTTACAAGTACGACAGTGACTTAAATCACTCGCTTTACGAATACCAATTACACTTGTACGTAGCATTCAAATTACGACAGGTAATTAATATGCATGGATTCATAGATTACGGATGCATTAATATTGATTAGGTGGTAATTAGAAATAAATAAGTTCGGATGTCATAGTCGACGGTTTTTGATTGATGAAGTTGAGAGGTGTGCGTTTCCATTGATATGTTATGTGATGTTCTGAGAAGCCTCGTCCGGCTTTAAGATCTATTAGTAGGTTATTTGTCTGGACAGGTTGTGCGGTTGGACAACGATGTGTAAACACTTATCAATTAGTGTTAAACATGTGTAGATTAATTTCTTCATTGTAATTATATTTTATATCATGAATCATTCTTTGTTAAAGACACTGTGAGGGTACAAAAGTGTTTTTGTAACTCAAGTAAATTGTTGATTCTGTTAAGATAGTGTCATGTAATTTTGAATGTAATTAACACAAACAATAAATTAATCATTGTTTTAAATTGAAAAGTACAAAGATTTAGTAGTTAAAATAACTGTAATAGTGCATTGAATTCTATTAATTTATATTTGACATGGACATTTTGACATTACTTGTCTTTCCTGTAATTGACTTTAAATGCAGTAAATTTTTTTGCAATCTAAACAAATAAATAAAATTGAAGTGTCTGTTTTTAATGTCATAATAACAGCTTTTTACTGAAAGCATCTGAATGTTTACACGGTATGAATACAATTTTTGTTTGTTTGTCTGTTTGTTCCGGGTAATCTCCGGAACGGGTGGACACATTTCCACGGGACTTTCACTGGCAGATAGCTATTGTTATATATAATATGCGTAGGAACGCACATCAGAAGTGAAAACATAACCCTCTTATATGGCGAAGGAGATCATGACTGGTCCATGCGTGGTCGGCCTAGTCAGCGATGCTTTAGCCTATACTATTATTTTGGTTCGTTCACCTACAACTCTAGCCTCTTAATCCAGTCACGAATTATTTTTAACAGTAGATTTTCTAACTGATGTGCACCTTGAATGATTTCTACGTTTAATAGGTTCAAACCTTCTACGGTATCACTGAGTGATTTTTGTTGCTTGTACGTTAGCTTTTGGAGCATTTCAATAAAATGAAATTCAGGTGGCAACAGCTTGCATCCTTATCATCATGTTTACCTTTCATGTAACACTAATACCATTGTATCTGAAGATCTGACTTTTGAAAAGCGTGGCCATGAGTTTATTTGCCAGTATTCTTCTCATAAGGCTCTACGCATTTTGGAAACTGGAAGTTATAAATCGAAGCAGGCAGTAAATTTTGGTGTTTTCACCTAATTTACCTCGACAATCCAGTACATGCTGTGGCGTCTGTTTGCGTCGATCTATGAATTTTAACAGTAGCTTCAATTTAACGTTCATAAATGTCACTTAGTGTCTTAATTGAATAAATAATTTTGAATTTGAATTTAACTGTCACATCTGTCATCTGAGCGTGACGGTCACCGAGTTCAGTGCTTTTTCCCCGTACCAAAAGTGTCCAACGTGCCTAAAGAAGTTTTCACTTCAAAAAATTACGGATCGACACAGTCTGGGTGATAACTGCTGATGGAAACTACTTTTTACGATGACATAAGAATAACCTGTCTTACTGAAGTATTCTTTTTTTTTATTTGGGATCCAATTCAAAAGTAAATATACATTTGGAAAGAAATCATCAAACCAACACATCAATAAGCACCTTAAACAATTTTACAAAAAACTGTTAATATGGCTAATGGAGAAACAAATAACTTTACAAGGTTATACCTACTGTAGATATGTGTCGATGACAGACAAAATTAACGTGTCGTAGAAAATAATGGAAACACATTCCGTCTGATTGTAGAGATGTGCACAAGTTCTATTAACATTGAACATATTTTTTTGTAGATACCAAAATCAATTTAGAGTTGATTACTAGATGGAATTGTTGTAATAAGTACATGTTTGTTGATAAATACCTCCGCGGTGATTATTTGGAGGTCTGTACTTTTTTTATTAACTTAACACTATATTATTGTAATGATAGTGTTTTTGTATATGTATAAGGAAAGTGTAGTTATAATAAAAATTCATACTTGGTTCAATGTGTTAGATGAACCTACACATCTATATCAATGTTACAAATCTGAAGTTTGTATTTGTATGGATATTTAAATGCGCAAATATCGAATAAAATAAGCAATCCGCGTTGAAAAGCTGTAGCTTTTAAAAATAATAGATTTTTTTACTACTATTTTGTAAACATTTATTTACTATTTTTAGTTTTATTTTATAACTAACTTCTCAAATAAAAACATGGCCCCCTAGACGTTAGACCCCGTTACACCATAATAGTCACTCGCACATTACCCACTCTACCGCCTTAGTTATGTAAAAATACATGAGGAATAAAGACATTAATTTTATACGTGAAGCACATTATATAAAGTAACATAATAAAATATAAAAGGAATGCAAAAGAGTTGGCGAACAGGAGTTGCGCACACGCAAGATTGTATCACGCGATTGTGCCCACTCTCCCCATCATGCAGACGAACTAGCCATCGATCTGTTGCTGTTACAAACATGCCACTGTTGCCGTCGGCGTTCTTGCCACTGCATCCTTTCTGCAATGCATTTTGGCGACTGTCTGCGTTCGACTTTTGTAATAAAATCGCACGTAATACTTAATCTATCTGAGAGTTAAATTCTGCTTTGAAAGAAAATTGCCGGTCGCCGCTGTTGCTAAAACTAGTGTGTTTTGGGACGAACACTTTGTGCCAAACACGCAAGAGTAAACAGGTTCCAAAAGTCAAAAAATATATTTTGTTTTTTGCTAAGTGGGTAAACGAGCAGACGGGTCATGTGATTGTAAATGACTACCGCCGCTCATGGGCAGCTGCAACTTAAGAACCACAAGTGCGTTGCCGGCCGGTTAAGGTGGGAGTAGGGGAAGAGGGGGAGAGAGGGAGGAGAGGAGGGGATAGGGTGGAAGAGGGGTAGTGAGAAGGGTTAGGCCTCCGGTAACCTCACTCACTCGGCGAAAAACAATGCAAGTATTACTTCACTGCCGGTTTTCTGTGTCGTGTCGAAGCGTGACTCTCCCACGAACAAAATTTTATTTATTTCTTCTTCGAAATAATGTAGTTTTCCTCATATAGCTGTAAATAATAATTGTAAAGTGTAATAATTGACACAACATAAAAAAGAGTATTGCCAACATTCTAAAAACTTTCTCGCTCAGCATATCAGAAAATACCAGTTAAGCACAGGTATTTTCTGTAGTGCATAGTATTTTATAAGTATTTGGTATTTAAATATGGAGGCACAACATATAATTTGAGACGTTAGTATTTGCTTGCTTGATCAGATAGAACTAGAGCCCGTAGGAGCACTTGAGCCGTAATTATGTAAACTACTTAGACATGTCCTTACAAAGTTTCTCAGATAATGATCCAGTCTATTTGTGTAGCAAATATCTTGAAAAAATATACGTATTAATTTGTAAATGCATAGCATCTCGTGTATAATTAATTGATGATTTTTTTTTTATTTTTTTTTAAAGACAACTCCCGAATTGGGAATGACTCCTGTGTCGCGGGGGACTTTACAAACATACAAACTACAGACACAAAGAACACCCAGACTCAGGTGGAAATTTAACCCACGACCTACGGCATAGCAGTCAGGGTCACTAACCACTAGGCCAACAGGCCAGTCAAATTCATAATTACATTCCTCCACACTGGCAGTTTAGCTTACTTGAGAATTCATTCTCACACCGATGAAAGCTAAAGGTGGACAGGATTAGCATCATCTACCTACGTCCATGAGCACGACCAGACATTTTCTAAGGAGAAAGAGGTTCGTAGTTTTTGTTTATTTTTAAGCCTTATATATCTAGCATGTAGATACACCAAGCCAATCACTTGTACGTGTACGCTACCTTAGAGAGAATGTAAGGGTTGTCCCTTGCCTTACCATAACTTGCTTCATGTTTCTACGTAGAAACCATGACCCTAGGTACCTTTTCTTTCGTCCCTTGAGAACCGGACACAGCCTTGAGACAAAGATATCGTGACCTTATAATACAGGAAACCCCTTCGTGGTAGTTAAAAGTGATCAACAACAGAGAGTGAGTGAATGAATGAGTGTCCTTGGAGTTTCTTGCCTGAATGCACTGATAATAAAAGAACGCTGTCTCATAGACAAGCGTCACAAAGGCTCGCTTTCAGATGTCATGTCCTAATGTTTTTTCAGAGAAGGTTGTTGTACATCGATCAATCAATCAATTAGCGTATTGCAGTCCACGGCTGGACAAAGGGGCCTCTTAATCACCCGGTCCTTCGCCTTCCGCATACAGTTTATCCCAGCTACCTTCTTCAGGTCGTTGATCCATCTGGCTGGGGTGTCCTACCTTCCGTTCACCTAAAGATTCGCGGTATCCACTCAAGGACCCGTTTAGTTTCCTAAGATTAAAATAAATTAATTCTGCAATGGTTTTTCTTGAAATACTTAGAAAATTACTGATCGTTTAAATTGTAAGGTTTTTGTTTATTTCATAATCATTAGTATTAGAAGTGAATGTGGAATCTGAAGCAATGATAGCGTAATGGGAAAGATGTTGGACTTGCGATCGCTAGGTAGCGGATTTGAAAGGAATCCAGTCCACTGCCGACGACAGCACACTCCTATATTGGTGGGACGTCTTGTTTTATGTTTTCTAGACCACGGCCAATATTTGAGACCCTCTCTGCTGCTAATTCTCCTGACTATTAAGCCTGCCAATTGCCACTTCAGACACTTCATGACAAAAGGCACTTTATGGAAGTTTTAGAAAGGCTTATATTCGACAGTATATTTTCCATTCTCGATATCGTGAGATTAATTTATCCTTGCGATCTCTTGCTAATGTTACGGAAGCCTAAATTGATGCATGGGCGCCATCTTGTCACGAGTAGCAGGAACTAAATTGAGACGCAAGGTGCTATCTTATTACAAATAACGGAACTAATCTGTCTATCAATAAGAATGTTCTACTGAGTTCCAAAAGTTCCAACAGCGATCTAGTCAAGTAGATTGTACGAGATGTTTTAGGAAAGTAAACGAACTTTTCATGAGATGTTTTTCGAACTATATTAAAACGTTGCATAGCGGTATGGGCATTCAGTTCTAGTTGAGCGATACTGCGAGTAACAAGTGCGAAGTATAGCGAATAGTGAGTGGAAATAATGAGAATTGTAACAGTAACTTTTAATTGTGCTATTTGTTTATTATTTAAAAAAATTGTGCCTATTTCGTTATAAATTATTGGTACCTATTTAATCCCGAAACCCAGCTTGTAACATTAATATTCAGATTATATTAAGCCGTGATTACCCATTACCATTAAACCTGGACTTAGTGGTAGACACTTTCAGCGCACTTGAGGACAAAAATAATCACTTTTACGACATTCGGTTAAATAAAATAAAATATGGAAGGGTTTTACAAAAGAAACATGTCCTTAATGGCGAGTGATCGTAAAACCCGAAGGAAGCTCAAAGACAGAAATAAAAGTAAGTTTATGTCGCAAATTGATATTAAAAGTATTTTTCCGAATAGCAGCACTTATTTTTATTTAATATGAAGATTATAAAGCCACAATTAACATATACAAAGTAAAGTATATTGTGAGTCGGAATAACTATCAGTGAATTACAAAAATAATGGTTTTGCGTCAGGATCGAACCCACGGTTTTATTGTAATATACACGGTACCTATATGTACGTCATTATGAAGGAATTTGATGTCTTTTAGTATAGAGTATTTGCTTATAAATTAATAACTGGACCCTGCGGTTTCACCCGCGTAAGTCCTGATGCCGTTTATATATCGGGATAAAAAGTAGCCTATATGTTAATCGAGGTGTCCAGCTATCTACGTGAATGTGGGAGAGCCATGCTTTGGCACGTATGGGCCGCCTCGACTCCGCTCGATACCACGGCCTCACAGAAAACCGGTAGTGAAGCAATGCTTGCATTGCATTTCGCCGCGTGAGTGAGGTTACCGGAGGCCCTAACCCTTCCCTCTCCCCTATTCCCATCCTTCCCCTCTCCCCTTTTCCTACTCTTCCCCACCTTCCCCCTTTTCTCCTACTCCCACCTTAAAGGGCGGCAACACACTTGTGTCTCTCGAGTTACAGGTGCCCATGGGCGGCGGTAGTCATTTACCATCAGGTGACCCGTCTGCTCGTTTGCCCACTATACCATAAAAAAAAACACAAGTTTCATCGCAGTGGGTTCAGTAGTTTTTGCGGGAATTTTGGGGTTACGTAATATAATTGAGTTATAGTTACCCTCGTGAAAGAAAAAAATAATACCTTTCATTTAATTTAGCAGATGTATCTTATGGCTAAGTAAATTAATAAACGGAATTAGGAAAAAAAACGGCAAAACAAGTCATATAAGGATAAATTAGTAAAACCATTTTCGTTCTTTAAATGTAATTTCGTTCATTTATTTATTTCATTTATTCCTTTTGCTTGTTTGCCACCGACGTGGTATAAAAAATCGTTTATATCTCTTTATATTTTAATAACAATTTTAATTCAATTTTATGTAGCAAGTGCGGTGGTAGTGCAGTCAACTGCGAAATTATAGGTCGTGGGTTCTATTATCGCTCAATGCAAATATTTGTACGTATAAATAAGTCTATTTGCATTGGTCTGGATGGTTCTGAGTAATTAATATATGTATAGATTTACAAAAAAAAATTCAAGTATGTGAATCCGTGTTCTGTCCTATCTAGCACTCATAGTACGCACTATACTTAGTTTGTAATTCGATTCCTCTCAAATAAAACCTCCCACAGATGACATTCAATACTTTACTTTTGTGCTCATAAAAACTTAATCCACCCCATTAAGGCGGCGAGCTAAAGCCGATGACAGAAGCAAGCCGATAGGACGAGCTTAAAGAATCAAAGGATATGCGTGAAATTACTTAGTAATTTGAGCTTTTGCGCACGATTTAGCTCCGGATTTTCATTAAAGGCTCCTCGAACGAGCCCAATGAGCCAGCACAGTAGTTTTGATGTAGGCAGCTTTATGTTGTAAACAAGGTACAGTTAACAAATTCATTGAACACATACCAATTTACAAAACGGACGTAGGTGATCTAAGGCCGTCAACAAATAACAATCGATGATTTTTTTCCATTCATTTCGTGACACTCGGCGAGTCCTTATCTATGTTGGACTGTGTTGAAAGCCACGACAGAAATGGATTGAAGAAGTTATTATAAATTCGAAAGCGAGGTCTTTTGTTTTGTTTTTTTTTTAAAAGATAATCCCGCAGTAGGGTTCACTGTCACGGGAGACGTTACGAATATTGAAACAAAGGACACACAGAGCACCTAGATCCGGGATAACTATTTGCGAATCACACAATTTTTTTGTCCCGTGGGGAAAGCATATCCATACAACACTCGGTGCGGCTTAATGGCAAAGCGACCACTTTTACCATTGCTCCATAAGTGCAGTTAAGTTTTCTTTATGATATAAGGCGACCACTTTTACGCCTTAACTACTGAACCGTTCATTATGAAATTTTGTAATAATATGTTGTCAGGGACATAGAAAAGGGTCTACCTTTCATTCAGAAAGAAAAACTGTTTCCGAGTGCAGTCACAGGCAACAGATAGTATTTGATAAATCCACTCACCTTAAGACAATAGAGAAAACATGAACAGGCTAGAACTAAAAGGTCTAGAAACAATTTAGCAAAGCAAGGTTTTTTTGTCCTTGATACGAATCGACCCAGGAATTTGAAGCGGTGGTATGGTAAGTTTCCGATCAATTAAAGTCAGAGTTGCGATCAGGGTTGCGTTGCGTTGCGTTGTAAGTACATAAACAAATCTTGGAAGTCAATTTTAACCTACTTCTAATTGTCATATCGTAATGTAACTTTGTATGGGTATAGGTACATGTAGTTTGGATGACAATACTATAATTTGGCATCTTGGAGCTGATCGGATGATGGTGCCAGGAGGTGGATGGTAAAAGGCTTTTCTTTCGGTGTGGTATTAAAGCGTGTTTTTTTAGTTTTTCTGTAATTCTACTAATATTATAAAAATGAAAGTTTTGAGGATGTATGGATGTTTGGATGTTTGTTACTCTTTCACGCAAAAACTACTGAACCGATTGCGATGAAACTTGGTATGTATCTACATACCAAGTTTCATCGCAATCGGTTCAGTAGTTTCCAATCCAGGTCTCCAGCTATCTAGCTGGAGACCTGGATTTACACTAAGGCTTCCTTTTATGCCGATATTCCCACACCAACAGGATTTACGCGGGTGAAATTGGGCGGCGCAGCTAGTTTCCTATAATTTTTCTATATAAATTTTTCAATACTTTTCTTAAATGATTACAATTTTTAATTTAAAAAAAAAATCTGTTTTTTTAAGTAATTCATTCCTTTCAAGCCATATCAGCTACAGCGTCAGATGTAATCTTTACTTTGAAAACAAGTAAACTTGAAAGCAATGCAACCGCGTCTTGATATTATCCGATACATACTTTGGAATAGATATCATAACTCCAGCCGCTATATCTGATGAACTCAAACCATATCTCCAACGTCTTGCTACTACATAATCGATTAAAAAAAAACAATAACCTCGTATCGCGTCAGATCAGAGCAACCGTGCGACATATCGACCGTCGCTGTGTCGCCGACAGATAATCGTATCTGTGTAAGTTCCCTAAACGATTCGAAGTGGACAGATGTTATCGATGCAAGGTTTCCGATGGACTTAAATGGTTTTGTTTCCACATGTAATGGGTTCATTCACGCGTTTTCTTCCACTGCTTGCTATTTCATTTATTTTTATATGGGAATATTTATTTACCTACTTATTGTTTTGTACTATATGTCGTCTTTTTTCTCAGGAAGATTTACACTGTAGGCTTTTTAAATAAGTAGATATCGGGTTTTTGTTTATTGGAGAAGATTTTTGTAGTCTTTTTTATCCCCTAGCGTAAAAAGGAGGGGTATTATAAGTTTAACGTGTGTATCTGTGCGTCTGTCTGTAGCACGTAGCTCCTTAACGGATGGACCGATTTGGATTTAGTTCCTTTTGCTAAAAAGGTGACTTGCTCGAGAATGTTTTAGCTGTAATTCTAGAAAATCTGTTCAGCCGTTCCACGATCATCAGCCCTTTTTTAATCGTCGAAGGGTTTTTTGAGTCGAGGGTATTTTAAATGTTAAATTTACGCTTCTTTCTACTATACTCAACTTATGCTTGGTAAACAGTTCTTGTATTGCTTACAAAGCATTGGTAGAGATATTAAGGCCATAATGGGAGGAGGCATTTTCTCTTCTGCTATACTTGCGTCTAAAATTATTAGGATTGACTGTTTCTATTCCAATTACGTTCCAAAGTAATAAAAATACAATATATTAAAGAGAGAAAATATTTATTTGCGATTGCAGTCCAATGGTTTGCTTGTACACAGCGATTGCCTTATATTGTTAATCGCGACGCACTGAAAGACAATATTTTTAGCTAAATATAGCGTTCAACAACATCGCACAAGAAATTGAAATAATTTCATTACGTTTTAGTTTGTAAAAAACACTGAAAAACATATAAAATTAAAACTAAGTCGTACCATCTCAATTTAAACATTAGGTGTTGTCTATTATTTGTCAAACTCGCAAAAAGACACACATTTAAATCGAAGCCCACGTGGTGCGTAGGCGTCTGCGCACGTTGCGATTATCAGTCGCACGGAATCGCGACACGAGCGCGACTCGCTTGATGAATGCGCACGATCCGTCACTGCCACTTTACGGGGGTGGCAGACTGAGGTGCAGATAGTTTAAAATTTATTATAATTACTTTGTATTGAAACCTGTTTAAATCTATTTATTTCAGTGGTAAATGCTGCTCCCTAAACAAGTTAGAAGTGGTTAATTTATAGATCAGCTCGTAATTGTACGTTGGAGAAACACAGGTAGTTTTCGATGCAACAAGTTGATAGGAGAAGGATCTCACACTCACTTCTCGTGATTTGTATTATAATATTTTTTGGACATATGACACATCGCTATCTAGACCCAAAACTAAGCATAGCTTGTACTTTGGGTTCTAGAACACGGATGAACATATTTAGATATATATTTGTATAGACTTATTCATATTATACACAAATATTTGCATCAAACCGCCACGCCACCTCCGAAGTTGCAGTCGAATAATCACGACAATATAAGTCGTCAAATCAATTATTCCCTGATAATTTTAGTGTAATTAAACTATAGAAACACGCTTTAATTGCAAACCCAATTAATTCAATTTTAATTAAAAAGAGTTTTACTATCCACCTTCTGACTTCATCATCGGACCATCGTTACAAAGCATAAACTGTTAAATTAATACAATACAATAAATACAAACTTGAGAGGTTTACTTGTCTACTACTAGTAGTAGGCACTGAAGAGTTCCACTATTCACCTCTTGGGTCCATCATTAGATCAGTTCCAAGATTGACATCCAAACTACATACATATACAAAGTTTCATTTCGATGCGACAGTTAGAAGTAGGTTAAAATGGACTTCCAAGATCTGTTTACATAATTAGTTGGTTTGATAGTTGTAAAAGCATGTTAAAAATATGAATAACTAAATACTACTAGAATAAAACCTTAGAACCTTTTTAAGATTACGTATCTTTTATCAAGTCTTATGTATCTATAAAAACATTACCACAAAATGCGGTGCGACGTGTACTTCGCTAACAATCGTTAATACAATTAACATAATAACATACTGAAGGCCAGAACGTAACTTAAGGTATAATCAATCAAACTCATTTATATAAGTTACTTTACCCTCAATAACCATTCATATGAGCGATTATTCATCATTTACTTATTCTACGTCAATTTATAGTGATTGGAATTTACGGTTTTTGTTGTCGTCCATTTTGCCTAATATCGAAATTATAGTTTTAAAAGAAAGGGTATTCTAATGTTTTTCCTCCCAAAAAAGGAATACCAAGAAACCCAACTGTAATATATAGCTTTAACTTCATTTATTTATACTTCTTACAAATAACATTACATAAGGCGGACTTAATGCCGAGTGGAAAAAGGAGTATAACATAGTCAACGTCCTCAAACTGCGGCATTGTTTTATAATGCCCTATAGTGGAATAGGGTTAGAGAACCATGCCTAGCTGGAAGTAAGTTGACTAGATTTTAATACATTTAACCGAAACATGATGCACATAACAGATGTCTAAAAAAAACTAAGTTCAAGGACACTAATAACGCTGCTAACACACAATTCATTAACCATTTCTGTTATGAATGGGTTTATCGCCAATAAATAGTGTATAAGATGCTTCGACCGCTTTCTGTCAGACCAGCAGTTTCTTTTGCTTCCTATATTTCTTATAAACAAGATAACCTTGAAAACTTAAAATAAAATTATTCTTAACCTAAAACAAAATACATTATGAATAAAATCAAAAGACCTGAGAAGAGGATTAATGAAAAGTATTGATTAAAATCCATTTAGGTGTTACTAATTTAACCCAAAAGTGGAAAAAATCATCCTCAAATAAAGCTACACGCCTGCAAAGCTAATCTTTACCTTATATGACCTTAATGTTTTTGTTTCTTTTCTATTAACCATAGACGACGGGACTAGAGCTGATAAGGCTTAAAGTAAACTACAATAAAAATGTAATATATAGTTATTAAAACACAAGTCAAGTAACTTAAATCCCCACAATAACCAAATAGAGATAGAGTTTCCACTTAGTAAACTACCAATCGTCTAATAGCTTTCTATCGTTCTAATCAATACTGTGGGAAGGGTTAGTTGGACGGTATCGCACTGAGTTGTATCGCTCGTGGCAGGCCTTATGTCAAAGTGTATGTTCACTGTATCGGGGACTTTATTTGTCTGAGACAGAGGCTGTCAAAGTTTAAGTAAAGTTTATTTTGTGTTTTCTGAATTTACATTGCATTTGACAAACGCTTTGGTTGTCCAGGGTCAAATGGATAGATTAGATAGATCACGCTGGATTTAAGATATCTTAATAAATATATTTGATATATTCTTCTCAAAAATAGGAATCCTTTTAATATTTTTTTTCTGTTATTTGCATCAGAAGAAAAAAATTGCTAAGAAATACCATAAAACCAAATTATGACAATGTGAAAGATAATCCTCTCTCCTTTGCTTTAAAGAGAGCTTTGGGTATTACTTTGCACATAAATAATCATTCATTTATAAATAATAAGGTTACAAACAATGTAAGTAAAGTAATTACAAGATTAAGTGTTAACAATAATTATAGTTTAAAAAACTAAAAAACAGGCTTTTATAGTTAATTCAACTAAAAAATAAAAATAAAAAAATCGAATTATTGCATTGTCATCGGTCTTTGACAGGTGTGCAAAATTTGAATGAAATCTGGCCGTTTAAAGAGGGTCAAAATCGCGCCCAAAGGAGTCGGTTACAAACACACAAGTGAAGCTAATATAAAGCGTGTAAAAATACTGATATGAACCGGTTCGGGATCTATGCATTAATTTTTTTTTTTTAAACATGCATCGACCAACTGATTTTCAGACTATCACAGCGTTTTAGCTACTTACGCCTTAACACTGTTATCGAGGTTATACTAAAACTTTGAGCACCGCACTTCTAAGTCGCGACACACACCAGACGATGGCGCGATAACGGCGCCGCTAGACCCAACAAATGCGACAGTACTCGCGCGTAATGAATGGCCCGCTTTATACACTCGATATCGACGACAAATAAGCTACAATATGCGTATATGTAATATACTCGCGTTTGCATGTTAGTCGATAGTTCTATGTAAATGTTAAAGACTGGTCATATAGTTTGTGTGTCTGAATGTAGTAGCCAGGTATGGATAAACTGTTTTGCACTATTTTTAGCAGATAAGGAGTGAGAGAGGGTATTAAAGATGATTAAAGGTTGCCTTACCAGAACCTATTTTTAATATAAGCATTTATCTTAGCTGGACCCCTCCAGTTAAGCTAAATGCATATATTAGAAGAAGGTTAACAAGAATACTAATAATACTACTAATAATAAACCCATTGTACTTGTTAAGGGGTCATGGGGTCCGAGTGCTCGTTCCATTTTTAAGGAAATGCTAAGTGACTGATCGACGCTTTCGTGATCAGAAGCCGGGCCTTTTTCCTGAACAGAGAATTAGCATTGCTGTTCGACGTGGCACTACCTTCTCTATTACGATATCTTCCCATCAAATGGGCCGTAACTGTCATAGCGTCTTAATAATAAAAAATATAGGGATGTTATCTACGTTACCGATCTTGCAAATACCTAAATTATGTAGGTAAGAATTGGTACAAAGACTTCTAGAGATCCTGATATTTTGACCGTTACTATATTTAACGCAATATTTGACAGTGTACTTCAGCGAACTGCTGTAAGATTTAAGTAAAGCCGAACTCATTGGTCCCGTGACTGAGTGCCATGTTCCACTTGTCGTGATTTCCTGGATTCAAAACTCGAATGATCAGTTGTAATAGGTACAGTTTATTGTGATGTAGTTTTTTTGTTCTGTTAGGAAACTCTCGAAATACGTTCCCAGTTGACCAAAGACTAACACCCGATTCCTGACTGAAGGAATCTTTGTATTTGAAGGCTGAACAAGATGTTGTTCAACTAACAGATCTGTCAAATTAACAGTGGTGTCAAATCCATTCGAGTTTTTGAAACGTTGATCAAAGAAAAACTTACTATTGCAATAAAAATTTACAGCTGTTAACTGATCCGATGATCAAAACAAAGTGCCTAATCAGGCTTTTTGTATCTCATATATACTTGAACAGAGATTTGTATATTGTAATTTTTGCATTGATCAGCCTTTCTGGAACCGGGCGCTACCCTCTTACCTTTGACCAAACACATAGCTGACTTAATATGGGTGTGTATCCTGTGCGAAAGAAATAATGATGATATCAGATAGCGGTGTACTCCTGCCTAAAATAGATATACATAGAAAATAATAATTTCAATGTTCTTTAAAACCAGCGGAATTCGAAATGAAACTTATATATTATTATAGCTGATGCCCACGACTTCGTTCGCGTGAAAATATCCCACGGGAACCGTACATTTTTCTGACTGATAGTCGCAACGTGCGCAGGCGCCTACGCACCACGTGGGCTTTGATTTAAATGTGTATAATAATGTCTTTTGCGAGTTTGACAAATAATAGACAACACTTTATGTTTAATTTAAGATGGTAGGACTAAGTTTGATTTCAGATAATTTTTGCTGAGTTTTTTTAGGACTAAACATTTTATGAGTTTCTTGCAATATCTTGTGCAATATTAAGCTCCTAGCTGTTGCCCGCGACTTCATTTGCCTCGATATTTTGCCGTGGGAACCGTTAATTGTTCCAGGATAAAAAGTAGCCTATGTGCTTTTCCAGACTATAATCTATATCTGTGCCAAATTTCACCTAGATCCGTTCAGCCGTTCTGGTGTAATTGGGTAACAAACTTCCATACATCCAAACTTTCCTAACCTAATAATAAAGTTTAAGAGTTTGTTTGTTTGGTTGGTGTAATCTATGGAACTACCAGTCCGTTTTGAAAGATTCTGTTTGTGTTTGATAGCCCCAGTTCTTGATGAAGGTTATAAAAGGCTATATAACATCATCGCAAATGAAACTACGGAGATCGGTTAGTTATCTATAAAATGTAGAAATAACGTTACATGGGCGTACCTAGCTTTTGACCTGGGTTGGAGCGAAAATTAAATAACTTAATCGGTATGTAAGCATATAAAAGCCAGGAGGATCAACTGCCCTCCCCTGGCTACCCTCCACTCGGTACGCCCATGTAAGGCTACCAACCTCTTTACAAAACATTTTTATTATATTTTTTAAATTGTTCGTTCGATAAAAAATAACGAGCCCGTCGCGCTCGCTACAGTGACAACATCTGATATCTTAAAGACAATATTTGTCGACCAACGAAACATGTACATGTAATCCAGTACAAGTAAAAGAGAAAATAATACATAATTACATCGTGTTCAATTTTAGAGTTCTATAATGAAATAATTAATTTATTCTTTATTATTTTTATACACTTTTATTTAGCTTGACCTGTTTGTGTTTTGGGTCAGATTAGGTAATTGTAATTTATTCCCTTCCTGTTTATATATTGATCTGAAATTTGGTACACACCTATAGTTCTGATGGCAATATATTTAGCAATATCGTATTGCTGATGCCGATAGCTGTACGATGGCTGGCGTGTGCGTCATGCTCGTGAACGGGTGCCGTTGGTCGGGGCTGGTCATCTCTGGACTGCTATTACTTAAAAATGTATAGTAGTAATTAGCGCGCCTATTTAAATATATTTTAGAATAAAACGTATGTTACATTTTCATTGTCAATTCGTAAAAAAACATTTTGAAAAAGAGTGTCCTTGGAGTTTCTTGCCTGTTCTTCTCCACATGATCTACCTATTGGGACAGGCAACTAGACTTCTACTTCTGACTTGAGTCTGACTGACTACTACTTCTGACAATTCAAAAATACCTATATAATGGGTTCAATTGAAATAAATGATTTTGATTTGATTTGAATACAATTATGTGTATTCAGCATCATTGTAAATCCAAGATGGTCGCAGCCACAAAACCATATACGAAGTAGGTAACTAATACATACAAATACATACAAACCTACCCGTATATGCAAAAAGAAATTTTACAAATACTACTTATTAATAATGCAGCACTAACGAATTCGAAATGAAATGAGCAAAATAAGAATAACATTACTGCATTAGGGATTGTCCATTAATCACGTGAGGCAGGGGGGGGGGTTCGGAAAAA
The DNA here is from genome assembly GCA_963859945.1 of Euplagia quadripunctaria. Classification (NCBI taxonomy): domain Eukaryota; kingdom Metazoa; phylum Arthropoda; class Insecta; order Lepidoptera; family Erebidae; genus Euplagia; species Euplagia quadripunctaria. Next base: position 1,521,238 of record OY982575.1, on the reverse strand, counting down.
ATCACGCAATATCACAAGGGGGGAGGGTGGGGTGTAGTGAGATATCACCTGTATTTATTTTTTCGTAAAACGCGCTATTATATCTGTATATTTTAAAGATATTCTGATTTTTTTAAATATATTTGGAAATAAAAAAATGCACGTGACTTTGGCTAGAGGGAGGGGGTTAGTCTAAAACCTCACCACGTATCACCAGGGGGAGGGGTAGTTTAAAAGTTGCTAAAAAACGTCATGTGATTATGGACGGCCACTTACCTAACAGTTTCAGTACCACATCCAACAAACACTGTCAGTAAAAAATGGTTTTGCTTAAAGCTGCATTATTATTGTTTCTTTACAATAAAACTGTTAAACTCAAAAAAATGTTAGTTATTTTATTTCAATTTACATGGGTACTAGGCATTAAATCTATCCAATTGTATTGTTATATGTTTATATGTTAATTAACACTTCAAGACGTAAATACAGAACCACACATTCCCTGATACTTGGCAAGCAAAATTCGTTCTTGTTTTAACTGGTTTGTAAAAAAAACGTAGAGATGTGATATTATTTTTGTGTAATAAATTTTGTCCAACCACCTGGATAATTGGCAGTCCACCACTGTGCGGTTCTCCAGAATTTTTTTGCCTCGCACAACCAATCTCTGGAACAAATTGTCGCCTTCGGTATTTCCGGACCGATACGACCTTCAAACCTTCAAGAAAAGAGCGTACTCTTGAATTGCAGGTGTCCATGGGCGACGGTAGTCACTTACCATCAGGTGACCCGTCTGCTCGTTTACCCCCTATAATATAAAAAAAAAATATGTTCATAACTTATGTGGTAATAAATACTAAAGAAATGATAACATGTTATTCAATATTTAAAGAAAGTTGATATCTTAATCATTATGAAAGCCACCAGCACCATTTGGATGGGTGTTATTGATTGGTGTGCCGCATGTTTAATTATCACTTTTTCTTACGTAAGAGGTATTCGTGTCAATTCTATCTTTTTAAACTGAGATCTTCCTATTATAAATATAAGTAAGTATGATAATAGAAATGCAATATTTTTGTTACATACATGCACAGTAGGTACACGTTCCTCACTCGCCATTTACTCCCTAATTGAAAACGGAATAATATAGTTACGTTATGTAACGATATAATTATAGTTATAAAAAATCAATTAAGCTATAAATTAACCGATAAGGTTAAAAAAAACTTGTAAAAATTATTGTTAGGGACAATTTCTAATCACAAGTTAAAGAAAATAGAGAAAACTAGTGCCCTAAAAACTATCTTCCAATTAGTTTATAGTTAGTTAATTTCACACAAATAAAATCTTTGTTAATTTAGTTATAGACCCATAGACTTTTAGTTAATTTCTAGTCTAGCCGAAACTAGTTGTGGTACACCGCCATTATAGCTATGCAGACAATAAAATCTTATAAAAAACAATATCGCTGTAATACAATAACTTTTATGTTTAAGAAACTTTCTATTCGCTATCCGCTACCTTTGTGACCAGAGCCTAAAAGATCCATAATGCGATATGGCGTGTTTTTTCACCATTATTCAGACGACGGGTAGATTAAGGTTTCAAGAAGTTTAATAAGCCATTAAAGTTATCGTGTAACAGGTATCGAAGTTACGTCTCCGCTACTTATCGATGACGAACATCGAATGCGCAAAATATTGACATTTTTGATCAAGAATCAAAATCTTAAAAGTAAAATGTTAATTTATATCGTTTATTTTACTAAGTTTTTGCATAATTTGAGATGTGTCAAGTTGTTATAATCCACAAAAAAACTAAAAGATATTATCTATGTAAATAGTGTCTCAGTGAATGAATTTTATGCAAAATAAATTATTTACACATGATTAAAATCCTGTTGATAGCCACCAAATTTTACATAATTTTATTAAAAATAAAAAATTTTAGCGTTCAAGATATGTGATTCCTGAAAGAAGGGGATTGAGCAATTTATTTATTTTACTATAGTTTAAGTCATATAACCACCTTTCTAGTTTATTACATCTCTTTATATTTCAATACACCAGAAACTCTTCTTAATAAAGTTTTCTCTCCGTTCTGTGGTTGCCTGTGAGAGATTGCCTCGTGTGATAAGGCCGCCAACTGTACATATCACTTAATTTTAAGTTGTCTATTGTATAAGATTCTATTAAGATCCATGAACACCTTAACAGCAATAATATAAATCGCCCACTTTATTAGACTTCATCAATTTTTTAAAAACTGAATAATTAAAAATATTTTTTTAACTGCACCAACTATTACTGTTGTGCAAACGTCGCTTGCAACGTCAATCACCGACAGCACTGCACTTCCTATAAATGACTGGGCTCATCATATACAAACATCGCCACATTTTTCTCTTTTGTAAAGATTGTACGGAAGCCATTTAAAACTTAACACCTATTAACTTCCAACTACTAAGACCTACTTACCACTAACTATTAACCGACGTCACAGGAAAAAAACTTAAATACTTCAAAGGTATAAATACCACAAACATCACGTTAAATCTCGTTAATTTATTCATTTACGCGAAAGTTTATATCCTCAGAGTGATAAAAAAATACATAGTATTCTTTTGCTCAAATCGAAACCGTTGATGTGCAATAAATACTCTTATTTTTTTCAAGATTCAATAAAGATTAAAACTTGTTACCAATTTTCGTTGAGCATCTGCGCGATTTAATATTCAAAATTACACTCACATTGCCAATATAAATCCTGCAGCTGTTGCTCTATGGTTCGTTAAGAATTCACAATTAGTAATTACAGGCTTCAATTTTCAAAATTATACATTCTAGAGCAAGATCCCAGGGCTACCAGACGTCACGTATTTTCTGACGAACGAAATGGGGACGATTGAGTAGTGTTAGTATGTACTACGATCGCATGCCTACGTTAGACGGCCAATTTCCAGGTATCAGGTGATCAAGGTACATGCTAATTATTGCTAATAGATGTCTCACTCAGTCTCATGCGCGTGGATAATGCTCTTGCACTCCTACCCACAGAGGAATTAAAATTGAATTTAGGGGATGATTGGCCCCTTGGATCGGTCTATCTTCTTGTAAAAGGTTTTAAAATATTTTTCTGGCGAACATATATAAAAATGGAGCATCAGAATTAACGTGAAGATAAGTCATTATTTTGGGAGCTTTAAATATATATATAAATATAAATATTTCTTTAGCGGCGTTGAGCACCAAGCTAGCAGGTAGGCATGCGATCGTAGTACATACTAACACTACTCAGTCGTCCACATTTCATACGTCAGAAAATACGTGACGTCTGGTGGCCCTGGGATCTTGGACTATTCCTGAAGCCACAGAAACGTATGGTAACAGAAACGTATGTTTTTTTTTACGGGACAGTTCTTCCATTTCTAATGAGGAACGAACGCAAACTCAGGATCCTCTGACCAGATCGAGCTAGGTGATCATGGCTGTTGGACCGCGGCCCTAACTGTAGATTTTGGGATGTTATATACAGACTGCACGGATAGCCCAATGGCTTAAGTGGTCACCTAGCCACTAAGCCGCTTCAAGTGTCGTGGGTACGATCCCCACACGGGATAAAAATTTGTGTGATCCACAAATAATTGTCCTAAAAAATAGTCTAATTGTTCTTTGTGTCTGATTTGTAAATTTCCTGCGACACAGGAATCCGTATAATTCGGGATTTGTTTTTAAAGAAAAAGGAGCACTTTCATTGCGCCATGCAGAATCAAAAGTTTCTACATAGTTCGGTTTGCCTTCGATAGATGGCGTTGGAGTACGTTTTTGTTGTATATGGACGCCACGTGTTTGTATTATGCTTACCCTGGCGGTCTTATGAATTTTCAGGCGAGTTAGGGTGTGGCAGGTGTCAGCTTGAATTAAGGCCAAGAAAAAAACCGAACCTACTGCTCAGTTTAATAGCACTATCTCTATCGCAATGTGCGCCGGTAACTGCTTATCATCAGGCACTTTGGTAATATATCAAAAGTAATAAATACTACAAAAATACAGCTGCAGTTACTGAATTACTTGTTTTATAATATAAAATAAATATACTAAGTCTTGTAAGTTAATACCCATTGCATTGTAAACGGCCACCAACCAACATTAAAGCAATTTCCATTGAAAAGGAAACCAATATGCCTTATAAGGGTGCTTTGCTTCAGTACCGCGGCTCAATAAGCGATATTTACGTTTTGTCTACTATTGATGTTCAATTTGCGTATGTAAATTAAAACAATTTCGTATTTACATATTAAAAGGACGAATATGATGATGACTGTGGCAAGATAAATAAAAATAATAATAAAAACCTGCATACTGATTTGAAACTGTGGGTAGATCTTCATTGCGTTTTTACTTTACAGGACTTTACCATAGTTTGGTAAGAATGTAATAAATGTATATGTAAACAAATTAAACAACTAAGAGTTTACCTCTACTTACATATTTATCTAATAGTAATTGTGAAGGAACGTATGTATTTTCCAGTTGATGTTCCTGTCCTAGTGGCCTCTCCAATCACAGGACGGACGGAGACCCCGGCCTCTTCGAGCTACTGCAGTCTCAGTTTTTGCTTAATAAAATAATAATAATAACTGTATTACAACACATTGTGCTGACACCAAATAAAATTAAGAACAGAGCAGGAAGATGATGATGATGTGACCTCCGAGACACAGGAAAGATCCGACATCGCTAGGTGAACATTGTTCATGCCTCTATGACCGCTGCCCTTCGATTGATGTTAGAACCTGGGCAATGGTTTTAGAAAGGATGAGTTAAATTTCTTACTAGATTTTGCCAATGGCTTTTAGTAGTTTTTTTTTCTGGATAAAAGGTATCATAATGTACTTTTCTGTACTCCTGACCAAAAAATGATGATTGGTTGAGTTTTTAAGGTGTGAAAGTGTAACAAACAAACAAACCCAAATTCGCACTTATTATGGATTTCGAGATTTTTATATTTAGGAATTAAATTTGAAGGTAATCATACCTTTTCCATATCCTGTTGCAATCAAATATGCAATCAAAATTAAATCATTAAAAATTACACCGATATGGAATTTTATGGAAGTCGTTTCATTGAACAGTTAAATAACTTCATCTGCAGCCTGTTTATGGAGCCAAAAGTACATGAACAGTTTATAGTATAATCAAATAATTTTATGTGCTTTCCACCTGCTTTAAATTAATACAATATTTTCTGTTTAAAATTTGGTACTTTTAGTTAAAAACCATCTTATGAAAAAAAAAAGCCGCACAGAGCAGGTTCGGAGTAAAATCTGCCAACTGCGGCAGCGGACTGTTCAGCACTACTTAAAAAAAATGCTTTATTAACACAATTTTATTGGCTGCACTTGTAACTAACTATGCATATTCTGCCGAGAGGCAGAAGAAACTGCGATGCATTTTTTATACTTTTGTGGCACCGAATTATTAACCTAGGGTTGCACATCATGCAACCGCAGGAAATACCAACAGTCACTGCCGATAGGATCTGGAGTATTCTCGAAGCCATAAGTCTGAACAGTGAGCTTTAAAGCAAGAGTGCGCTACAAAAGACCAAAAATGGTCAAGGTAGCACTAGCACTCAAAGAATAATAAATACATAAATAAGTAAACAAATCTAGGAAATCAATTTTCTTCTTCCAATTGTCATATCGAAATGTAACTTTGTATGTAGGTATAAGTATATTGTCATACTGCTACTGACTGCACGCGCCCTCTTGCAACCTTCGTGGATTGATGATTAAACTTCTTTGGCGCGTGAAGTCTTACTGGCAATTTCGTGCTCAAGATTCGAAGTAATTCGTATTTGAAATAGTTCAGAGAATGGAACCATGAAAAAGGGGACTCTCATCTGTGAAGCCGTGTGAAGCCGAAGAGACAGTTGCCCGCGCTGACGCACGGAACCTCAAGATATATTATTTGATGTTACTTGATTCTGTTAAAGTCATTCGTATTATAAATGTGAAATGTTGTTCTGTTAAAGTTTTCAGTAAAAACCTATATTTCACCCGCGTATTCTTTTATTCCTCTTACCTAGAAATTAGATCCATCTTTCCTGTTACTGCATACCCTCTAAGTCTTTGCAATATGTAGTTCGGATGACAATACTATAATTTGCCATTTTGGAGCTGAGCTGGTAGATAGTGGAACTCTTCAGTGGCTACCAATATACCACGAGTTTGGTCTGACATTATTCGTTTTAACGAGTCCAACAGATTGGACTTAGTCACGATTCTCTGATGATGGAGGTAGGAGGGGGATTGTACATCTCTTTTTTTACTTTTTTATTTGGTTCGCTGGTAAAGCGTGTTGTTTTAGTTTTTCTAAACAACAATTTATTATATGTAACAGTTTAGTTGGCACAGCTCAAAGGACAAGATGATCAGAGTGGATTGAGCGGCGGTAGCGTAATGGCTAAGGCGTCGGACTTGCGATCAAGTGGTTGCGGGTTCGATCCCCACCCAGTACTCTACCGTCGTGAACCCACTCCTAACACAAGCATTTAGCTTAGCTGGAGGGGTTAACAAGAATACTAGTAATGTATGACCCACGTTGCTAGTATACTTTATAAAAACCAAAAAAAGAGTCGACAATGGGTATATGTCACAAGTAACCGCAAATTATTTAAAAATGTTAATTAATTTGTCACATTGTTAAGTCTTTGTAAAATCTTTTTAGCAGTGGACAGTGATTTTGTAATGTTAATAGAATAACGACATACGACAGGAATCTTGCCTCTAGGGTTTATTAAAATCAGCAGCATTTATTTGGGGTCTTAACGTGCTACAGACTTCTGTTTTCTGTTAGCTGTATACCATGTACGTACTTCCCTTAGTAGGGCGTCTCTAAATATAAGCATAACTTTGTTAGGTTACTTTCTGTTAAATAATGACTCATTAGTGAAGGTGCGGACCTTCACTAATGAGTCGTTATTTAACAGAAAGTCTTCCACATAATTTTGTTTTATGAGTCACAGATAATGTAGTCACGAGATAAACTGTAATAAAAATGGCGAGATTAGACAAAAGTTTACGGTTAAATACCGCTATGGTCATTAGAAAGATAACTAATTAAGAACAGGTTCGATAGTGTATGTTAATGTGACCTTATTAGTAAATTAATGGATTTTACGACTTTTTCCTTTTCATTAGCCCGGGTACCGAGTCGCTTCTACTACCGACTGGCTGTGGGTACTACGTACTGGCTTTAAAAAAAGGAGAGGGAAGCAGTCATTACCCTTTTTTATATTTTTTTCATTTCCCGATAGATTCATCAAAAATAGGTCAATATTATTGATGCCTAAGGATAAAAATATTTTTTTTTATATATTCTTGGACGTCATTGAGGGAGGCCTATGTCGCCTATATCCAGCTGTGGACGTGATGATGATGATAATAATTTTAACAAAAAGTTAAACGGAAAAAGGAAAGGGAACAATAGCACAAAATACATAATAGTACCAGTACAATAGTAAGTTTTAATAACTAAGTTTATTTAATACATAACATAATTTTGACACTTAGCCAAACAAATAATAAAATAATATATTGTGAAGTCCACAATTATTTTATTACTCTTTCTTAAAAGTTTAAAGTGCAATTTATGACATACATTAATTACTTTTGTTTCAGTACTTTATTAGAACTTTTTTATCTTTTATGGGGCAAACGAGCAGACGGATCACCTGATGGTAAATGGCTACCGCCGCCCATGGGCACCTGTAACTCAAGAGTCACAAGTGCGTTGTCGCCCTTTAAGGTGGGAATAGGGGAAGAGCGGGAAGATGGGAGAGGGGTAATAGAGGGGAGGAGAGAGGTAGGACGGGAAGGGGGAGGGGGCAGGGTTAGGGCCTCCGGTAACGTCACTCACGCGCCGAAAAGCAATGCAAGCATTGTTTCATGGCCGGTTTTCTGTGAGGCCGTGGTATCGAGCGGAGTCGAGCCGGCCCATACGTGCCGAAGCATGGCTCTCCCACGTAAATAGTAGTAGTGCACGTAGTGTCTAGAAGTTTTTAAATATATAGTTTATATACGTCTGAAAAAATCAATATTTCTATAAATTCGCCCCGGATTTGTGTAGTAGTAAAAATATTCTTAAATCAAACATGAAGAAAATAAACACGTCGAGTTAAAAACCTCTTTCTTTCGCCAGTTAAAAATATTCAAATCTGACATTTCACCTAATCTGTCTGTATGTATGTTCACACACGCGTACAACTGAACTAAACATGCGTCAAGCACGAGATACATGAGATGATGGACAGACAGACGAGGCGTGAAGCGTGAAAGTGGCATAAAGTTACGTGGCAGGGATGTGTTACAATGAGGTGATGTGAGACCAGTTTCACTATAAACTAAATAACGTTCAAAAATAAACCGTTGCGTTACTTACAAAAAGGACAAGGTTCTGAAGAAAGTAGGGCGATTATGTTAGATGTTACGATTGCACATTTGTACATATTGTACGTCGCCCTTTTTAACTGACTTTAAAAATGAGGTTCTTAATGCAACTGAATTTTTTTTCGTTATTTCTTTACTTATTTTGTGTATGTTACGCGCTTTCTTCGTCATGTGTGAATGATTATAATAATTATATTTTTAATTGAATTGGTTGTACTCAAGGTCTCCTTTACCTCTAAAAGAAAATTAAGGGATGAAGAATACAGCTTATTACAATTTATCACGACTTTAGCGCGCATTAAAGTGATACTTTTTTAAAGTTAATTGTGAAAAAAGTAACTCTATCCAATATCATTGATTTTCAAAAGGACATTATAAAGTTTATTTCTTTTAGGCATATTTTTTTGTAGTAAGTTTTATTAACTTTTAAACTTTCGCGTTCGCTAATTCAGAATTTAATAATTTAGTTTTTAAAGTAATGATTATATGAAGTTGTTTTTACTTACCTTACCAATTAATTATTATTCGTATTAAAAATGTCGTTCCAAAATATTCTATTGTTGTCCGCAAATAAATGGTACAAAAAGAAGCATTAGCTTATCACTGATATGCAAATATTGTAGAAACTTGAGTACTTTAGCGTTTTGTGTAATCATTTTAGGTGATTCTATTATTCTACCGTAATATGGGTATTTACATTTTAAAGCAAAAATTAAATTATCCAACGTTTTTAATGACATTGCAAGTACATACTTGCCATTTTGGATTAAGAATTATGCTGAATACACACGTATTCAGCATAATTCTTAATCCTAAATGGCCGCCGCCACAAAATTTTTGCTTACATTTTTACAACCCCCTTAATGTGGATATCAAATATAGTACACCATGAAAAAATCCATATATTAAGTAACTAAAGGAAAAACTAAAAACTTGGGGCGTCGCATTCATTACGTATTTACTCAGATTATGCTATGCTAAAGCTAAACAATAATTCGGAAATTAAATCGATGAGCGATTTAATTTCCGAATTATTGTTTAGCTTTTAGTGTCCGCATAATTATTTATAAAAACCCGTTTAACTTAAAGATAGTTTTTACTTATTTTATTTATTTCGTATAAAAGAGCTCTAGGGTTTGTACCGTAGAAATGCACAAATAAAATGAGTAGAAATGTCATCTGTTTTCCTTATCACAGTATGTATAGTAAAACATTTTATGTATGAACTTAAACAACTTCAATTTGTTATTAGAATGTAAATTTGTTTAAACATCTAACTTTCCCATCCAACAACTTTTATATACCATGATTATCTAAACAATGCGTTAAGTAGGGCGCAACCCGAGACAGACACACAGACGGACAGCGAGGCGTGAAGCGTGAAAGTTGGTGCCTCAGGTTACTTGAGTAGATATGCTACACGCTCCAGCCTCCAGAGACTTGAGCGCGGGTTAGATGTCGCTAGTCTTGCGGTTTTGTTTCCTATTAAAATATTACAACATAACATATTATATATCAGGGCGTCTCATTATAAAATATATATGCATTAACCATTAATTAATCTTACGTCAATCACGGGTGAAGGGCTGAACGGATCCGGATGAAATTTGGCAAAGAGATAGATTGTAGTCTGGACTAGCACATAGGTTACTTTTTATCCCGGAAAAATGTACGGTTCCTGACTGATAGAATTTAAATTTCACACGCGAATGAAGTCGCGAGCAACAGCTAGTATTCTATATAAATTAAAAGCTGTTTGTTGGTATACTTATCACTTGAGAACGACTGGAACAATTTGATTTTTTTTTTTTTATAGTTACGTAAATATTTTTTTATAATAAGGTTTTTAAGAAAGTAAAAGTTTGAAAAGTTGTCCCGAATACCTAAAATCTGGGGAAAAGTGGCAGTGTGCTCATCATAAAATTGAAACAAAATTACAAATTGGACTTAGATTTTAACTAATTTAGGAAATCGTCTGTCGGTTCTGCAAGTTATTAATAAATATCACTTCGTGCCAACGGAAGATTGCAAATGAAGGCCACGCCTGGTAAGTCGCCCGGTCTTTTAAGGTTTTAAGCCAGGAGGTGGATAGTGGAACTCTTAGTGGCTACTAGTAAACCCCTCGATTTTGGGTTCATATGATTTGTTTGAACGAGTCCAACAGTTTGGGTTTGGTAACGATGGTCTGATGATGAAGCCAGGAGATGGATAGAAGAAATCTTTTTTACTTTTTAATTCGGTTCGCCATTAAAGCGTGTTTTTAGTATTACTAAATTATAATTATTTGTAAATACGTAAATATTTTACATAGAAACAAGTAATGCAAATTGACATGTTGAAGCATACAAATATTTGCAGTAAGTAGGAATCTAATTCGCAACCCTTGACATTGCGTCTTACGTTGTAGATACCTGTAGAACCTCTTCAAAACGCCCATCGTGAGATAAAGCCATTGGGTTAGGCCATATTCCACTACGATGACAGACGATTATTTTTTATATTGATCGCAAGGAAAAAACATATTTTAAGTGCCATACCTATACAAGTAATTAATTGTACAAACACATTGAGACCCCTCCTTGCCTCGGAGAGCATGTCAAGCCGTCGGTCCCGGTTGCCATACGAACATCTGTAGCATTCGTAACGGGTAGTTGGAGCCCTAAAAAAAAGTCCGATAACCTACAGGTCTAACTACAGAACTTCGATATCGCCCAGTACTTGGGTTGTGGAGGTCTGATGGCAGTTACTTCACGTAAAATATCGAAGTTCGGCTGTTTCGTAGTTAGACTGAAAGCCGACCCCAACTTAGTTGGGAAAAGCCGCGGAGGACGAAGCCTTAATGTACAAGTTGTGACACCTGTTTCTTTTCCTTACATTTTCCTAATCACTTGCATATTACATATTTCTCTGTCTTTGATCATTTCAGAAATGATCAAAACTATTCTACCATTACACCGCTTTTGTTCTTACGTAACATAGATTACCACGACACACATATAGATGGCGTTATACACAGTTATAACAACAAAACAAACTAATGGTGGCTAATCTACGATTTCCCACTAACTGTACCAGTATTTTCTGCGATATTCTCAACAATATTTCAATTACTTAGACATACACCTTATGAGCTAAGATTTAAGGCTGAATTTCCAATGATTGGAAGTTGTTTTGTGATGGTTCGTGATACGTCATTAGGTGTTATTAAAGTTTTAATGTTTCCCAGTCTAATGACTCATACATACCACAGTCACTTTCGTATCGTGCAAAATTGCGTAAGAAGCCATGGAATTTCATACATTGCAGCTAAGATCTGCTCGTGGTTCGTGAAGTAACTATTGACTCACCTGGCTAATATGATGTTGATTAAAATCATCAGTAAATAACATAAATGGACACTGGATTGGGTTGTTTCTTCACTAATAGTAGTCCAAATCATTTGCAAGGAATTGCTAAAAAAATAAGCTTTTAAGAGTGCACTAGTAAATAAGTCGAACTCATCTCTGAGAGTGGCCAATACATATGTATGATCATCTTACCTCTACTCACATTGCCTCTTGATGGAGACCATGATTCTGTCCATGGTTCAAAGTGAGAGTGCGTTGGAATCCGCCGCTTCTTTTTGTGAGGACGTGATGCCCGCCAAAGAGGTGGCGGAAAGAGAACTGGAGAGGGCTAATACTTTCTAGAGACTCTCCTCGTCTAAAAGAGAGCGTGGAGCGTAAAATGTTCATTATAACGATTTTTTGTTTACAGTTTATTCTGCATACGGCGAGACTCAAGCCCGCTACATGTATTGTTTTACTCTTGTACATTAACTTTGGAACACGGAAAGAAAGATATCCCTTGCTCTTTGCCGACTTTCTGACAACTTTTTGAACAAACGTATATTGCAGTGTCGAGGGAAAAGCGTAAAATACATAAATAAAAACAATTTAAAGCATAGTAAACGAATATTATAATAAATGATTACGAAAGCGACCTCTGTAACTTTTAATGTACATTCCTGGGCGGCAAGGATACATATGCTCATATTAGTCTATGACATTAACGTCAGGAAAACTCAACTTAAGTCAGAATGCCAGAGTTAACATAACTCCACAAAGGCTCAACATTAATTGGATTACCATAAAATACATCTGCTACAACTAAACATCTATCCGCCTACCTATACCGAGGCATTAGGTGTCACGTTATACTAGAAATATTATGAATAAGCCCCAACAAGCAGTCTGGATTGGCTTCGTTAGCGGCCTTCATTTTGGTAAGCAGTAAAAGTCCAATTTACTGCAGCCCCACCATGATAATAATGATATAGGTGTAATAATATGAACGATTTTATTAGGGTTTGTTTTTAATTACATTTTCGAACTCAAGAAATACAGATATTTGTGAATGGCTACTAATTTTCTCAGAAATATAAATTGGACAGACTTTTACTGCGTGTTATTAATGACCTTTAAGCTAGTGTAGCTACGAGTATCATTGCCTTTATGTGAAAGATATTACGAGCTATTGTTGTACTTACAAGTAAAACGAATTTCATATTACTGTATAGGTATTATTGGAAATATTAATTCTTACTTTATTTGATTGTCACCATCTGTATGAAAATGGCGATTTCTTTTTGCATTTTCAAAAAACCGCCGCGGGCGTGCGTCACATCCGAATCGTCAGATTATTGAATGGAGGTTTCTTTCGGGTGTACTTAACATAGGGGATGTTAAGTACACCCGAAAAAAATCTTAATTTCTGACGCGCTCGAATAAATTATTATTTTTCCCATTTACTACCCTTCCATACGGTCACCCCCACCAGGCAAATCGGCAGATTAACCTACCTCCATTATCAGATACATGTGGAGTGTCTACTCTTTTAATATCTAACATGCTACACTAAGTCAGTTTTACTATTTTTTTTTACATCTTTAAAAACCTGTAGAAGCTCCCCCCACCAGTGAAACGGATACATCGCATGAACTCTTTTTCTTTCTACCATCTGGTATCAGACTGGCCTGTTGGTCTAGTGGTTAGTGACCCTGACCGCTATGGTGTGACCGCACATGAGTCTGGGTGTTCTTTGTGTCCGTTGTTTCTATGTTTGTAAAGACCCCGCGACCCAGGAGTAATTCCTAATGCGGGAGTTGTCTTTATATTAAATAAAAAAAAAAACCTAATCTTCAAAATCCAATAGGTCCCAACGACGCTCGACTAAATACCCATTTAGCATCGTCGGCTCCCCTTCTATTACTAAATTATCCTGCAGTTAATCCATAGCTGTCTATTAAGAAAAAAAAACTAACTCACCAAAAAAAATGCAAGACAGCTTGACAGTTTAACGCAAAGGAAACTGCTGTTAGTTTAGAAATAGAAACGCTTGCGATAACGGACATTGTCACTACAATTGGTACTCGTGATAACCCATCTTACAGTAGCTATAAATTTGAAAAAGCAAACTAATAAATAACATCTGATATACACTACTCCAGTAAAGAAATATCACTTCAATAACATCTAATTAAACAGTACATATTTGTCTAATAGCTGACTCTGTGGGTTGACTCCGGTGTAGTAATTACTAGCTCACGGCAGCCGCATAGCACAGCACACGATCGCCTATGTCCTGGTTCTAAAGCATAAGCGAGAAGCGGTGTAAAGCATTATGGAAAAAAAAAGCAATATCCATACGAGTATGTATGTTCACAATATTTTGTACAATAAAGTATTATCTATCTATGTATATTTATCTAAACATATGTCGTGGCCAGATATCCGCAGCGTTTCGTCATCGTTCAACGCGACAAAACTATTATCATATTATATATAATTAGCAGTTCTCCAGGAACTTTTTGGCTTGCACAACCAATTGTCGCCTGCGGTATTTCCGGACCGAAACGACCTTTAAGCCTTCAAGAAAAGAGCGTACTCCCACCTCAAAGGCCGGCAACGCACTTGTGACTTTTGAGTTGCAGGTGTCCACGGTCGACGGTAGTCACGTACCATCAGGTGTCCCGTCTGCTCGTTTGCCCCCTATATCATAAAACGAAACTAAAAATTGATCACTTTATCTCTCAATTCTAAGATCTGGCCACGACTGACTAAAGAATTAAAGACAAATCAGCTTAGTACCTTTTCCCAATATTTTCTACCTTCGAGGAAGCTCTATAGTTACCATATAATTTAAATTGCTTCTACACCCTGGCAACACCACCGGTGTCACTGGCTTTTCACCAACCTTGACTCGTCCCAAAATTTGAGGGTTGGTTGATGAGGTAGAAAAGTTGGTTGGTGGTAAAAAACTAACCTTACAACAATATATGATGAGGTCTAGCAATCCGAATAAAAAACCAGAAATGCACCACTGTGATATTCTTCTTTTAATTTATTTTATAGATTGGAGGTACATCTCTAGTCCAGCTTTTCCTATAGTAGATGAAATCTGCCATATATTTTATTTCTTTTTTATACTATTCGTTTTATTGTTGAGAAATTACGGGTGAGTGGTGAGTTTCCACTCGCATTATATACAAGCTTTCGATGTTTCTCTCATGTTCTCGCACCTTCATTTATTGTGTCTGATCGCAAAGCAATGCGTGACTCTTAAGAAAAAGTAAATAGTGTTTTACAACAAATACGCTTAAATAACAAGAGATTGCGATGCGATTGCTATTAATTTAATCCACACTGTACAAAGTTTCCCCCACGTGTATCTGTTCAAATCTAATTTCACCCTGCATTGACATTTACGTTATCTGTCAATGAAATGAGAATGACTGAATGTAAAAATATATTTCAAAAGTAGTAGGGACACATTGTCAACTAAACATAGTATGAGTTAACGACTGTGACACGGCCACAAAGAAAGAAGAAAGTAGAACAATACTGTACTTTAATTGTAACAAAACAGATAACCGCGGCATTTTTTGTTTTACAAATAGTTTTTGAGAAGTTATTATAATTAACTCAACTGTGGAACGATTTGTGTAAAATAATGCGAACAAATCTTATTCACATTGTTGCTGTGCGGTCAGGCATAAATAATAAATTCAAGACATGTTTCAAAATGACTTAATGTTTCTTTTAAAAATATATGATTTCGAGGTGGGCAAAAACCCATAATTTGCCATAAGCCTCAAAGCTACTATTGAAATAAGTTTTTTGACGTGATAACGTCTTATAAATCGATGAAGCCGGCCGCACGCACGAAAAAGTATGACGCATTGTCACGTTCCGTCTGAGCCGAGCGTGCAAGCGAGAGCGCGGAACAAGTGATAGAGAGGCACGATCGGCCTAAGCGTTCGGCTTGTGACGCATCTATCTCTCTTCCACTGTTTTCTTATGACGTTATCACGTAAAATTATCGTCCGTAAACCGACTTAACAGACAACCAATTTTTTTTTACCATGTATTACGTTTTTCGATCATTGGCGATGATTGTGCTTTTCGCACTTATACTTAGATTTCCCTTAATTCAGCTTAGAGTTATGGATACAGATAGGTATCGTATCACACCAAGTGATCAAGAGATAAATGATCTCTTTAATATCACTTTAATAAAGGGGTAGAAATGAATGTCACACACCATACTGTACACATACACCATTCAGGCTGTTTACAGTTGATTCTAAAGAAGTGATTCTTATATAGCGCTATGGTTTCTGGTCTCAATGAAATCTGCTGCTTGCTTTTAGAAAAAACTCTGTCAAAATTACAGCTAGAGCTTCTTGGTAACCAACTAGGAGCCGTATTGACTGAGGCCGATTCGATATATTACTACATATTATAAAACAAATCTGTCTGTTTGTTCACGATAAACTCAAAAACTACTAAACGCATTTTCATACGGTTTTCATCAATAGATAGAGCGATTCATGAGAAAGGTTTAGGTATATAATTTGTTAAGGTTTTGTGTAAATTGGTTGCAATATGATGATGATTGTTGAAGATGTCTCTGCTACCCGTGCGAAGCCGGGGCAGGTTGCTAGTTGGTATATAACTTTTGCATTTTTTGCTAAAAAGGTATTTTTAATTAAAGTAACTAATAACGCAAAGTGTGTGTGCAATTATTCTCAAAATTTATAATAAATATTACCCATAAATTGGTATCATAATTTAGGTTCGTGCAACACTACTAAACGCAAAATACGTCTTCAATATTTATAAGTTACATTTAAATTTCTCTTCTTTCGACATCCGCCGCCACATCTCCCAACCTAGCCTGCGTGCATACCAAAGGAAATAGCAGTTTAATAACAGTTAATAATTATTTAATATGCTATAATAACTGTTACCGGTTATTTTACTTGCACACGTGAGCATACTTGTGCTCTTCCCTATCCTTACTTAACTATAATATGAATGAGAAAGTTTCTACTGTGGGATGTGTTATATCGTCGGATCGTGGGAGAGCCATGCTTCGGCACGTACGGACCGGCGCAACCGGAGTGATACTACAGCCACACAGAAAACAGGCGTGTAACAAGACTGAGATTACCGGAGGCCCTTCCCCCTATTACCTTAAAGGCTGGCAACGCACTTGTGACTCTTGGGTTGCAGGTGTCCAGGGGCGGCTGTAGTCACTTACCATCAGGTGACCCGTCAGCTCGTTTGCCTCCTGTACCATGAAATAAAAATCAATTAATAAAAAGTAAGAATAAAAGGTTTTCATTTAATTAAACGTAACTAGTACGTGTGAGCCTACAGTCGATTAATAACTTGAAAAATATGTGTATGACTTTTAAATTACCAATGTACTTTTTAGGACAGAAAGATACCCCAGACGGGTACCTGTACCTTCCGGAATAGGTAACACCTGCATAAAACCTTATTACCTACAATCTCTGGCAAGATTTTCTTGTTACCTATTCTCATAGGTGAACTCAGGCAAGCTGTCAAACAAATATCTGACGGTACTATCGGACGGACTGGTAAATCGGTTTAGTACCTAGTCTATGGGCTTTTGTATCTCCAGGCTTAGCAATCAAATAAAGCTGGATGCCTAAGACCATACATAATGCTCGTTATGACCCCTTTATTTTACCAGAAATCCCTTAAATATCAAATTACCCTTCAAATCTCACACATACGTCTATCATACAAACGACTTCAACTGAAATGACGCATTGTATTCTTACGAAGAGTTCCTGACCGAAACGCCCGACTGTCCCTTACAAAGTAAATCATTGTGGATGTATACGTCGATATATGACGTCCACCATGGAAGGTAGGTCAAGCTTAAAGACTTTTAACTTTTCGTAATAGTAAGTAGTAATTTATAAGTTTTTATTGTGTCTATGTAAAAGAGTCATTAAAAAAAAAGTTATTTCATAAAAAAATTGCTTGTCTGTAAAGTCAGTTTACGGACGATAATTTTACGTGGTAACGTCATAGGAAAACAGTGGAAGAGAGATAGATGCGTCACAAGCCGAACGCTTAGGCCGATCAAGCCTCTCTATCGCTTGTTCCGCGCTTTCGCTTGCACGCTCGGCTCAGGCGGAACGTGACAATGAGTCATGCTTTTTCGTGCGTGCAGCGTGTTTTGTAAAAGCATGCTTCTTAATTTTACCGCGATTTTTGTAGTATTTGTGCTATAGACATAGCTTTAAATGCGCTAATCTCTTTAACTGTCAGTCAAATTTGAATAATTCTTTGTATTGGGTACGGTATTTACTGAGGAATGTAATAGGCTATGTAACATCACGCTACGACCCATAAGAACGGAGCAATGACCATAAACGCAAGTGACACAGCGAGGAACAGCTAGTATGTTACTTTTTTGTTTTTTTTTTAGTAAAAGGTAAATTTTTGGTATAGGAGGCAAATAAACAGACGGGTCACTGGTGATGGTAAATGACTACCGCCGCCCATGGGTACCTGCAACTCAAGAGTCACAAGTGCGTTGCTGGCCTTTAAGGTAGGGGTAGGGGGAAGAAGGAAGGGTTAGGTTAGCGAAAAGCAATGCAACGTTGTTTCACTGCCGGTTTTCCGTGGTAACACTCAAGTCGAGCCGGCCTATACGTGCCGAAACATGGCTCTCCCACAAATATGCTTATAAATCGGTTATATTTGTTATAAATCGATTGCTAAAATGTTATTAGCATAAACACGTTATTAAGCATCTGCGCTAATTTTCAATTTCTTAAAGGGCAAATGGTATTTTTTTTTATCGTTGAACCCTAAAGCACTTAAAACCGTGGCACCGTTTACTAATACATTTACCGACCTCTCGATAAGCTATTATCTCAACGCCCCAAAAATAGTGTCTCTCCGTGACCACAGAGGCGATACAAATGGATCTATGAGTGGTCTTACTATATACGGATAGAAATACTAGAATACAACTCGCTATCAATATCTATTCCCATCAATTATTGAAAGTAGGAAACAAATAATTAAACGTAAAGATATTAACTGCGAACGCCTTAATTAGATTTCTCGTTAGGTTTGAAGTCAGCTTTCTCACTTAACCCTTTCCATTAAAAATAATGACTGGTAAATACACTATCACATAATAGCGTACTTTAATTCGATAATAAACCTTTTAACTGTTTCTTTCATATTTGTTATTACCTTCCATCTCGTAGCATAGGTCTATAAAACTTCATGGGTCTTGTAGCATGCCCTTTTAAGGGGGTATTTTGTGATGAGATTCTTCTTCTGAAGTTTATACACTTCATAGCATCAATAACCCCATCGACGAGTACTACGAGACAATCGGTCACCCATTTATGTCTCAAACTTACTTCGGTTGTAGTTAACTTCGAATTTTCTGATAAATATTTCATTGGAAACTTGTCTAAAAAGTTCTTGGTTTCTTATTTGTCAGCAATAATGTTCATTTCATTCCTTATATGTGCGTTGTCTTACCAATTCAACAGAAGTAATCAAAGCGTAAAGAATCTGAATTGTTGTCATATAACGCCTTTTGTCTTTAAATACCGCGGCAATCGATTCGTAAACGTTAATGTTTAGAACAAGAAAAATAGAAAAGGAACTGTTACAAAAGAATTTTAACGCAGATTGTAATAATCTTTACTGTACTTACTACGGGAATATGCAACAAAATTTTTATCCTCATGAGTGTAGAATTTTGAAAGTGCTAAATCGTAAATTAACATTCGTACTCTCGTTATGTACGCAACACAAAATTAAAAGACTCGGTTCTACTTCACAGAATCCATATTCTTCAGCATCACACTTAGACACTTCCGTTAATTACACCCCAGTCAAGAAGGAAAAACTAAAATTACCTTTAATTAACGGAAAGACTGGAATTTTGTATAGTTGAAAGCGGCTCTTTAACTGAAATCAATGTAATAATATGGTCATTTGGATTTTTTAGTATCTTATTTTACAGAAGAAGGAAGGTTTCCGGTCTGATGCATAAGGTCATTGGCTCTTAAACTCTTCAATTAATAGAAGCATAACATTACAATCTGATCGGCGATGGTTTTGATGAGCAATGTTCTGCATCCGACATGCGTGAAGATTGAACTCAATAAAATAATGCTTCAAGGTTTAAATTCTACGGTTCAACGCTCCTATTGCAACGTGCAAATACAATTGTTAAATTCTGTGTTATTTTTCTGATGGTAAGTGATCACCGTACCTAATGCCATTTAAAACGACAGTAATGTCACTATCTAAGAAAGGTCGTTCTATAGATTGTCTTTGCGGGGCACTGTTTTGCTTACATTTTTTTTTTAACAAAAAATGAATAAACCTTTTAAGACTTGAGTATTGAGCTTATTTAGATAAACTATCAAATGTTATAATAACTACTTTTGAGTCGGCGCCAAATAATAAAATGATTAATTACTTACGTAGAGCCTTCTCCATGTCTACGTACATATAAAATTTAGATCGGTCATAAATAACGGAGTTATATATACGGTCGAATTGCGATTCTCCCCTTATTTTTTCGTCGGTTAAAAATTAAAATATCATGCTACCTACCTTTTACGTTTAATATCGAAACCAATTATATTATAATATATACTTATTATATTCTGAGTTGTAGAGCAAGAATATTTACACCTATAAAACCCAAACAATTCATATGACGCTACCTACTGTTGCATCATATAGGTCAGGGATGTTATGGATATAAAATTTCGGATCTGGATACGGATACGGATATATGAATAATGTTATATCGGTTTCGGATACGGTTACGGATATCACATTATTTCGGGTTATCCGATAGTTTCGGATAGTTTCGGTTACGGATATTAGATCTTTAAAGAATGAAACAGGAAAATACAGAAAGGTGATGACTTAGCATTATTTCCAGGTTATTATTTGGTAGTAGAATCACAATTAAATTATTATAAAATATGTAATTGCATCTTGATAAAATAAATTATTAAGACTCCACCTTTATCCGAAATTATTCGAAACTTTTATATCGGTTACGGTTTCGGATAGTTTTTATTTCGGATATCCGATAGTTTCGGTTACAATTACGGAGTTCCATAACATCCCTGATACAGGTCGTCCTTTTTTAACATGTATGACTCGGACAACGGTGTCAATGTTATTTAGATGGTTATCAATAATGCAGTTACTGAATTGCATTATAGATAACCATCTGACATTACAAACCTACTTCAGTGTGATCACCGATGACAGCTTCCGAATAATTAAGAAACACTGATTATGCATAATTAAAACATAACACAGACACTTTTGGAACTATGATACCGTATAATCACCGTCAAATAAACTGCAATGGCTTCATTAATTTCCAAATATTAATATAAAATCACTTCCTTATTAAATATTTATTCCACTGTACATTCCAGCTAAATTAACAAATATCAAAACTGAATTCCGGTTGTGTTATTTCACGTTATTAACCTAAATAACCGTTATTAGCGTCGCGTGGATATCGTGACCGTTAATGTAACTGGCAATATAATATTTTAATTGAAATTGTTGCTACTGGTTTGGAAATTGAAAAGTGCTATGGGACTATCTGATAGGTAAGCTTTTTAGAAGGGAATATGGAACTAAATATATTTTTCTAGAAATTGTCTAAAACAAATTTTACAGGTTACAGGTTACGCTTGGTTTATTAAACCAAACGCAATACAAATTAAACACAAATTAATTAACATTTAACATTAATTTATTTGACGATTTATGTAGCGGACGTAGAGCTTTTGACTGCCAGGTAAATCTGTTTTTTTCTATTGAAGGTTGCTGTGTATAATGTGTGTATATAAAAAAAGTACATATTATGTCTTACTGTTATCTAAAATACATAGTACAAGTAGTTTCTTTGGGTCTAGAAAGCTCCATGAAATATATATGGAAATATTATTGTTATTTGACAGTTTCACCAGCGTTGATGGGGTCATAGCGTGATGTTACATAGCCTAATCTTCCTCAATGAATACTCTATTCAATACAAAAAAAATATTTAAATCTGACTTATAGTTCTGGAGATTACCGCGTTTAAACAAACAAACAATGTACTCTAAATAGTACACTCTAATTTACATACACGTTCCTTTTGATAAAGTACCCTATTTGAAATACCATGTTAAATATGGGTGGGAAAATTTACTGTACCGTGTATAAAAAAAGTCTTATAACCTTCAAATGTATAATCAAGTGTTATGAGTACGATTCTCTTACAGAAAAAGTGTTTGTGTGGTCCATTCCATAACCCGGATAAGCCATTAGTATAAATATCAACTTTGTATATTGTTCTAGGCTAAAAAAACTTACAACAATAATTTTGTTGAAAAATTAATCACGTACAATAGTCCGTGTGTAGTAACAAGCGTTGTTTGTATGCGGAGCGCACGCGTCTCCAACATGCGTGAGAATGCTCAATTGTCCGAGGATAGCGGCTACATGCGCATGACATTTATGTTAGACACAAGACATCCTTGTAGGTATTATTCTTCTCTTACTTTGTCTACATCCTTGTGTGATATTAACTCTCACAGCTGATCGAAGATGTTCTGACAATATAAAGTAGGTTGAATTTGATTTCCAAGATTTCTTTACATAGTTACAAGTAAATAATAGAAGCGTGGTAAAAAATAACGACCTTTCTATGCGATGGAAAATGATAAATCCGTTTTCATTACTCTTATATAATAAGAAAGAGAAGTACATCAAGATACAAAAGCAATGTACTTACTTCAAAAGCTCTTGTTCAAGTTGAGACTATGAAAGTGGTGCTAGCTTCAAACACCTTCGGCATACCGAGATACCTTACTAACAAGGTGTTAAACACACACGCATGGACCGCATGACGATAAGGGGTGACACTCAGAGTACTGGCAGTGTTAGTAGTACCTACGTTAAAGATAAAGATTTGACTTTATTTCTAGGTTATCATTTGCTACTACAGACAATTAACCCTAAGTAGTAGTAGTAAGTAAGTGGTTATTATAGCTGCTCATTTTTAAGTGCGGTTTACATTAAACAGACACTTTAGCTACATATAAATAATAAACATCTGTCATAATCATAACATATCTTATTTAAACTCCGCCCCTATCGGAAATTACTCGAAACTTTTACATCAGATTCGGTTACAGTTTCGGATAGACTTTCATTTCGGATATCCGATAGTTTCGGTTACGGACCTTCATAACATCTCTGGTTAAAACTTGTCGCCCTTCCCATGGAAATCTGGTCGGTCTGGTACTTCACACTTCACTTCACAGCAGAGTGGCACCGATGCTTACTACTGTATACTGACTATTTTGTAAAGAGCTTAGTTATTTTGTGGTTTTTAGTACCCCAATATAAACGAATGAATGCTTTTAGTAAACCCCGAAATGGTGTAAAAGGTAAAGCAATCATTCAATCAAACCTCGAATCTCCAGTTAAAAGAATTACAAAGATCACCTGTTAACCGAAATTCGGCGCCGCCGGTCGTAAATACCCAGACGTTTCATTATCCGCCCAATTTGTTACTTTCCACCTCATAAATACTCTTCTTCGCATGATTATAACCATTATTTATTAAGTGGGAAGGTGTATTTTCGTTTGAAATGAGACAGTCAGCGTGTGTGATCAGTTTTCTGGGAATATGTAAAGTGTAAGAAGATTTGATTTGACCTTTAAGCGCTTTGACTTATTAATCACACTCGCTTTGCTACTGAGCTCGATATTGGATTGGATTCCCACACGTGCACATGCAGGTGCATTCCTCAGACATACAGAGGACCCCAACGATATCGGTACTTGGTATCTAACCTATTCGCACGAAGGACTTAGTAGACTTACTAGAAGTGTAGGCAAAGGTAACTTGTCGACGTCTGTGTTCAATGAAAACTATAGGTAAAAACTATGTTCATGTATTTTACGAAGTAGGATTAAGATTTCTCAAATTGAAGCAACAACTATGATATATTCTATTCTATCTCCTATATTAGCAAACACTAAATTAAAAAAAAAACAATTTTTAGTATAAAACACTGACAGACACGACATAAGTATCTCTTTTGTGTCTTAGTAAAAGCCACAGTATGCTAATCAGATTTCACTTTTATGGCACCAAACGAACCAACTTAATAAAGTCAAAGATTTACGCGACGTGTCTAATGCATTCGACTATGTTAACCATTTCATATTTATTCATATATTAGAACAGAATACAGGTAAATTTATTAAATTTAGTAATAACATACCTTTCTGATAGAAAACGGTATGCGGCGATTACTAGAATAAATTATTTGAAGAAAAAATATTTCTAAGTTCTAAAAATGTAAATATGGTGTACCTCAAGGTAATGTTTTGGGTCCACCGTTATTTCTGTGCTATATTAATTAGATATATAGCTATACTTTGGGGACTGTCAAGTAAAAAAGTTCATTGCACAAAAACGTTGCAAGTACGTATTGAAAATTTTTATAATAATATAACTTGACACATCTCACACACGACCGTCTGATCCCAAACTTGGCAGAGCCTGTACTATGGTAACCAGACCGCTGATAAACATAATTATATATTTATATACATACATGTTATAGATAAATTACACCCAGACACACAACAAATGATCGTGGTCATCGCACAATTATTTGTCCTGGTGGGACTAGCCACTAGACCAACAGGCCAGCTAGCTTACTACTAGACAAGCCATTAAAATTATGGAGTGTGCCTAATGTTTACATGTGTAAAGCTGCAAGGTTGGTTAGGTCTAACATAATAAAGTTTAATACAGCGTACGAAAATTATAGCTAGACGATGAATATTAATGTGTGATGTGATGAACTTAGTATGTTACCATCAAAAACAGCTATTTTAACGAAATTTGTATTTTTATTTGTAGTAATAGCTTATTATAACTTACTGCTACTTAAGTTATTACATATTTTATTGTTTCTTATATAAAACCATATAAAAACAAAAACATTGCAGCAATTTAAGATCTTTTGAATGATATCGAATGGATCTACATATGAAAAATAGTGGTTTATGTCATGTTTGTAATTAATACTTACTTTAATAGTAAAAATGAACACTCTAAAGAAACGATAATGTATGTGAGGTTTTAAAATATTCACTAATCTATTCTTATTTTCAATCCCATCGAATCAAAAAACAATAACTTACACATACCAATATAATAGAAGTGTCCAATATTTAATTTTATTTCACCCATTTGAACATTGCGCAGTACCTCATCTACATTCGGACCTTAAAACTTCCGATAACCGGTTAAGTAATCGGATAGCAACTCGAAGTAAAAATTACAAAATACATTCCATACGGCACAACTTAATAAAATTATACGACCAGATCTATCTTAAAGAATCTCACTCTTTTATTAATATCATCGGCATCTACTGAGCAATTACTGGCAGTTTGATGTATCGATTCGATTCTCGATATGCGATCGTATCGAGTATTCAACTCGTGGAGATCGCATCGATAGCGGTCGGTAGGACTGCGGTGTCGGTTGGTAAGCCGGCATCAAAGACTAGTTTGACGGATGACTACTGCACTAGCTTGCTTCGATGGTTCCGCTTAGTGACAGCTCTATGTTGGGCTTATGACAGATGTAATTATGTAGATATTTAGTTTAAATTTTTATTTTTAATCAGCCAGATAAATCCTAGGGGCTAAAAATCCCCCAAACCTCTTTATATACGCCCGTGCGTTCCTCAAATAATATGTAAGGTCTGGCGGCAACCAGCGATTTTTAAGCATGCTTTGTACTATTCGCGACGAATATGTCGGGTCTTTCGGCTCCCTATTGCCTTCACTTCTTACCTGCCTTTCCATTTCAATATACTTCCAATTTTCCCATTTTTCAATTCCCAAAGTGCCCGGTTGGCGGCAATAGGCTTGCTCCTGACCAACTCATTGTCGGTAAGATGTGGGTGTTTAATACCTACACCTCTGCCTACCCCTTCGTGGATACAGGCCCGAGTATATGTATGGTACGGTACGGTATGGTATAATACCTTTATTTTTACCAGATGTTTAGATCGAATTGCAGATTATATATAAATATAAGTATTACAGCGATTTATTGCCGACAAGCTGTTGTCCGCAAAATTTTGGTGAAATGTATAACACGGGAACCGTTCATTTTTTCAAAATAAAAAGTAGCCGACTGTAATCTATCTGTGCCAAATTTCATCTAGATCCATATAGTAGTTTTTGCGTGAAAGAGTAACAAACATCCTCACAAACTTTCACGTTTATAATATTAGTAAGATTTACATATCTAATAAGCGTTTGTAATGTTAATTTTATTTGTAAATTAGATCACGTTACAATTTATTGTTGCAATTTCCCCGACATACTCATTTTCTGCATTCAGATCAATTTAATAAGAGTTACACAGTTGGAGATACAGTAGCTTGCGAACTTTCATACAAACTTGCTGGCTATTTTATGGTGATTGCAGTTTAGGGTTTAATTATTATATTATCGAATAACGGAACAGTTTATGGTAAGTGCTAGTAGTAAAATCACGGTACGGTATCTATAGAAATGAATTTGTTATTGCGAAAGCAACATAACATCATAGACTATCTTAATATATAAAACAAAGTCGGGTTTGTTCGAACACATAACTGGAGAACGGCTGTACCGATTTTCATGGTTTTTGATTTGTTGTATTTGTCTCCGTCCCGAATAGCAGAGTAAGTATTGAAAACATTGGAAAATGACGAAAAAAAAATCAAAGAACAAGTTTTCCTATACAAAATGTTCATGGGCTTCGTAACTGTCAATCATTTAATGTTTATCCCGTCGATACGATAAACTCTCCCCTCAAATTAAAAAACGTATTTATAAAGGTTTCTCAATCGACATGATATAGCCACAATATTCGGATAATGGCGTATTATAGATTTTAAAAATTTAGAATAATGTCAGTAATGAAAAAGGTTTGACATATATATATATTGGTTGTCAAATATTTATGCGTGCATTCAGAAATTTGTTTTGTGTAAACTAAGGAAAATATATCAAGCTACTTAAATATAGAAAAAAAATGAAAAATGAACAAATGACTTCATTAAAAAACAAAAAAAATTGTCAGCAAAGGAAAAGACGCTAATGGCGAGCCGGGTGATTCAAATTACGTACTGATAACAACTATATAATGCGAGAGAAAGAAATCAATGTTCGTTTGTTTGTCCTCTATGCGTTTCGAAACCATTAATCAGATTGTGATGAAACTTTGGCAGGGTGTGCTGGGGAAGCCCGCGAGGGTTCCTGGCCCAAAAAATAAAAAAAGGCATTGGATCGCATGCCGGGTGCATCTAGTAGATAAATAAAATCATAGTTGTTTAAAGGTTTAAAATATATTTTTTGATTAAACAGGACCTTTTTTAACTAAATATAGTAAGTATAGAAGCGGCGGTAGTGTAATGGCTAAGGCGTCATACTTGCGATAAAGTGGTAGCGGGTTCGAACCCACCCAGTGCACTAGCAGCTTGCTGGCTAGCTGGAGGGGTTAACAAGAATACTAGTAATGTGTGACCCACGTTGCTATTAATGATAAATCATTTATTACGTACAACCGCTACATGCTGATCAAGGGTATACAGTGGTGTTAACATTACATTCGATATCGTTCTCCTTAATCTACCTTTAATGGTATGCACATTTTATAATAATAAGTTTTATTTAATACTAGCAGCGCCCGCGGTTTAACCCGCATAAGTCCCGATCCCGTGGGAATATCGGGATAAAAAGTAGCCTATATGTTAATCCAGGTTTCCAGTTATCTACATACCAAGTTTCATCGCAATCGGTTCAGTGGTTTTTGCGTGAAAGAGTAACAAACATCCATCCATTCATTCATCCATCTAAACTTTCACATTTATAATATTAGTGGGATTTCAAAACAAATTGTGCGAAGTAGTTTTAAATAGGTAGGTACATGCATCAACATACTATTGTTTAATAGTTAATAGTTCCAATGATAAACTAGTATACTTTATTCTATAGTATAGTAGTAGTATAGGTTATAAAAAAATTGTAATATGGAATAAATAATAAACTAAAAACAGTTCTTGACCAACCAAGTCAAGAACTGTTTTTAGTTAGTATCTTTAGCAAGATGCAGGCAAAGAGCAATTAATTTGTACTGTATTTAGTTAATATCTTTAGCAAGATGCAGGCAAAGAGCAATTAATTTGTACTGTATTTAGTTAATCTGTTAATAAATTTTGTAATTTTTGAAGTGAAAACTTCTTTAGCGGCGTTGTGCCCTTTTTTGGATAGGTAAAAAATGTTAAACTCGCGTCAGGACACGTGACTCTGATCGGAAATGTGTCCGATTTTCTTATATTTAAAAAAATATTTTTACACCATCTGTGGATTCTGCGCGATACTACTGTAGTTTGATATATAGTAATGTATTATATGATATAGATCCACTAGAGGGCGATAATCTAAGTTTTGGGGAGTAATCTAAGGGAGTTTTATCAGCTCCTTATTAATTAATCTTTCATAACAGACATTGTTTAAAATTTTAGCTTTCTGCACTTCTTCTACAACTACTAGGTACTACTTCTTCTTTAAGTATTCCAAATTGCACATTTGTTTATTTTCTACTGATACCTGAATGGTATCAGTAGAAAATAAAAATATTAATATTTCATTAATACATAAAAAAAAATACCTATAATTTAAACGTCTCATTCAGCAATCAACACAACATTCCTGTATTAACTGTTGCATTAGGTGTAATTAATGATCTTAAGATCTGTATCGCTAAAGATAAATGATTAGGCGTGTAATAGATCAATCGAGACAACAATGATCGCATAGTCACGTTACGAAATTAATGGAATCGAACCTTGGACCTGATGGTATCGACCAGCGTAATTATCATGCATTGTATAGTATATATAAGAAACACGAGGTAATACATAGGAAACTGTAGATAATAACTGAGAATGGTTCGATATATGTAGTGAGCAGGAAAGCCGAGGAAATTGTGTCCTCAAGGTTTAGCTTGGAAAGACAAACAATACAACACACAACAATAACAATTCGAGACACCTCACACACGGTCGTCTGATCCCAAACAAGGCAGAGCCTGTACTATGGTAACTAGACTACTGAAAAACATTTTACATATTACTAAATACACAAAATCTATAAATAAATTACACCCAGACACAGAACAACTGATCACACTTTTTTTTTTTATACGACACGTCAGAATGACCTCAAACCGCCTGATGGAAAGCTAGAGTGAGGTCCAAAGACTGAGGACCACCATTATAGATATGGATGATACTAAACTAGAAAGGAGGTGCTGAACCACGAGAATAATGCTTGCTGAACAATTGTTTTTCTTGGGTGGGAATCGAACCTAGCTCGGCTCTGCAATCAGGATAACTAAGCGCTAGCTAGGCCAACAAGCCCGTCATGGTTGTTGTTCAGTAATTCCTAAGAAATTCTCCATCTTCCTTCACCACATTTCAAATACACGAGAATTACTGTAAAAAGTCTCTTCTACATATAAACATTAAGTATTTAAATTTTCACACTCCTCCGTACCCGAAATTCGTTTAAAAGTGGTACAAAAAAAAAATCTTTACGTATTAATATATAGTTCAGGTATTGTTGCAAAGTTTTACCCCGTTGAAGGGATGACGCCATTGCGAGACCTTTCCAGGGAATTGACCTCTTCCAACATAATCTAATAAATAACTCAATTATCTTAAAAAGCAAGTAAAATGGACGATGGTGGGAGTATACATCTGTAAAACTATTTAAGTATATGTAAAACTAACATGATTTCTCTTTGTTCCAGACCCGTCTGTCGAAACTGCGTGGTGTCACCAACGGGTTCATCACCGCCACCAATTCACGAGCAAACATCATCACCACCGCCTCCAGCGCCAGCATCACCAATCACATCACCGCGTCTACTTCCATCTCTCCCGTCACCACAACCATCTCACAGTGGGTCTTCAGCACCAAGCCAATCAAATTCACCTCATCCTTACTCTTACCCAAACTTCAGAAGAAGTCAACCTGTTCAAGGCCAGAATTTCCCAGAATTTGGTCTTCTCCACAGTCATTCTGTGTCTCAGTTGAATAACCCTGGACAAAGTTACCAGTCTCCTCAATCTCCTCAGTCGGCTATGTCGCTATCCCCTCATCCGGTACCCCAGGGAAAGCTCCGAGGCTTGCTGGAGCATGCTGAAAGGCTCATGAAGCCTGGGGACCCTCACAGACACTCGCAATCGGATGATGATTCAGGATGTGCTCTTGAGGAGTACACGTGGGTGCCACCAGGATTGAGACCAGAACAGGTAACTATTTAATTTAATAAAGTAATTTTTAAGTCCATTAAACAAGATACGCATAGAGTCGATATTATATGCGTACATAGATCGAATAAGCTCACTAAAATTGGCCTCAAACGGTTCAGTTGGCAGAGTGCGCTTATGAACATTTAATAGTTTTTAAAATAATGCTTATTCTGGGTGTAAATAGCACTGACTATTCCTACTGCTCGTACTGGACTAATACAATATTTTTGCGACGCACCAATATTGTTACTTTTTTATGGTATAGGAGGCAAACGATCAGACAGTTCACCTGATGGGAAATGACTACCGCCGCCCATGAGCACCTGTAATTCCAGAGTCACAAGTGTGTTGCCGGCCTTTAAGGTGGGAAAGGGGGTTATAAGGAGCGAGGAAGGGAAGAGGGAGGGGTCAGGGCCTCCGGTAACCTCACTCACTCGGCGAAAAGCAATGCAAACATTGCTTCACTGTCGGTTTTCTGTGAGGCCGTGGTATCACTCCGGTCGAGCCGGCCCATACGTGCCGAAGCATGTCTCTCCCACGAATATAATATACAAATGTAAAAACAATCGCACCACTATTGCTATAAACTATAAAAAAAATCACTAATAAACGGGAACAGCTATGTTGTTCGTACGTCAATCAGCCCTCAAGTGATTGTTATCAACTTATAATACATGCGTAGCCCTTTATTACCCTACCATTGTCAACCGACCAATAGCGTTACGCTACTAACTCCTTTTTATGAAATAGTGAACTTTTTTATCGCCTTTTATAGTTTGAACCTATTTTTAAAAAAAAAATACGAGTTTTTGATGTGGTCACAACAAATATAAATCAGAATGTAACTTAATAACATTACCTTATGTTAAAAAACAAATCGAGCCTTGTTCTTTTGAAACAATACAAATACATCACATGCAAAATATTACCCTTCCTCTATAGAAAAATTTGCATTCATATATTCAACATTACGACGAATAGGCATCGAACAAACGGACACAGAATTTTTACCTTCAGCCGTGGGGACCAACAAATGTGTTCGCCATTGTGACGTCTCTGCTCACCACAATAGTGTATTGTGCGCGGAGCTTTGTTTCCAAACGATTGCTCTTTTTTGGCCGTCGTCAAGAACTGGAATGAAAGTGTTTTTGGAAAACAGGACTTGTTTTAGTAGCTTTGTATGAAAACATTTGAATCGTGGTCTATGGTTTGTTAGTCCTGTCTATGCTCGAAATGATTACATGTAATCAAAAAGGAAAGGAAGAAAAAAACAATAGTTGCAAGTTAAACTCACATGGAACATGTTTGTAAATATGACTAATCCGATCCACATTCTATTTTTAATAATAATTTTAGTTTCAAAAGCTAAAAAACACGCTTTTATAGAAAATTCAACTAAAAAATAAAAAAATTAATCAAATTATTGCATTGTCATCGGTCTTTGACACGTGTGCAAAATTTGAATGAAATCTGACCGTTTAAAGTGGGGCAAAATCGCGCCCAAAGGAGTCGGTTACAAGAAAATCACTGTTTGAAACGTTTCGTACAGTGATTGTCGAAATTAACTGAATTTCATAGAAAAAAAACAAATTTAGGTGTAGGTGATTGCTTCTTTCATGAGTTGATCTTAGCTGCTCGACTGACAATCTCCTCCAAATTACACGATCTTTGTATAAAACAAGCTCCGAAACTGGATATCTCGCAAATCCATACTAGTGTTTTTCTATGACAATTTTCATTCTGATTCGTTAATAAAAAACTGTCTAAACTCATTACGGGATAAATAATGTTCAGTGCAGGCATCACAAAACGACAAGCACAAGTAAAACGCACGAACTCAATTACACGATATTTAACTTGTGTCAGCGGGCAATTTGTAACTCATTATTTGTATATTATCTCATTTCAGTAACATTTATCATGTCATTAAGGACACTGTAGTTCTTTTGTGCTTGAAATATGGCAATATCAACTGTTGATTTATTACGAAATGGTAGTGCTATAACTGCTGTGTCAAATCTTTTATTTCTTTGCATATATTTTTCGCGTTGTATTAAAGAGTACTAAAAGTAAATAAAGAAGTTCTCGTGAGTTTTAAGATACTATTTTAATTTAAATATATTTTTAGCGTTTGAAGGTCTTAAAACAAGATGGTTACTTAACATGGCGCATTGGTTAGCTTTCAAATTATAATTTTTTGTTCTTCTGCCATTAAAATTGTCCAGAATAGAATATCATTAAACCATTCATGTGGTTGATTTGGACAAGGAACAATAATAATAACTTCACACATCTCACACACGGCCGTCTGATCTCAAACTAGGCAGAGCCTGTACTATGGTAACCAAACCGCTGATAAACATACTTATATATTTCTAAATACATACATATTATAGATAAATTACACCCAGACAACAGAACAAATGATCATGCTTTACACACAATTATTTGTCCTGGGTGGGAATCGAACCCACGACCTCTGGCTTAGTAGTCAGGGTGACTAACCATTAGACCAACAGGCCACGCCAACTAATGACTCAAAGAAGTTACTCACTAAAAAAAAAAAAAGAACTGCCCTGCCCTGAAAAATAAAAAACGAATGATGCGCCAGCCGCCATATCGATTTTTTTCAAAAAGTCATTCGGGATGACGTAAGGATTCTAACCATACTTCATACATCATTTAGAAGCAATGGTGGAGTCCTGAAAACATTACCCTCATTTTTCTTTCATTTTTTTTTTAATCTTTTAAAAAGACAACTCTCGCATTAGGAATTACTCCTGTGTCGCGGGGGACTTTACAAACATACAAACAACGGACACAAAGAACACCCAGACTCGGGTGGGAATCGAACCCACGACCTATGGCATAGCAGTCAGGGTCGCTAACCACTAGGCCAACAGGCCAGTCAAATTTTAGCCAGGCCATTTAATCAAATCGTTCCGTTACAAGATCAATAACTTAGCGAAGTAAAGAAAAATATGTACTTTAGATTTACTTGTTTCTCATCATTTCTGAACGTATTCTCGGTATAGTTGTCTGCAGCTCTTACCACCCATAATAATTTCCCTCCAAATTAACTTTGCATACATTATCACTAGCCGTTGCATAATATCAATCGTATTGGAAATGACTTAAAATAACTTAAAAAATATTATAATCGTAGGACCCAACGAACCCCGGGCGGTCCCCGTTTAATATGGTAACCACACAATTGCTTAAATCTTATGAGAATTATTATTTTTAAATGTTTTTGACATTTTTCAAATTCTCACAATAAACAGTTTATCGACCCCATTTAGTTGTTACACGCTTTATATTAGCTTCACTTGTATGTTTGTTTGTAACCGACTCCTTAGGGCGCGATTTTGACCCACTTTAAACGGCCAGATAACATTCAAATTTTGCACACATGTCACAGACCAATGACAATACAATAATTCGATTAAATTTTTTCTAGTTTTTAGTTGGATTTTCTATAAAAGCATGTTTTTTTAGTTTTTTTAAACTATTATATTATATTTTTGATGTAATTTGTGTTCATGTTAGAAGTGTAATCGGAACTTAATCGAGATGATATTTATGAGGTACAATTCTATTTGTTTATCCGATGTTTTGATCAAATTACATCGTAATAAATGTGTGTCGGTCTAGTGGTTAGTGATCCTGACTACTAAGCCAGAGGTCGTTGGTTTGATTCCCACCCAGGACAAATAGTTATGTGATGAAGCTGTCTAGTTTGGGATCAGACGGCCGTGTGTTGTCTCAAGTTACTATTTTATTAATAATTGTATAATTGTAACGTCCTTGCACAACTGTTTGGTGCGATTATCTAGTGTGTTTTTTATGGTATAGGGGGCAAACGCGCAGACGGGTCACCTGATGGTAAATGACTACCGCCGCCCATGGGTACCTGCAACTCTATAGTCACAAGTGCGTTGCCGGCCAATAAGGTGGGAGTAGGGGAAGGATGGAGAGGGAGGGAGGGAAGGGTTAAGGCCTCCAGTATCGTCACTCATTCGGCAAAAATCAATGGCATTGCTTCACTGCCGGTTTTTTGTAAGGCCGTAGTATCACTCCCACGATAAAGAGTAAGGCTGTCGACGCATTTGTGGCTCTTGAGTTGAAAGTGTCCATGGGCGCCGGTAGTTACTTACCATCAGGTGAACTGATGGTGACTCGTTTGCCCCCTATCCTATACAAATAATCTACCTTAAGGTAATTTCAAAACGACAGCATAGTACCAAAATAGGTGGACTACGTAAGGTATGTCTCATTGTCCCCTACTTTTACTTCAAACACAGTCACCCTACAGACAGTAATGACGCCGCACTTTGAATACCAAAATACGAACATCTTCGGTATTTATAATTACAGTAAAAATAAAGTATTAACTCGAAGGCAACGAAGCAAAAAATTAAAATTACTCTCTTGAGCTGTCCCCTTGCGCTTGCGTCCCCTTGCTGGCAATAAACTATCCAAGAAACAACAGAATGAATTTTAAGTTTGAGGGCATTGGTTGATATGCATCGTTATTTTAAGACATGTTTACTATGGCTTTGGAATATTCTGTAAGGTAACTTACGCAAATTGTTACGACAGCTTCGCATTCCGAACAGATTCGAGTTCGGTGCGGTTTACGTCGCGTCACCGACGAAGGAGGTAATTCCGTCTGTATATTTCGTGTTTTTTATACAAAGAGTTTTTCCGTGGTAATAATAATTACACGAGGAACTTTACAATCATAATATATAGGAATAAGAAATAAGTTGTAGACCTATTGAAATACACATACCGCTCGCCGCCGGCGAGTTCGTCCTAACACCTGGGAAACGAATCTCCTCCCGCGAACGCTCCGGCTATGGAATGAGCTTCCTGCCGAGGTGTTCCCGAGGGACTACAGTGTAATGCATGACGTAGGTTGTGACGTATAATGTTATAGATCGGAAGTTCATAAATTCCTAACATTTCTTAGGACCTACGTAACATGCTACGTATGATAACCTAGATTAATTCCTATAAAAGCTCTTGTATTCCTTCAGAAAATATAGTTATTCTACAGTTCTAACAAGAAGTTGTTTCATTTCAATTAGTGATAATCTCCACGTACTTCAACAGTATGGGGTTCTTCAAGAAAGGAGTGTATAGGTTTTTAAAGGGTCGGCAACGCGTATGCGAGTCCTTTGGAATTGCCAGGGTCTTTAGGCTAAGGTAACCGTTTACCGTCAGACGGTATGCTTGTTTGCCGTCGACATGGTATTAAAAGAGTACGAAGAAGGACCTTTATTTACATTACCACAAAACATTTTTTTAGTAATATAAAATGAAATGAAGACAATTTTCTCCAATTGACGACTTTTGTGGCACGGTCGTAGAGCATTTGACTGAAATATAAAGGGTCGCGGAATTGATTCCCGCGCGGTTCAAATATTTTTATGCATGATTATGTGTATTTAAATGCACTCAGATCAACTGAGTGTTTTTTATGCATTACATGTACAAATCTGTGCTTATTTCGGGTTTAGATAGACCGTGTAAAATATCCTAGAACAATATAAAAAAAAGCAAATTCACATTCCCTTTTGCTCATAAAAATTAACAACAGCATCCCTACGACGGTCGAATAAAACACATAACTACTACATCATAATTATCTACAGTATCTCGTAAGCAGTGTACTAAATCAATAGTGTCCAGTTAAGACGGCAATATTTCTGTGCAGTTAATCTCATAATGCCACTATCAGTGCCACACAGGGCACGACACGATATTTCTTATTTCGACCCACGTACTAATTTAATAGCTGAATATTAGTGCTGAGGTTATTATTTGCGAAAGGGAAATAGATTACTTTTGTCTGCCTCACTACACACACTGCCTACATCCTTGATAATATTATAAATGGGAATGTGTTTGTTTGTGACTCTTTCACGCCCTAAGAAAGAAAGAAAGAAACAAATTTATTTTGACCTCATACACAGGTATAAAATCATTTATACCTGTGTGAGTTATCATTAAATGAGATTATAAATCTAAAATACCTCTGCATGAGCCAAAAAATGGTCGTTAGCTCAGCGTAATGCCACTTCGAAAAGAGCCATGCTTCGGCACGTATGGGCCGGCTGGACCGGCGTGATACCACGGCCTCACAGAAAACTGACAGTGAAACAATGCTTGCATTACTTTTCCCCTCTTCCCTCTCGTCCCCCCTCTTCCCCTACTCCCACCTTAAAGGCCAGCAACGCACTTGTGATTCTTGAGTTGCAGGTGCCCATGGGAGGCGGTAGTCATTTACCATCAGGTGACCCGTCTGCTCGTTTGCCCCCTATACCATAAAAAACTAGGCTGGTACTTTGCTTACACCTAGTGCTGTACACGGACGGAGAGCAGAAATGAGAGAGAAAAGACTTAACTACTCAACTAATAATCATGAATATTTGCATACACATTAACAGAAAAGGAAATAGTGTACATACTGTCATATAGAATAATAAAATTGTACTGTTCAAAACACGGACTGTACGGATAAAAAATAACTTTTAACGTTAGACCTAGACGTTAGATCAGACTCTGTGGTTCAGACGGTCGGCGGAATGGGGCTAGGCGGAAAAAAGTGTTAGCGTAACGAAAAATGCTGACCGCAAGTTGATTAAGTTGAGTAGGGTTTGCTTGGACATTTGTTTAAATAAAAAGCAATAAAAATGTTACAATACAGCATATACTCTCTTTTATTGTTGCAAAAAGCAATGTAGACAGAATATCTTAACTCAAAACGTAGTGCATTTCTAAAGTGCAATCTACAAACTGTGTATGATGATATTTTTACCTACGTATACATTTATATGCATTCTATAGATATTTAATTAAATGTTGTACAAGCGAACTTTAAATCCGTAAGTGTTGTGTGTGCACACCTACTGATCAAGGTTTGTTTCCATGATCTGAGTGCAAACCTCTAAGTGCCTATATACTTGTAAGAGTAACAGTGCCATAATATTAACTTCCTAGCTAATCTTACTAATATTAAAAAGGCGAAAGTTTGTGAGGATGGATGGATGGATGTTTGTTACTCTTTCACGCAAAAACAGCTGAACGTGTCTAGATGAAATTTGACACAGAACAGTCTGGAACAGCACATAGGCTACTTATCCCGGAAAAATGTACATGGGCATCAACTAGTATTATAAATGCAAAAGTGAGTTTGTTTGTATGTGACGCTGTAACGTCTTAGCTATGAATCGATCGTCATGAACAAAAGATAAATGGACATAGGGAACCTTTCATTCAGAAAAAAGTACTGTTCCCGAGGATGGGAAAATGACTATTACGCGGGCGATGCCGCTGACGAAACCTAGTTTAGACAAATAAATATACTTCGACAAATTACGACATCAACGACAAATTATCTCAGTTAAAAAAAATCTATTATTTTTTTTAAACGAAATAATTTGTCGTTGGTCAGTCATGGGAGTGCCGACAGAAGTGAAAACTTAAACGAAACGATGAACTTAAAACGTCACATTAGCAGGTTGGTGACGTTAATTAATAAGGAGCTGACAGAACTTAATGTTTAGATTAGCCCCCTCTAGTGGATCTATATATGTATTATTAGCGTGACGGTCACGGGTTCAGTGCTTTCTAAGAAGCTAAAGAAGTTTTCACTTCAAAAATTCTTGCTTTCGTTACTTACTCCGTTAATTCAGTGACTTCTAAGCTTTAGACAAAACGCTACGACTGAACGTCTTTAAGGTCTTACCACACTGACTTTTTTGGATCTACAGGTTTTTAATAGTAGAAATATCGGTCAAATGTGATATAATACAAGAAATAAAACTCCGAAGCAATTAAAGTTATCCATTCTTGAAATTACCCGGAGTCTGCTAAATCCACGTCTTCTAATGTTCCAGGTGCACCTATACTTCTCAGCGCTTCCAGAAGACAAAGTCCCATATGTGAACAGCGTCGGAGAGAGATACAGGCTCAAACAATTGCTTCAACAGCTTCCACCGCAGGATAACGAGGTAATTATTTATTAGGCATATTTAAAAAGTTTTTAGGATACCCGATTGGGCAAGACACAACGTCATTGCCCCTCAGATCTAGAACTCGACTTCGAAACACCGTTGAAGATTTTATTGAAATTCTGTTAGATTATCGCCTAGTACTTGAGTTGTGGAGGTCTGATAGAAGTCGCTTCACGTAAAATATCGAAGTTCAAATGTTTCGTAGTTAGACTGAAAGCCGACCCCAACTTAGTTGGGAAAGGGCTCGGAGGAAAAAAAAATCCTACCAGTAGGAACGCTTCCAGATTCCATTAAAGATTTATGCTGACAACAAGGACACTATATGTGCATCTCAGCCTTGCTTGAGATACAAAGTAACACTTATGACCACGAAACCGAGACTTATTCTGTATTATGTGCTCATGACCGTTAAAATCACGTGAAGCTACTTTTACGTTGACTGAAAAATTTGCATTGCATTAGATAAAGCCACAGAGAATAGAACTTAGCAATAAAATATCTGCCAACTCTTTTTCATGAGACATTACAATCTTAATGTATACAAAAATAGGCTAAAACAAAGAGCTGCAACCAATACCTACACAACAAAAAAAATACGACTATGATGTTTACTAAACTATTTTAATTGATTTGCTAACATGCCAGTATTAAATTTTATTAAACACCTCCTTGTTCTGGCAACCACTCATTTTTACACTAGTCTTTCTCACTCTTTCTTCTTCCAAGTTGGAATAGAGATAGTTTATCTCAATATCTCTGGTGAACTGTTTCAGGTCCGTTACTGTCACGCGTTATCAGATGAGGAGCGCAAAGAGCTGCGTCTGTTCAGCGCTCAGAGGAAACGTGACGCGCTCGGCAGAGGGCAGGCCCGCCAGCTACATGCTCCCGCGCCGTGTGACCGGGTATGTACTTTTATATCTTAAATGATTAGAAAGTAAATAACTATACCGTTTACAGATTAGTTGTTTTCAGGGAGTATGTATCAATAAGGATGATTCCCCGCCTCACGATTTCAGACTTGTATATTGTAAACCGCACGAAAGCTTCGAATTTTTATTCAAATATTAGTGCTATTGTTTTTTAAAACGGATAGAGCGGGAGAATGGAAAAATTAGCTGATACAATTTAATAATAAAGCGTTTACTTTATAAAATTCAATGCTAAAATTGTCAATGACAGCGCTAAACAATAGAATAGCTCACTGCTAGGCAAATAGCTGGACTTCGTTCTCCTAAAACAAAATACGATCATTATTTGTTTAAAAATCCTTAATCTATGTTAAATTAATTTAACTTGAAATGTAGACTTTTCATTCACTTTTCAAGTTAAAAAGAAATATGTGTCGATAAAAACTAGAGGAAGGATGAGGGTAAGGTGATCTGTGATACAGGATTTAACATAAAATACAGCTCTTCACACGCCCTGTTTCTCAAAGGCTGAGCAACGCAAAAAATTAAATAATCGTAAATCAAATCTCTTGTAAAAATTATATTGAGTTGGTGAAAGCATGATAAGGTACTTTCATTTGATCATCGGATCAGTTAACATAGCTGCAAAATCTTTTGTCAAATGCCATTCGAATGTGCGATAAATTTAATCATAGATTTTGTCTTTGAACAACGTTTTTGAAACTCGAATTGATTTGACACCATTCTCAAGACATCTCTGATAGTTGAACAGTATTGTAATCAGCCTTTCAAAATCCGGGTGACCATATATTTAGAATGTCTAAATCGTCCTATACAACTAATTTAACGAACAAGCTCACGACCCGCCTGACAGTAAAGGGTTACCGACGCCAAAAAAAAACTGTCAGTCGTAGGACTGCACGTCAGAAGTGAAAACATAACTGACACTTCTGTCATCTGAGCGTGAAGGTCACGCGAGTTCAGTGCTTTTTCCCCACACCAAAAGTGTTGATCGTGCCTAAAGAAGTTTTCACTTCAAAAATTGTTCAGAAGTGTTCATTTTTGAAGTAAGTGATGCCATCTATTAGTAACATCCATCAAACTGACGTACGTTCGGACGGAATTTTGAATAAAGTTTTTCGCTATTGAGCACTCTAAGCGTTATAAATTTTCACCTTAATTACAATTATGTTTTTGTTTATTTTACCATATGAATTGCGCACACAATTAGTACTTTATTGAACTAATTATATTTTTAAAGATTAATTAATTAGGAGCTGACAGAACTCAATGTTTAGATTAGTGCCCTCCATATATGTACTATTAGAGTGACGGTGCGAGTTCAGTGCTTTTTCCCCATTGCAAAAGTGCATAACGTGCCTAAAGAAGTTTTCACTTCAAAAACACAATACCAGTGTCGTTACTTCTGTGTTACCAGCACTATGCCGTCCTCCTACTGGGCTGTCCCTACTCACCAGCAGAAATAGCGAAGCATTACGTTATTAGTACTGTCTTACTTATGGACTTCTGAGTGGAGGTTCTTTCCCAGTGGGACAGTTATCCAGGTTTCACAGGTCAGATGTTAAAAAGCTCGGACATCTTGGCAACTGACTGACTGACTAACTGACTGTTTGAGCTTTCCTTTAAATACACTCCCAACATTGCCATCTTTAATTCCTAAAGTGCCCGATTGATGGCAATACGCTTGTTCCTATTACGTGAGCGGGGCCAACATAAAGTTAGGAAAATCTAGGTATTTAATACGACTCAACTAACCCTACGGGGATATGCGCATAAGGGGGCATCCATTAATTACGTGAGGTGATTTTGGCGATTTTTCGACCCCCTCTCTCCCCCCGGTGAGGTGTCGTGAGATTTGGCTCGACCCTCTCCCCCTCCCCTTAAACGCCTCACGTAATTATTGGACGCCCCTTAAGTGCATGCAATAGTTTTACACATTTGATTCAGTGTCGGATATAAATTTTCTGTACCCTAAAAATTGGCGCTGCCATCATGCTATCATTAACGATTTTCACATTGGCTAGGGAATAAC
Organism: Euplagia quadripunctaria; assembly: GCA_963859945.1. Lineage (NCBI taxonomy): Eukaryota > Metazoa > Arthropoda > Insecta > Lepidoptera > Erebidae > Euplagia > Euplagia quadripunctaria. The sequence goes on along the minus strand of OY982575.1, from coordinate 1,480,053 downwards.
TATCTATGTACCTGTGTCTTCACTACGTAAACCTAATTCCAAAATAAAATATAATAGCCTATATTCCTTCTGAATAAAGTAGTTTTCTAATGGTAAAAGAATTAGAGAAATTGGTTTAGTCGTTTCAGAGTTTATCGAGTAAAACAAATCTTTCTTCTTTATAATAATAATAATATAGAATAGAGTAGACACCCAAGCTGTGAAGTTAGACCATCTGTGTGTAATAACTTCAGTTTACCATCATTTCATGGCGGTATTCAATTAGTTCGCAGTACGTGTTCATTACGTTGCTGCTTAGTACCAAGGGCACGTAGCGAACTAAGATGTTCATCCCTAGGGAAGGGATCTAATCAATATGGTGTAGACGGAATGTTTTCACTTCCTTGTTTTTATTAAGTTGCACAAGAGTGTTAATGTGTTGTGGTATTTAATTTTAGACTTATAATATTTATAAAGCATTTTTAGACATATTATAAAATCTTATTTACTGAGTTAATTAAATTTTATTCTTACACACACTCGTACTAATAACTACTGCCGTCCACCGAACACAACCAAATCCGCTCTGCTGCAAAAAAACATTCTTGCAGAAAAACTTACTAACAATTTTCCCGACCCGGGACTTTTATCTTTAAGCCGGAGAGACTACAATGCTTTAAGATATACATTTTGCATTGATTCCGACAATGGTATTGGCCGCTACATGTAACAGTGTTACTTCTGGGCTCATCTGGATTATTCTTAGCTATGGGTGGAGCCGGCCGGTGGCTGGAATAATAATGCCAAGTAGAAATATACTTTAATATCTAAAGATCTAAGAGTTGATAGAATAGATTTTTTTAGAGTTTTGGAGAGACGCAACATTAGTTTTGGTATACTCTTTGCTCAGGCATTTTAAATTTAAGACAGATTCCACTATGCCTTATTTATATAGTAATCTCTATCGTTATACATTGATTTAAAAAGAATACCACGAAAGTTATAGATCTGTATGTGCTTTACAAAAAGCTGACTTTAGCAACTGTTGACACTCTGTATAACAAATTTATTGTTTAGTTATTTAGTAACAGAACGCAGAAATGTAAACCCAGCGAAGTAATCCACCCAATTTATTCATACACAGCTGGAAATTAACCGAAACTCGGCCCAAACCGTTCGGGGGCGGACTTTGTACTATATTGAGCGATTATTGCCGAATAGCCCAAGAGTTTCTATCTCGAGTGATCTCAGTAACTTGCTACTAGACTTTTTTTCTCATGAACGTCTTGAATTTTTTCGGGAATTATTATTTTTATAAACCAAGACAGTTTCCAAAACGATACGCCAGCTTGGTAAACAGTTAAAGAATTTGTAGATCTTTTTAAAGACTGCGTTAAACCTATGCGCAACCAATCCTATGCATCTCCCATGCAGCCCTGGCGATCTTCTACTCCAGCAAAAATAATTATAACTACAATTTTATACTGCTTGGAAGTACTTTTATAACAGCTTCGATTCAAGCAGAAACATACTGTAGTGGTATTTTTTTATGGGATAGTGGGCAAACTAGCAGACAGGTCACCTGATGGTAAGTGACTACCGCCGCCCATCGGCACCTGCAACTCAAGAGTCACAAATGCCTTGCCGGCCTTGGGTGTGAGTAGGGCAAAGGGGGTAGAGGGAGAGTGCGGGTAGGGGGAGAAGAGGGGGAGAGGGAAGGGTTAGGGCCTCCGGTAACCTCACTCGCTCGGCGAAATACGCATTTACTGCCAGTTTTCTGTGAAGCCGGTATATATTGCTTCGGTTGAGCCGGCCAATACGTGCCGAAGCATGGCTCGCCCACAGTTTTTATTTTATTTAAATTGGTATTTATTTTAAACCCGAATGAGTTAGAATTGGTGCAATATGTTTTCTTCTTCATTTCACTGCTTACTCCTTTTCTATATATCCTCTGTCAGGCAGTGAAATTCAATTTAATGTTTCACATAAAGTCACGAAAAGTTCAAATTCCTTGCAGCCCATAAACTATTAACGAGGATACCGCCATATCCGCGCTCTGATAACTGTACCTATTTTCTTAACAAAATAATCAAATAACATTAATCACCATTTCCCCCGCTCTTCACTACACGCTGTTCCCGACGCGGCTACAATTTAATTCAGCCCCAATAAATCATGCGCCCTTGTTGCAATTGATACACGTTTTTTGTCCAGGGGTGAGCTGTTTGTTTAGTCAGTTATATCGCTACATATTACTTTAACCCTGTTGCAACATGGTACGGGCTTTGAAGGATTGCGACCATTTTTTGCTGGCCAAGCTGGCCAATGTATATAATTGAACGTTTTCTAGAGTCGGAATCTTTGTCCGTTGTGGCTGAAATGATTTAAGACCGTTCCGTTCGCCTTTGTAAAGTGTGACGCTTATAACTTAAAGTTCACGGATTAAGTGCATAGGTGAAGTGTGTGTAGATATCCGTTCTATCTTAATACCCTGACCGGTTGGAGTCATGGGGCTATCAAGATAGAATGAGACCATTGATTACTGACTTGTCTAGTCTATATGACCCTTGAGCCGACATGGCCTTTGCACATTTCGAAGTGATGTAAACTTGGATCCTTGAATTTCTGTTGCCGTGTCTTCTCAAGGCTAGTCACAGGAAATGTAGGTTGACAAAAGATCTATTTACAAAGGAAATTACTTTGTCTTTAAGTAGTGAACGATACCCAACTTATTCCAGAGTTTTGTTATGTAATAATCCACTTTCGCAATATCCAGTTTCATTAATCTCTAAACGACCGTAAAATGAATTTACCCTCGAAAATATTTAAAATTGTCTACTTACAATTTGCTAAGACAGAGCAAACTTTTAATTTCTCCCCCTAAATGAGGGGTCGTAATTAAAGAGTGCAGTAACAATTACCGGTGGGTCCACTGTTCGACTCCCAGACGTCTCAATTCCTTTAATCACTCAACTTTTAAATTGGATTTTTTCATGACTCAGTTTTTCTTGTTTTAATTTGAAAAGGTCGTTAGATATAATTGTGAACTTTTAATTTTACTTTTATTATTTAAGTTTTTAAATTTTGCGCAAACTGGCCTTTTTTCTATAATTATTTAAGAGATTAAGATTTCCTGGCAACGTCGCGTCTGTTTTCTATAATTTATTTTTTATTGACTAACTAACTCGAAGGTCCACAAATTGTGTCTGGTAAATTTTGTGGTCCTTCGATATATGTCGTATACATATTAATTTAGTATTTTAAATATCACGCTGACGTGGTTGAATTCCACCTACTACAATATTGATTTCACACCTAAATTGAAATCTAAATCAATCAAATCAAAAATTTTGTTGTCCATAAATCTGATATTGAGCCACCCATGTAATTAAAATTTAAGATAGTGGCCTTTACGAATCTTATATACATACTAATTATATTTTTATACCTAATTTAATTATAAATATGCAACTTTACTATGAGATTGCTTATACTGCATTAATTTATTTTCTTTTCGACAGTTCTATACGTAGTCAATAGTGGTGACCTAACATGTTGCAAGTCGATTAAAAATAACATTCGATTTTATTAAAGAGGACGTTTTAAATAAAAGTTAAATGTTACTGAGGACTCAAGTGGTGAATCTATCATCTTTCATTTCATTTGTTCTTTACTCTAAGATGAAACTTGAATTACAACATTTTGAATTTATTTATTGCAAATACATAAAAATAAATACAACTATTCATAACTTTTTTAAGCTTTTTTTAGGGCGTAAAACAAAACAAAAATAAAAAATACTACATGTGCAGTATCATAATGTCTGTGAATAGTGATAAATAGTATAATCAATTGAAAATAAACGACATATATATTTTTCTGACCGCGCGATTTAAAGTTTAACCAAACTCTGGCATAGTTACTTTCCCAAGCAACTGCAACAAGCAACCAATGGACATAGTAGGTACAATACGGATAAATATTATTTTATATTGTTCCTCAAATGTTTTTCAAAGACAAAGACATTTAGTGCAAACTGTAACCCATTTCGGGCATTGATTAAATCGATTAGATTACATCGTTAGTTTTCTTAACATTGACAAGACTTAAGCTTAAAACTAACACCACTTTTTTAAAAAGAATTCTTGTAGGTTGTAAAATACATTTTGAGTCAACCATTGTTTCAGTCTTATTTTAAACTTACTGATACCTAGTTTTTTCAATTCGATTTTCGATTCTATTTCAACTAAAGGCAGATAATATAACGTTAAGTTACTTTTTTAAAGAGACAAAGAAAACAATACGTGCTATATAAAAATTGTGTTTATTGATAGTAAATGGAAACAGTACGCACTTGGGAATTAATCTTCAGACCAAGACATGTCTAACTTGTTTAAATTCTGCCCTCTGAACTCGCCGACTAGTGATGGGATTGTAGTCGATATTTCTTAAATTTATATTCACTAGTGCTTACCTCGTTCATTAGCTGAAACTATGAACTATGGCTTTAAATTGATGGCACTTAAAATAAATCTAAGACACACAAAAATATGTAGACGTCTTCTTAGTCCACCTCGTCGTAGACAAACTTCAAGAATCTCCATATTATAGTTTTTCTTGACAATGATTAAGTAATAACAAATTCTCTAAAAGGTTTTAAAAGACATAGGCTGCTCTACTCCATTTTAATTTTGCCGTGTCCTTTCTCATGCCTACTCTACTATCTACATGCGTATTTCTATAACATTAAAATATATTTTTTTAAGCCATACGGCCCTTCGGAAATCTTACAGGAAATGAAAAGTCAGGGTATTTTTGTTACTATCCAATCCCATAATAGACAATAACCTTTATATCACAGCATTCTTACCACAAAAACATTTGCTGAATAAATATATCAATGTTAAAAGAAATATAAAATTATCGATAATTTTAGTTGTCTCATCTCTCTTGGCAGACGGCTTTAGGGTGAAGAAAGCAAATAAAATCAAAAACCACAGCCGCGACTGCCCCCGCGGCCGACAGAGGGCGCTTAACCCCAAGTGCCCCCAAGAAAGGGGAAAACAAGTTCAGTTTTATTTTTATTAGTTTTCTTAATGAGCGAGACCTAGATGATATTCTATTGTGTTAAGTGTCTATGTATTTGTCGTATTTTTAATAATAATTAAAAATGTTAATATTCTTGTCATTATTGTTTTTATACGTGACTCGCATATATACAGACATTAGAATTCTAGACTAATCAAGTAAGATTTTACTAAAGGATAAAGGTACAAATGTGGCCGTATATCCGATCTGTTTTTATCGCCAGTAATTTTATTAAAACTGAAAGAATGAAACTGAAAAATATGGGGTTAAAAAGTTTAGGTCAAAATTATGACAAACATCAACTGGTTGTGTTGGCTTACGTCGGTAGTGTACTAGGTTCTATGATCCGGCCTCCATGAGCGCTGGCGTGGGGTAACGGGTTGGGCTGACCGTTCCCTTGTAGAAGCAGGCCCGAGACGGTGGCGCGACGTGTTCCACGCGCACCTCTCTGATCTGGGGGGGAGTAAGGCCCCCAGTACTCCATGATGTGGTCGCCTACTGAAGGCGGCCAAAGGTCTGCAGGGGTTCCCGGTGGTCTCCTTCCTAGGGTATACCCGGGTCGCCCTGCAATAGACCCATTTGTAACGGAGCATCGTGTGGTTTTAGTCGGTTCGATTCCAACATTTCACACTTTACCGTTAGCTCCGGTGAGGTGATGACCCGTGGGGGTTTCCACACGATAATGTAATAGGTTCTGTTGAAACATTTTTTTGATTTTGACTAAACAATTAGTTATGACTCTGAAGGGTTGTATACTAATTACAAGTCTATTTTAGAAGTAATGCTTTAATATATTTTTATTACTTATACAGTATTACTGTAACAAAAACTTAGATAGATTAAGAGCTTTTTACATGACATGCTTGATAACCTTACAATTGACTAATTTCAGCAAAAATAACCCTTTAAAGGCAGATTTTTTACATGACGATTTAGCATGTTTAACCGACTTCAAAAAAAGGAGGAGGTTCTGATTTCGTCGGAATCTTTTTTTTTGTTCCCCGACTACTCAAAGACGCCTAAACCGATTTAGATAATTCTTCTTTTGTTTGAAAGGGTAGGTATACTTCCCAGGTGGTCCCATGATCAGGGTCTCATGATAAGATCTTGGAGAAATCGAGAGAACTATTGAAGTTTTATAGGCACACTTAAAGCGATTTGGGTATTTTTATAGCGACTCGTGCATTTGTTTATTAAATAAGTTTTACTCAAGGTTGGTCTTATTTAAATTTAAAGAACTTCTAAGGATGTATAGTTAAGGGATGAAAAACACAGCTTAGAATAGAATAAACTTTATTGTACACCTTTTACATGGAATAGGTATATCTGGTGAATGCGTACAAGGGGCGGCCTTATCGCTAAAACCAATCTCTTACAGGCAGGCAACCTTTGGATGGACAAAGACGACAGTAAATAGATGAAAGCATGGGTAGTTTTGGTGTGTAAAATGTACTGATATAGGAAATATTTTGATTTGTTCAAAGAATCATAACATATAAACATACAGCATTTATAATGGTTTAAATAACAATTGTAATAATTGAAAATTACAATTTATCATGATTTAGACTGAATTTGAACGGATTAAAATCGGTGATACCTTTTTAAAAAAATAATTATTGGATGTACCTGTAATATCTGGTAAAGATAAAAGACATCCCCATTGAGAGAGGTTAGGTTAACCTTTGCTGTCTATGGCAATTTGTTTGATTGGCTGTTGTCATCGTTGGGGTACACAAATCGAGGGTGAGTGGTGGGTTTTCTCTCCTAAAGAATTATGTACTGATGTATTTCCACTATGTAACACCTTTTTCAATTAATATAGGCCGTGTAAGATTTAATACTTATTCTTATACCTATCTCTAGCTTAAAGCACAGCTTAGGGAACGTACCCATACTACGTGACCCGTTCCGGGGGAGGGAGGTCTTCAAAATACCACGCTTGGTCACAGGGGCGGGGGGCTTAGGTTTTCGTCATGTAGTCAATATCCTCTAAGGAAATCTCGCGCTTTTTCACTTTTTAGCACTTTTTAAACTCACAGGTGGCAACAAGCAAGCGTTTAGCGCTTTTTAACTTTCTATCAGCAAAAAATGATTTAAAACCATATTTATAAAATATGTACTACGTGAAAACTAGAGGGGGAGGATGGGGGTCTTGGCATATGCTACGGGTGGTCACCGAGGGGGGGGGGGGGGGCTATAAAAAATTGTAAAAAATGGGTCACGTATTATGGGTACGTTCCCTTAATTACAAAGTTTAAAGAAAAGAAATCAAGTTTTATATCAAATTAACCACCTCTGTAAATCCAAAAAATGACGCCAATTTATCTCAAAGTTTTGACATTCCCATTTATCGTTCAGTGGCGCATAAAATAATCGCAATTACCGAGGAATACCTATCATAATAATATCTGTGCAGCTAGCGGTGCAAGGCGCCGTGAAATCATCCCCCTCTCACCCCTAGAGCTTCACCCCCGCCGACAATTAGCGGTTAATGTAGTGGAAACAGTCAAGGTTGTGGAAAGCACTCTTTCCTTTTCTTGTGCGTGCGTGTTTCCATTAATCTACTAGCACTTTCGTGCACTAGCACTTCGCGTTTATGGCCGCTGCTCCGCTCCTAAAGATCGTAGCGTGAAGTTAAATAGCCAAAAACCTTTCTCAGGAATTGGTCAATTAAATGTAAAAATGATTATTCCAACGGGAGTGATTATCTTAGTTATAACGCGAAATTCAAACCATTATACAAGCTCTTCAGCTTTATTATTACTAGGGTCTATTTACAGGGTATTATTAGTAGGGTATATACATATCCTGTATATGTATTATTATTAGTAAGGCATATATACATATACAGCGTGTAAGTATCACCGTCGCAAATAACTTACAAAAACGTCGTTCTTGGGATACTTATCACAATGCAAAAGTCAGTTCATCATAAAAATGCGTGATTAAGGATTTACAGTCATTAGTTTGATTTAGAACTACACAATGTAACGTGACAAGCGTACGTGTGCGGTACGGCGAATGACCTTCAGTGCACAGCGCCGTCGAAGTAGCTGATTGCGGAAATGTTTTACATTACAGTTTTAGGCCGTATGGGGTATTTACTGATTTTTTTTCGGTAAAATGTTCTGTTTACTCATTCTGATATCACTTTTAAGCAAAAAAATGGAAAGAAAAAAATATGAATTTTCCGGTAGAAATTGCCAATGATTTTCGACTCAGAATGATGGTCTGAATACACTATTTCAGGAATCGGTACGGTGTCATTAACACGCTGTATAGAGGTTACATCTAAATTCATCTCATTCCTCATAAGGCACGTTATGCTGAGTGTACTTTTTAACCCCCTACGCAAAAACCAGGGTGTTATAAGTTCAACGTGTTTATCTGCGTCTGTCTGTGGCATCATAGACGGATGGACCGACTTAGATTTTTTTGTTTGAACGGCGACGTGCTCGAAAGTATTCTTAGCTATAATTCAAGATAATTATACATACGTCAATAAATATTAATATTTGATTACTCTAAATAAACAAAACTAATGTTGAAACGTTAAGTATAATATACGTTATTGCTCCGTACAATAAATATTGACCTAAATAGAGACATACATAAATTACAATACGATAAAGTACAACTTGATAATGGAAACGCACTTGGATCCTTCGTTGTGCGCCGCGTCTAGATTTTATGACGTCAATCGAAAGCATCGCCGCGAGACGAGACTTTATGTCTCTTAAAGATAATGTTTGTTCTGGCTGTTTGATTGTTGGTTGCGGTATTCACTCGTAATCGCCTGAGCAATAAAATATAGGTGTACTCATTCAAATATAATTTGTTTTTAAACTTTAGCGACTTACACATGTTAGATGTTTGAGTCATGATTTAATCGCGATAATATTTATAACTTTGGTGGCAATATCTTACTAATATTAAAAAGATGAAAGTTAGTGATGATGGATTGACGGATGGATGAATGGACGGATTAGTCTAAGAGCTGGCTACCAAAATCAGAAATGATAAGCTGCAGTGACAATTTTTAGCTAAAAACACTCCTTACTATATGAGAAACCCATAGTACTTACTGCCAGAATTAGGTTAAAAATAAAAAGTACGTAATAACATATCTAAATGTATACATAGGGTACACTGGAAGTTGTGTGCTCCTGGCCGCTCATAAATGTTTGAATTTCGAATGTTATATTTTTTTAAATATAAGAAACTCGGCTCCGTCTTACGAATTTTCGATCAGGTCACGTGTCCTGACGCGAGTTTAACATTTTTTACCCATCCCAAAAAGTGCACACCGCCGCTAAAGAATTTTTCACTTCAAAAAAAATGTTTTCCGGTTTACTAATTTATGATGATATCTTTATTTTTCACATACTTAGACACCATTCCGCCTTCTGGCAATTGTTATCCAGATTTTTTAGGTTATTAATAATATGAAAACGAAATTGCCAGAACTGCACCTTGTCATTAAAATTTGAATTTTTTTTACAACTTTATTGACTTCTGGCAACGGTTAAGCCCCGATCTAGACTTCTGGCAATAATTTTATGCGATTGCTACAGTTAAAAATTATAACTATACAAAATTTCAGCGCTGCATTCAATAATTTTATTTTGATAAAAAATTTACGTGTCACTGCACCTTATCATTTCTGATTTTGGTAGCCAGCTCTCCGTCTAGATGGAAGGATGTTTGTTACTCTTTCACGCAAAAACGACTGAATGGATCTGGATGAAATTACGCACAAAGATAGGTTACAGTCTGGAAAGCACGTAGACTACTTTTTATACCGGAAGAAATATACAGTTCCCGTGAGATAGATTTCACCAAAATATCCACGCGAACGTCATAACTTACGGGCAAGAGCTAGTGTCAAATATATCGGCAAATACAAGGCGAAAAATCCAGTGCATTTTACATCGCAACCTTCGACATTGTATTTGATTTAAGATCGCAACATTAAAGGATTTTTTTAGAAAGAATTCTACTATCGTGGGTTTACACAATACTGTAATATATTTATAGTTAACTTAACTTAACTAGTATTATAATTACGAAAATGCGTTTGTTTACTTAATTATGTATTTATACGGGAATTGACACGATCACGAAATAGGTATTACATACTTCCGAATTGCCTGACGTTTCGAGCAGGTTGCAATGCGTTTGTTTGTTTATTGGTTTGTTTGTGATGCTTTCAAGCCTTAACTACTCGACCGATCATCATACAATGCTGCACGCAAGTTCCCCAAGGCATCCATTAATTACCTGAGGTGATTTTGGCGTTTTTTCGATCCCCCTCTCCCCCTGGTGAGATGGGGTGAACTTTTGCTCGACCCCCTCCTCCCTAAACGCCTCACGTAATTAATGGACGCCCCCTTAGGTATTCAGAAAAGGACATAGGGTGCCTTCACCCAGAAAAAAGTACTGTTTACGAAGGAAAACCTAGTTTATAATGTCTCTTATAATTATCACTGTATTATTAAGGCACAAACCCTAACTTCAAAATAAATACCCTGTTATCGTCAGCCAGCCATATCGTAAATGTCTGCATAAAATTAGAAAAAACTTTGAAACATTGTTTTCTATTTAAAAAAGACAACTCCTGCATTAGGAATATTCTTGTATCGCGGCAATCTTCAGAAACATTCAAACAACGTACACAAAGAACACCCAGACTCCCGTGGCCCGTATGGGATTTGAACCCACAACACTCGGCGCGGCGTAGTGGCGAGGTGACCACTTAAACCATTGCGCCATCCATGCAGTCAATCTATAATATCTATGATTTCATATTCGTTGCAAAAGCTTAGTAGCGTACACATCGGTTAAAAATTATATAATCTTATTATTTCCAGGCCGACATTTACCATCTGGTAGAAGATACCAATTTTATTGAAGGTACAAAACAGGTAGGACGTAAGATACCGTCTGTTTATTGTTTAGACAAGTTATGTGTGAAATATCACTTTGCAAATTAGACGTAAAACCCGGAGAGCGAGTGCATGAGTGTTCCGTAGAAACTTAACTAGGTATATGGATAGCTGCTAGATCAGTAATCGCGGGTATCGTTGTTCTAACAATTAACTTTCCGAAATTTATAAACCACTAGCTTTTGCCCGCGTAACAGTATTTTTTGACATCCCTCGTGAACAGTACAGGTACTGTACCTACTGTAAAAAACCGGCTAAGTGCGAGTCGGACTCGCGCGTGAAGGGTTCCGCACTATCGTACAAGATTTAATACTATATATACATACTAGCCAAAAAATACGTCTCTAGTAGATGAGCACCCTCTAATTTTTAATTTATTTTTATTATTTGTTGTTATAGCGGCAACAGATATCACATTCTGTGAAAATTTCAGCTGTCTACCTATTACGGATCATGAGATACAGCCTGGTGACAGACGGACAGACAGACGGTTGGACAGCGGAGTCTTAATAATAAGTATAAATAAAAGTACGTCTACTTTTTTGGATGAAAGGTAGCCTATCCTAGGCCCTTCTCTGTATCCATAGCAACGTGTATGCAAAATTTACGAACGCATAAAATACGAACAAAATAAATACGAAAAAATCCGATAGTCGTTAATTTATTGTTACATCACATAAAAAATAGTTTTTGTGGTTAAAAACTTATGCGGTTGACTTTTTCGTACATCACAACCGCAAAATTAAGTTTGTCTCTCGAAAAAGACGGCAAGTCTTCGAGAATTGAAATCTACGAGTACATACAAGTTTGTTTGCCTACGGAACCCTCTGTTTTTTTTTTTATGAAATAGGAGGCAAACGAGCAGACAGGTCACCTGATGGTAAATGACTACCGCCGCCCATGAGCACCTGTAACCCGAGAGTCACAAGTGCGTTGCCGCCCTTTAAGGTGGGAGTAAGAGAAGAGGGAGAGGGGGGGAACAGGGGAAAGACGGAAATAAGGGAGAGTGAAGGGTTAGAGCCTCCGGTAACCTCACTGAACCGAAATGCAATGCAAGTATTGCTTCACTGCCGGTTTTCTGTGAGGCCGTGGTATCGAGCGGAGTCGAGCCGGGCCATACGTGCCGAAGCATGGCTCTCCCACGTCTGTGCGCGAGTCAGACTCGCAATTGTTCGGTTTTTACATATTTTATACATATAGATAGTCCTTCATTCGTAGACACATGTGTACACACACAATAAAATGCACGAAGATTTTATAATTTATAATTATAATATCTATTTATTCTGCTTATAAGTAAAACAGTTGCGAAAGCTACAGCTCTAGCTAGTACCTGTACCAAAACATTCAAAGGACACAATAAATCTCATGCGTAACCGCTATCTCGCCACAGAGCTCATACATTACGCGCTACAAAGGCACACGCCACGTGTGGCGGCTAAATTGGCCATTAAGTGACGCGAACTCTGCCACTATCGCAGCGGGAGACTAGTGGGTTAACGTTGAATTGTGTATTGTGTATCGTGGTGAGTGGTGTCTGGGAAACTTTTAACTGTAATTCAGTTTATTATATTGATGGCTACTGTGAACTGTTATAATGAGAATAGAAATGATAAAAGATATTATGCTGCTTAGTGGTAAATTGTGCAAATACGGTCTTTCTCCGTTGCGACGCAAACTTTGTAAACGTGAGTATAACCTATAACACAAAGATGCGGTTTCACCCGCGAAAGTACCGATCCCGTGGGAATATCGGGATAAAAAGTAGCCTATGCGTTAATCCAGGTCTCCAGCTATCTACATACCAAGTTTCATCGCTATCGGTTCAGTGGTTTTTGCGTGAAAGAGTAACAAACATCTATCCATCCAAACTTTCTCATTTATAATATTAGTGGGATGACTACCCTTTTAAGGTATGAGTACAAAAACAATAGGTATAAAAGTCACGTAATGTGAATAATGTTGTATTGTCCCTGTCCTTAAATTATTGCACTTAAAACAGATTTCACAGCAGTATGGTAGATATATGTATATGTAGGGTGTTAGCAACACCGTACCGAATATTGAAATAGTGTATTCAGACCATCATTCTGAGTCGAAAATCATTGGAATTTGCTGCTGGAAAATTCATTTCGTTTTTATAATTTTAATTTTTTGACGTGACAACGTCTTATAAATTGGTTTGCCGGGTGACACTTCAAGAAACTGCGTTACGCTCCGCTCACGTTATGCGCTCACAATGAGAGCGAGTGAGAGGCACGCGTTTTAAATATAATTCTTTGTATAAATAAATGTTTTAAATTGTTACTATTATTTCATCCTTCTTCCTACTATACGAATGAATATTCACATTAAAATTATTTTACCACTCAAAGTCGTTGTCACGTAAAACTTTCGCCCGTATACCGACTTTACAGGCAACCAATTTTTAGTTAAAAGTGATATTACAATGTGTAAACAGAACATTTTACATACATTTTAATAAATTACATTAAAAATTAATAAATAAAGTATACGGCTTCACTCACGTTTGTATTTCGGGGATGCCCGACTAGTTTCGGACCCGACGGGGGCCCTTTTTCGTCGCTTCACTCCTTGAAAAAGAGCCCCCGTCCAAACATGAATACCACTCACGAAAGTTTTTATTGTAAAATACCCCATACGGCCAAAAACTGCAATGTAATCAATTAAACAACATTTATACAATAAGCTGCTTCGACGGCGCCGTACGCTGAAGGTCACCGCACAAAAAGAATACCGCGTACATTGCGTAGCACCAAATGAGATTAATCCTTAATCTCGCATTTTTATGATGAACTGACTTTTGTATTGTGAAGTATAAACAGAAAGAGGTTTTTGTAAGTTTTTGGCGTAGCTCAAACTTACGGTTTCACCCGCGTAAGTCCCGATGTCGTGCGAGTATCGGGATAAAAAGTCTCCAGCTATCTACACACTCAAGTTTCATCGCAATCGGTTCAGTAGTTTTTGCGTTAAAGAGTAACAAACATCCATACATCATCACATACTTTCACGTTTATTAATATATAATATTATATTAATATTAGTAGGATATTATATTCTTTTTAGTAAATAGGTTATTTATAACTTTTTTTAAAGCTGTCAATCGTAGATGCTAATTTGATATTAGAATTTTATTATTCTTCTGTAGGACTTTATTCTAAGAGTTTTTCAATTTACTCTATTGTTTCTCACAAACAAAAAACTACAATTCAATATTTTTTTTTAAATTTAATATAGGTATTTTATAATTCTGTAAAAATGAAAATTTCTATTGCCAAGCCTTTGGTGAGAACGAACATCAACATGCGCACCGTCCTGTCCCCTCGTATTATCAATTGCAATTGCTATAAAAGTAACGGCAAAACTTCCAACACTTCTCAGGCACACCTGGCTCAAATCGGCGCGCTCATAAACACAATCTTTTCCAGTTTCACAACTTTGCCAAAAGATAAATTACACAACTTGCAGCGCCCTCTGTTATGATACCCTTGATTTATAGCCCCAAGTAATGAGCACGTGTCGCGAACAGATGGCGTTACTGAGTTGTTTATTAGACTTCCCCGATTTATTGCGGAGGGGTTGTAGACTTGTACAACATATAACTGCTTATTGAACAAGCTCTTATCGTTTTGTTTGAGTGCAAATGTGTGTAATATTAATACATAAGAAGTGTTTCCTTGGTGATTGCCGAAATAATGGGTATTTGAATAAGCAGCACGTACATTATACCCCTTATAATTAATTAAATGTCGTTTCACGTTACCGAGACTTATACTTTATTAGTTTTTGTTAACTTTAGCAGTCTTTATCACTATACTAGAAACAAAAACTTCATGGTTTTACACGTAGTGCAAAAAGGAAGGAGTGCTAGCTTGGAAGCTTGGAAAAGGACAATGTCCAAGTAGGCACGTTTGCTTTTTCTGTTTCTGCGAGCTTGGGCGGGTTTGGTTATCGATGTAGACAACTCTATTTCTACAGGCTTCATTCTAGTTAGCAGAGGACATGGTGAAAAAACGGCAAATGGAACAAACTTGCACCCGGCGAGCTTAGAACCTTCACTAGCAACAGACATGAACGGTGGTTCTTTAAGGCTGCAAAAATAACCAGGACGGGCGCGGGGTTTACTGTTTGTGGTACTATTGGACGTTGGTCCACTTTTTCCACGTTCTGTCAATGACCACTTGTTGAACTGAACCGTAACAGACCGAAGCCATGCTTCTTCAGGTTAGCGTTAGGTTAGGCGGTTAGAATTTTTTTATTACATGTTTATTAAATGTTTTACATTACGAATTGTTAACCGTGGAACACCTAGGTGAACCACGTAGGTAGACCACGGGTAATAAACCCGATTAATATCTATCTTTATCACGAACATTCTTCTAAAAACTCAAACGAAGTTCAGATAATATGTTTGCTGATGTTTACAGAATATGGACGAAAGGTCAGAAGGCTTATTGAAGTGTAATGATTTGTTCAATAACTTAATATAAATATTCTTCGTTTAGATTTCGGATATCTATCTAAACTAAAATAAACTTTATTGAGTATACTTATCATCTTTATAACTAGCCGTCAACGGCAGATTCAAATACATTAGCATCTACATTTAATTCAAAGTTTTACTGAAAACTAGAATTTTAATTTTTCATTCACAATATTTTATCCTGAGGAGTAGGTATAACGCTATTTTGTCCAACGCCCTCTAGCTACCTCTGCCCTCATTTTGGTGGCAGCGCGGCATCTGAAACTCAAATTACATCTATTTTGTGCTAGATGGCGCGAAAACTCGCCGTGTGTTAATAGAAAATATGAAACTCGAATATTAATTTAAAACCAATATTATATCTCTATCTTGCCTTTTTACAAAAACGTATAGGACTATTATTGTTTTAACAACTTGAAAGTTTAATTATACAAGTTGTAATAGGCATACATTTTCACTTTCCCTTACTGTAGAAATGTTTGAATGAAGTAACCGCTAAAGAAAACCCAAGATTATACCTTTCGTAATAAGAAATTTCTCCTCGCTCCTCGCTATAATCCTTGTGTAGTTTCACGGCTAGTCATTGTATTTTACGCATTGGTCTAAAAGAGTTGCCATTGAGTGTTTTTTTTTAATATTAAAAGTACTGAAATGAATTACAAAAGTATTCTGATTCGAGAGTTCATACAGGTATGTATTTTTTGCTGAATAGAACATGAAAACGATCTTACAATAATGTTTGTATAACACTGCCATCTTTAGATTTCTCTTTTACATAACATCTTTTACAAGTGTCTTTGGTGTGTGATTAGTTTACCGATAGGTGGCGTTGTCTTAAAAACTCAATAGTTTATACCAAAATGTCAATTTATTTATTGTTTTTACATTATTATTTTCCCTCTTTATTTTTATTGAACATAAGGATAACTAGAATTAGGTACTGTAATAGTATAAAAGTTGTCTGTGTATTTCTTTTGTTCTGTGTCCATTTTTCAACCGGTTTTAGCACCAACTTAATATGTAGATGGCGCTGAATATTAGAATTTTTCAAAAATAAACTAGATGTCGCTACTATGTTCTTTCTCAGAAGTTTACTAATTCAAAGTTAAACCAAAGAAAGTTATGCATCCATTATTATTTTACATTCGTAATAAAACCGTCTTAAAACCTTTCCGCGAAGGTGTGAAAATCATTTTTGTTCTTCTTCTTATATTTTTTTGGTTTGTATGGCCGTGGGAACGGTGAGGCCAGGTAGTGTGTATATTCATAGATTATAAAGCGTTGTAAAAGCGGCATAGCATGGAGTTATTGTTGTTTATTGTGCTTACTAAGTTGTTGCATCACGTCTACGGACAGCAAAGACGTGGCATTTCGAATCGTCTCACTATTTTCCTATTAGATAAATTTTATCTTTGATTGAGATGTACACAAAGGTGACCATTAGTTGACAACATTTTGACTCAAAATGTACGTGAGGATTCTCTTTGAGTAAATTATTTACTTAGACACATTCAAATCTCTCCTATGAGTTCAATATTATTATGTGAAGAACAAGACATTATGTAGTTTAATATCTTACCAAGATTTCTAAGTTTAAAGCATTATATTGATATAGCCGTATGTGTACCTATTTAGTTAATAAATATTTAAAAAACATTAGTTATTTAGTGTGAGGCCATGTGTTATGCATGAACCTACTCGAAATAGGTACATTACCTAAGTTTAGTTTACATTAGGAAACATTTCAACATTCAAGTTACGGATTACAAAATCTGTGGAAGAAATCACACATAAAATGTCTTCAACAAAAGCAAACGGTTCTCTGTTCTGAACATGTAACATAAAAATGATTGTCTAACCTAAATACGTAACACTATCGAATAGTAAAGAGTAGAACATTACTTTTATCTTAAAATACTTCATTCATAGACAATATGAAATTTCTTATCGGAAACCAACCTTATTACTGAGTAGAACAAGCCGTAGACACCAAAAAGCTTTTTTTATTGTTCCCTATTTAAATAAGCAGGTTAACTTGTGATGTAGTTACCTACGTAATCCTTTGTGTCGGGATGTGTCTATGGTCATTAAAGCTGGCCGGGGAACAATGAAAGGGTGTAAGCTATTACACTCTTTTCATTGATCTGTTAAAATGAACTGTAGTAAAAATTATTGTGTAACTTTAAACGATTTTTCTTTACGAATGATTTAAACTGGTAACTGTTAGATTCGCTTGCAAATTTCTTCGCTTTATGAATCGCTCTGAGAATGACATTTATTTACACACCTTGTCGTGTCTGGTAATCGAAACCGTAATACTTGGGTAACTGCAGTGTCAACTGGAAACGCAAGCATTAAAGTCTTAGTACACCAGTGTGGTGTCACCGGCGGCGTAGTCTGCATGGCCCTTATAATTCGTCTCTAGTGACCCTACTCAAGTAAGTACACGAATACGAGGAAGATACCTTACTCAAAATAAAAAAAAAAACTGTCAATCGTAGGACTGCAATGTCAAAAGTGAAAACACATACACACATATATATATACATATACATAGACACATCAATAAATCATCATGACAATATATGTCATCTGAGCGTGACGGTCACGCGAGTTCAGTGCTTTTTCCCCATACCAAAAGTGCCCAACGTGCCTAAAGAAGTTTTCACTTAAAAAAGTGATGCCACCTAACTAGTGACATCATCATAAGTACATACAGATTCCGGTATCCCTGGATATTTCGTGTCTTTAATTTTGTCACTACGTATTTAGTTCACAAGTTTATAAAAGTAAAGATAACACTTCTACAGACAAATTGGTAAATTGTTTTCACTTTCATTAAACTAATTATATTTTTAAAGATTAATTAATAAGGAGCTGACAAAACTCAATGTTTAGATTAGCGCCCTCTAGTGGATCTATATATGTACTATTAGCATGACGGTGGCAAGTTCAGTGCTTTATCCCCATAGCATAAGTGCACAACGTGCCTAAAGAAGTTTTGTTGTCCAAAGGTGGTTTCTTGCCGTCTTCCCGGCGACTCCAGTAAAATATATGCTATTTATCATAATGCATCAATGGGTGCATACCGTTACTGTGTTGTGTCCTTATTTACTTTTAATATACTTAAATACAAGTCGCACCATAATTTTGTAATAATTATTGCGTCTTGCGATAAACTGACACGCCGGAAGCGTAAGCACCATGTCCTGCAAAAATCCATAGGCTGTGTATCCTTCTTTTATTCAAGCGGCGCGTATCTCTGCGTGTTTACCGTAGTTATATATAAATATTGAGAGGTTTTAGTTTTAAAACCTCCTTTCCAAACTAGCGCGTCAGGATTTTTTTGTACGATTAGTTTTTTATACCACTAACCAAAAGGCAACACTCCTATAAGGCCTAATTAACTGCGATCTTCTGTAGGTTATAGCTACAGAAACAGCTAATCAAATTTAAGCCGATCTCTCATACCTTTTCCTAAGATGAATGAGTATGAATAGATATAGAAATTACAAAGACTTGCTAAGTCCTACAGATTGCTTCCAAGTATGTCCTACGAGTATTCACTCCAGCAATAAATTCATAAATAAATAAGACAGTTGAGATCACTGACGCCACTATTGAAGACTTGAATACAAAATATGAACATGTCAAAGTACCATTCATGTCGGGGAATACAGCGGGACCACGATCCAAGTTATGAATGAACTACAACGCAGGCTATCTTTAGACCGCGTTCACTCTGCTATAAACTGTGGAATTCGCTGACGATTCATCCTATTGTGAATACCATATTTAGATCAATAAACCCATTCATTATTGTACACCACGTTATAACTGAAATGCACATAATTAAAAAGAACAATTGATAGGCGGTCTAATTGCTAAAAATGATGTGTTTCAAATCTTTGGATGCAAAAAGCAGATAAGCAGATATGCGGTAGCTGGTGGCTGACTAAAAATAATTTAGTTACAAGTTTAGTTCAGGAACGTTTCAGAAATTTCTTTAAATTTACAATTAACCTCTTTCAAAAAATCAAGTTTTGATTCTAGATAAATAATCTTTATATATAAAAAATTGGTGTCACTTAATTATTAATGAACCGATTTTAATGAAATTTTGCACACTGTGTGCAGTTTGATCCAACTTGACAGATAGGATAGTTTTCATCTCAATTTATAGTCACAATTTTTTTCTTGAAAATTATTAACCATAGGAACGTGTGGTCTAGTGCCTAGTATTACATAATAATATACGATATAATAATAGATTTTTTGTTCGATTGTTTGTTTGTTTAAATGCGCTAATCTCTGAAACTACCAGTCAGATTTGAATAATTATTTTTGTATTTTATAGAGTGATTATTAACGTAGATTATAAGCTATTTAACATCACGCAACGACCCTTACGAGCGGAGCAGTGACTATAAACGTACATACATTCTATATATAACAGAAACACCCCGACCAACGCAAATAGACGCACGACCTATTTGTACTGAGCGGGAATCGAACCACGGCCGGTCTGATAATGCGATCGAGTGCTTTACCTTGGTGCCGCTAACAAACAAAGTATGTGAGCTTAACCCCTACTAATCTTACTTATATTTTAAAAGTGAAAATTTGTGAGGATGGATGGATGGATGTTTGTTAGTCTTTCACGCAAAAATGGCTAAGCGGATCTGGATGAAATTTGGCACAGAGATACAATCTAGTTTGGAATAGCATATAGGCTACTTTTATTCTGCAAAAATATACGGTTCCCGTGGAATAGATTTCACCAAAACTTCAACGTGAGTCCACGATGTCGCGGGCTACAACTAGTATCTATACTAATACTAGCAGCGCCCCGCGGTTTCACCCGCGTAAGTCCCGATCCCGTGGGAATATTGGGATAAGAAGCCTATGTGTTAATCCAGGTCTCCTGCTATCTACATACCAAGTTTCATCGCAATCGGTTCAGTAGTTTTGGCGTGAAAGAGTAACAAACATCCATCCATCCATCCAAACTTTCACATTTATAATATTAGTGGGATTATAAGGCTGAAGAGTTTGTTTGTTTGGTTAAACGCGTTAATCTCAGGAAGTACTGATTCGAATAGAAAAATTATTTTAGTTTTGTATAGCCCATTTATCGAGGAAGGCTATAGGCTATATAACATCACGGTACGACCAATAGGAACGAAGCAGTGACCATAAACGCAAGTGAAACTGGGGGGGCGGCTAGTTATAAATATGGGAAAGTGAGTTTGTTTGTGTGTTGTTTTACGCCTTAACAGCTTAACCGATCCTCATTAAAGTTTGCACACATGTTGTCAACGGTACATTACAGACATAGGGTACATTTCATTCACAAATAAAAGTTCCAGCCCTGTTCCAAAGGATCAAAATTTTTGATTCGCCCCCCCTGGACCTACAAAAACAAATTTTGTCAAATTTTGTCTTCCTCCCCCCTGGGATGACAAAAACAAATTTTGCTCCCCGTGGGCTAAAAGCTGAGTACACCCATGGATACCTGAATAGATTGACAAAATTTACATTTACGCGAACGAAGCCACGAGGAAAAGTTAGTTTGCTTATAAATTTATTTATTCAGTGTAATGGAGTTTATAATGGAACATAATATATGAACGTCAAACGACAGTCTGCATCTATCTAATAGCCAAGTGTAACCTAACACAATATTAAATGCTAAACAGCAAAAAACGCTCACTGTTAATAAAATATCAATAAAAGAACACACGCGTTTTATACAAAAAAAAACGGTCCTAGTCTCTGGCGCTTTACTTTTTTTTTTCTCCAAAAAAATCGTAAGTAATATTCAAATCGTGAGGGAGGCTTTTTGCCTGGCAGCACACCTGCCATCTCGCGGCTGACGGCCACAACTGGGCACATAAAGAGTTTTTATGTAATTTAATAATGCTATCGTTTAGGCTCGATGTGTATTATGTATAAACAATACATTTGACTCAATAGGTCCCGTTTTTATTGTAGTTACACCAAATGGAAGATAGTGAAACTAATTACCTGTGGAATCTCTCATGATAATAATTTTCGTTTAAGAAACATACGAGGTGAAAAAACTTCGGGTTAAGATTTTAAAATAATAAAAGATACCTTGCAACTCAATATCTTATTAGGTGATTGAAATCATCAGTTTTTAAACAGTTACTATGAAAGAATAGAGAGCCATTATTTGTGGGAGAGCCATGCTTTGGCACGTATGGGCCGGCTCGACCGGAGTGATACCACGGCCTCACAGCAAAACCGGCAGTTAAGCATGTATGCTTTTATTGTATTTCGCCGAGTGAGTGACGTTACTGGAAGCCCTAACCTCTTCCCCTCCTTCCCGTACCCCTACCTTAAAGGCCAGCAATGCACTTGTGACTCTCGAGATGCAAGCGCCCATGGGCGGCTGTAGTCTCTTACCATCAGGTGACCCGTCTGCTCGTTTGTCCCCTATTCCATAAAAAAAAGAATTATTGCCAATCTTTGCAGTTTCACATTAATGTTTCGCGTTAATGTTCAGCGCTCCGCTCCTAAGAGTCATGGCGTGATGTTACATAGCCTATAACATTCCTTAATGAATAATCTATCCAATACATAAAAATATTCAAATCTGATGGATGGTTTCAGAGATTAGCGCGTTTAAACAAACAAACAAAAAACTATTTAGCTTTATTATATTAGTATGTAGATAATAATATTATAAATATGAGAAGGGGCGCTAAAAATTATCATTGACTCCCTTTTAGCTCTTATCATGGATAATAAAACCACTGCTTGCGTCGTATTTTGTCTCCCAAATGGATATGTATGTAGGTAGGTACAAATATTTTTTCTCTTTATACTGTAAGAACTTCATCCAAAAAGTCTTGTTACATCTCGAAATTCAATAAAAACGTTACAATTTAAACAAAAAGACCCTAATCACTGGTATTGAAATAACAATTTCTTCTAAACGTAAAAGTACAAGGTAGTTTAACGAAAAAGCCTTCAGATCAAAGGCTGCGTAGCCGCGGGCGGGAGAATTAGCCGCCATTATGTAAGTAGATCAAACGGGGACTGGTTTCGGTATGATTTTCGCCTTTTTTATTATAGCATTCAATTTAAAAAGTAAATCGACTTATACGGGTTAAGTACTTTGTGGTATAGATACTTTTTTTTTTAAAGATAGGAAATATCAAATCCAAAACTAAATCCTTTTGAAACACTGGTTTCTTTCTTTATATTGCAAGTTGTTTCATAAAGCAGATCATTGACACGCCTCCAAAATCCTGAAAAGAAAGTAGATTATGTCCTAAAATTGTCAGGAATTGGAGTGTTGGTTCTGGTGCTACGTGCAAGTTTAAATTCATAAAAAAGTCTTACGACTGCTTGCATTGTTGGCCACAATCTTTAGAAGTGACCTTTAGGAAACGACTTCATTGGTGTAATTTGTTTTCGCAATGAAGAACTTCAATCCGTCTAAATCATGAAAAATTGTAAAAAATGTATTCTTCATCCCTTATTTTCAACCCTTAGAGGTGGAATATTTTCTTCAAATTAAAATTTAAACTACCATTTTAATTTAAAAAAAAAATAGGCACACCGCTGCCGACAGAAGTGAAAACTTAAACGAAACGACGAACTTAAAACGTCACATTAACAGGTTGGTGACATTAATTAATAAAGAGCTGACAGAACTCAATGTTTAGATTAGCGCACTCTAGTGGATCTATATATGTATTATTGCGTGACGGTCACGAGTTCAGTGCTTTTTCCCCATAGCAAAAGTGCACAAACGTGCTTAGAGAAGTTTTCACTTCAAAAAATTATGGAAATCGGCTTACACATTTTACTAACCAGAATGTAGCAATAAAAACGTCAAAGTTCAATAGTTTAACATTACTACTTCCACCAATGTGTACTTCTGCGACAGATCCTGGGATCATTTCTCAGGTCAAGTAAAGAAAATTTTATAATGTTAGAAAATTCTTAATATTTTTCCACCACGGATATAAAGGGACCATATTAGCATGGTGGAAAAACACAGGTGAGGAAATGTAGGTATACGTAATACACATATTTATACGAGGTAAGGTTTTTAGTTAGTTGGACATAGAAGAAGAGACACTCAGATCATTAGGTATTAGATTAAATTTGTTTTTTATTTGACTGAAGTATAATTGTCCAGCTATCGAAATATTTATGTCAAGCACGAATCGAGACTGACGTCCACTCAATATAGCTTTGGCAGTTTTTGTATTCTTTATGGCCATGACGGTTTTACAAAGTTAATAGTCGTGGACACATTTCACTCATCAGATCTACACTAATTAGATCAGGAGTGAACGTCCTTGTTGGGCAATTCTTCAGATGTTAGGGAGTGCTATAGATTTTTCTGTTAGAAATTTGTCACTAGCGTCCTGGAGTCTGATCTGAACTGTGTGATTTGGACTCGATATAGGTGGTCCCCATCCCCATGGTATAAAGTAATTTCTAGTTTTATTGTGAAGGGTATATTGTGTAGTTGAGAAGTGATTCGGTGTGACTCAGTGAGTTAGAAATGGAATGAAATTATACTGTTATTCTGATGAATGTTTTTTATATATATACATATTAAATACTGTCTGATCTTTTAGTTAGACACAAGCGTGTTATTATGTAACTCAAAATGCACAGTTTCGTTACGACCTAATTGCTTTATAACATCTACACATGCATATATTCCAAACAGTTGTATAGTCGACAACTCACAAAAGTTGCACACTAAAGAAAAAAAAAATCGGCGAAAATCAATCGGCGCCGGCGCAAGTGACGTACTAATGCGGTGACAGATGTGGCGTGTGCGCGCCTTGGCGAATAGGGCTGCCACGGTCGACTCTATTAATAGGCCTCATAGCAAAAAATGTGACATGTTTATATATTAGTTCGCATACTGGGTCTGGTAAACACTTGACATGGTTGCCCGCAGAGTTTAGCGGCAAAACATTTTTTTTGGATGCAAGTTGCAAATATATAACGTGTGGTCTTTAGAAGCATGACTGCAAAAATGTCTACCAAGATGTGTTTTCTTTGTTTGTAAATATGTATACGCTTATTGATTATTATTTTTTCCCTTTACGAATGAATCCTGGCAAAAGGGCCAATAAATATAGGATTTATTTATCTCTTTACCACAAGACAGAGAATTAATGGTTTGTTTATGTCTTATTAATTTTTATTCACTTTTACATTTGTTGCGTTAACAAGCAGCCCTATTGTGAAGCATTTCCTAACGTTTATTATTTGGCTTCAAACTAGTACCTTAACTTTTTTCCCCGCTTTTTCTGAGTCTAACATTATGCTTATGTAACCATTTTTTCTATTACTTATCTGTGTTTGATGAATAAAAAAAACCTTTTTTCTCTACTCCTGACATATGGCGGCACGGCGCGTGCGCCACCACATTGCGCCCGTTTTTTTCGCATCCGATTCGAAATTCAAAATTCAAATATAGCGCATGTGCGCGGACGCTGATATTGTTGGTTTTTGTTTATTTTTTTTCTTTATTACATATGAACGTCTGGGCTTTTGGATGAAGTAAACTTAATAAACAAATAAAGTAGTTGGAGCCAGGTGGACACGCGACCTGGATGCAGGGGAGCGTATAAAAAGGCTTACACAGTACCGATGATCGCATTTTTTGTATTCGACAAGCGAGAATAAATTACACCTGTTATGCCAAACTATCTTGGGAGCCAGACATTTTGAATAATGACCAAGAAGTTGTCATAAAAGTATTAAAACGACATTACTGGTAGATTTTCTCGTACGCTCGAGTTCTCGTTCGAACTTTCAAGTTACCCCTAAGTTCAGCAAGCAGAGCCCACGATTTTTTACTCCAACCTTTTTGCCATCTGTCTGTAACTTTTTCATATCATTACGACGGCTGTTTAAAGCATATTTTATGGCGACCGCAGTCAGGGGTAACTATTATATTTTTAAAGAGTTTTTTAAAGACTCACAGCTCCTTGAGGGTGCCATTTTAATTAATGTGTTGGTGGGATTAGCGCCTTTTAATTTGATTTTTGTTTTTGAATAATAACTCATTAAAGCGTGAAAGGGGAATTAAATATTGAGTGTTGAGTTTAAGACATCTTATGATATTGATAGGGTTGAAATTTAAATATTTAAAAATAGCTTCTGCCCACAGATTTGAAGTAAAGTTAGTTTTTCTTGATCCTACTAGAACAGTAGGTACTTTTTATCTTTTTCTCCACTCCTGATAACGTGTTTGCTAAATTTCACGATGATCGATTAAGAAGTTTAGACGTAATGATTTGTCCAGAACACCATAAAAGGTTTTAAAAAGTTTAAAAAGGAATTAAATTAGGTTATAAGAATATTATACAACGGCGGTAGCGTAATGGCTAAAGCGTCGGACTTGCGATCAAGTGGTTGCTGGTTCGAACCCCACCCAGTGCACTACCGACGCGAGCCCACTCCTAACACGTTAGCTTAGCTGGAGTAGTTAACAAGAATACTAGTAATGCGAGACCCAAGTTGTTAGAATTCTTAAAAAAAAAAAATGTTGTCGTGTGCAGTCCTCGTCTATATTCTTTGTGCCTAACATTAGGCGATTCTCATGCTGCGACTGTTTCTGACACTAATATACTTGTCATTTATATTTTTTTACACGGAGAGTATGTTCTATTGTGCATATGGCGGAGATCTCTTTGATAAGTTTCCTAATGTTTTTTTTTTTATAATTAGTCCCAGAAACGCTACATCAATTAGTAAAGAGCATTGATAGCATTTCCCTCTATAGGCCGTTTGCTACATTACCTTGGCCTAATCACCGGAATTCGTAACTCAAAAATAAAACTGTCAGGCGGGAAACTGCACGTCAAAAGTGAAAACATAACTTACCTAAGACATAGGTATGTATATTATATATATTTACACCCACACATCTGTATATAGGTATGTATCTGAGCGAGTTCACTGTTTTTCCCCATACCAAAAGCGCCCATTCTGTGTAAAGAAGTTTTCACGTCAATAATTGTTTCTAGATTTTGTTAGTAAAACTGAGCGAAGACACAAAAAATAGTTTTTCGGTAAGGTACTATTTAAATACTAGATTTCTTACACCATTACTTTACACTATACCTTGTCGTATATATGTATGTCTTTGCTTTTCCAGTAAAGTGAATTGTCTTAATTATATTTAGGTACGAAGAGTTAGAAACACGACAGCACGCAACGATTATGTCAGTAAGTTCTTTCACTCTTTCCGATTCGAGCATAATCGACTGTTTCCTGCCTCTTGTGTGTGGTTTACTTGAAAACTTTCTTGCGTATTTTTTGGTAGACATGTATTTTTGGTGTAGTCAGCGACATCGCAACAGAATGGTGACTCCGTTCTAGACTCTAGACGTATTACGTCACGGATCTTCGACTGATAATAACTTCCAAGGTGACAACGGCATATCTTACTGATATACCCTTTTATGGAAAGTATTTAGACTCTAGCAGATTCGATTCTCGTGCACGTGTTGACACTTTTAAAAAATTAGCAAATACCTTTAGAACAATTTGGACACTAATAGGAAATGGATTTAGTGTGTTTATTATTAACGCCAGTTCACAAATTCAGCCCTAAAATATGTGTTGATAAAAGTTTATAACCACTACATATTTTAAAACAAAGTCCCCCGCCGCGTCTGTCTGTCTGTCTGTTCGCGATAAACAAATACAACCAAAATCGGTCCATCCTTTTAGGAATTATGACGCCACAGACAGACACAGATACATACGTGAAACTTATATTACAACATTCCTTCTTTTGCGTCGGGGGTTAAAATACTAATAATGTGTTACACGTAATGAGTACCTAGTCTTTTCTAAAAAAAAAAACATCAGACAGTGATACGTCAGATTCCCTCAGTTCAATAAAGATGGGGTCAATGCCCCTTATCTCGGTATCATTGTGGAGCAGTAACGTATGGGTTTTGGCAGCCAGCCGCCAGCCGCCGGCCGCCTAGCTACAAGACTATTGTTGCGATTGCTCTAGCCCTTGTAAATTATGATTGTCTAACTTGCGCTAGAGATGGGCCTCACAAAAGTTATCGATATCGATTAACTGACCTTTACTACTATATATTTCTTCGACTCAGTTCGCATGTATTGTTCGTTAATTAATATACATTTTGAGTTACTCGAATAAAAACTTTCGTGAGTGGTATTCATATTAGTTAAGATATACGGTTTTACTCACGTGTATATTTCGGGGATGCCCGACTAGTTTCGGACCCAACGGGGGCCCTTTATCAAGGGGTGAGGCGTCCTGCCGCGCCGGTTGCAGGTGCCAGACATTTTGAGTTATTTAACATCTATCTATACTAATATAATAAAGCTGAAGAGTTTTTGTTTGTATGTTGAAACTCGCTAATCTCTGAAACTATCAGTCAGATTTCAATCATTATATTTTGTATTGGATAGAGTATTCATTGAAGAAGGTCATAGGTTATGTAACATCATTATATGACACTCAGGAGCGGAGCAGAGACGCATAAACGCAGGTGAAACTGCAGGGCACGTTGAATAAGTGTGTAAGTTCTGCCATAGTCTCTTTCAATTATCAATTAACTTATGTGTGAAAGCCAAGAGTAAAAAAATTACTTTCATTGAGCTGAGCTGAGGTAGACTTTGGAAGGATCTTTACCCTACTCTACAGTTTCCATCACTGCAGTATATAAATAAAATGCAATAGATACATTGATGAACATGATTTATATCATGAATTTTACTCGTATCTAATAATGAATAATATATTAAAACTATCGATACTGTACACATCCCTAGTTGCAAATTACAACGTTCCAAAGACTGCAAGGCCTTGGAGTCATCCCAAATGTCAATTCACCATCATTTGGCACGTATTCCCTCGCACCATAGCAAAAAAACATAATGTATGGTTATGTGTACTGGTCCTTTCATGTGGGTTTGTTTGAGTGAAATTGAGAAGAGAAGAAAATTCAGAAACGAAGAACAAATTCTTCTTCTCTGTCGATGGAACTCCTTGAAGAAGGAGGTGGAATGATCATCGCCTGGGTGACTCCTCTTGTATTTACAGACCTATCTATCTATACTGTTAATATCTATCGACAGACGGACAGTGCGCTCATAAATTTATTAATGTACAGTACTGTGGCGTTTAAGTATTCCTGTGTCTAACTCAGTAGGAATTCAAACTATTTTCACTTAAATCTTCATTGCACAAATCGGACACTAAAATTAATCTTTCTAATTATAGCGAACGTTTGAATAAGGTATTCCTGTATTTCTACCATGTTCTGAAGTGTCGGACACCGGGACACTCCCGCGTGTTTATATTTAGACGTCTAGACAGCTCTCCCACAATAAGTATGTGACGAATGCACTAGTGTTAATTGTGTGATCATAGGACGTTTTAAACTTGTAAGATGCGTCATACAGGCGGAAGGAACGAACGAATATAATTGAAACAGGGCGCAGGAGATTACAATCGGAAGGACGTACAGACCTAATTGCAGAAACTATGTCGACTGACCTTGTAGGTCGACTTTAAGTCCCTATTGGCGCTTCAATGGTACTTAATAATGACATAATACGTGTAGTTAGTGACAGCAAAATTTTTAAGTTGAGGTGAAAATGAAATTGGAACACATTTGTTTCAATTTTCGAAATTTAAAAACAGTTTGTAACGTTCCTTAATTTAAAGGAGAAATTATTTCAAAATCTCAATGACAGTTCATGCTTCAACTTTGTTACAACAGAAAAAAAATGACAATTGTAAATGGCGACATTTTCATTACAAACTTATTTTATGACGACGATTGCGATCAGTTCACACTGTTAAACATAAAATAATGGGCTTTTAAATGGCCATTTCAATAACACGACATGAAAGTTACCATTTCGTACTATCTCTTTTGTTTTATCTTTAATTATTTCGTTTTGATTGAAAAGAAAAGGGGTTTCTTTGAACGAATGACAGTTTTAAGTATCGTGAACTGTGGGGTATGCTAAATAGATTTTGGAGTCATTAAGAAAACATGTTTTTTATCGTTTGATATAAATTACCGAGACAGGGTAACGCCTTTAATGTCGTTTGTAACTAAACATTTTGTAGTAAAGGGTTTGTGTAGAATTGTTCACCATCATTACCATATGACGTCCAACACGTTACATAACAGGCTCCAGATCTCTTGATCGTTGAGCCTGTGAGGTAACGGTAACGAGTCGTATTAAAACTGTACAATAGATCAAGAGGAAAAAGAGTTCCGCTGCAGTCTGCTGTAGGTGGTTTTCAGGGGTAACAGTTTTTCTCAAAAATTTTTGAGAGACGATTTGTAAAATTATATTATAGCCATAGAACAGAAATTTATTGTTTTCTGGTGCAATATAAGACGTAAGCGCCATAAACAGACGACAACTGCTAAAATGGACGTCGTTTAACGAAAAGGATTCGATTCACACAGAGTTACTTTTTAGATACTTTTCCGGACCGATACGACCTTCAAACCTTCAAGAAAAGAGCGTACTCCTATCTCAAAGGCCGGCAACGCACTTGTGATTCTTGAGTTGCAGGTGACCATGGGCGACGGTAGTCACTTACCATCAGGTGACCCGCCTGCTCGTTTGCCCCCATAATATAAAAAAAAGGATAATCACTACATATTATAAAATAAAGTCCCCCGCCGCGTCTGTCCGTCTGTCTGTTCGCGATAAACTCAAAAAATACTTAACGGATTTTCATGCGGTTTTCATCAATAGATAGAGCGATTAATGATGAAGGTTTAGGTATATACCTATATCGAAATTATCAAGTTAATTGCCTTTTCGCGGAATGATAGTATTGGCTACAAAATGTAGTTTGGTATACATACCTGACAAAACGACGTCCAAATGATATGTACAAACGTTTATGTTCTAAATCTTCTCGAAATAATATCTATTTCTGTGTGTCTGACTGTTTTGATAGCATTTAACTGTACGTAGCTTTTAGCCGGCACAAATAAACAGTGCGCGGGCCCCCAACAGACTGTCGCACAGACTATAGAAAGGACAATATCTGGACATTTTATATCGTAGTCATTGAAATAGAGATGGAAACGATAAATGTTAAAATAGATTTAACTTTATGTAGAAATAAGTAAATAGGTGGACTTAATACCAAAGGCATTGTCTACCTCACCTATGATGTAGAGCTAGAATGATGTAAGCGCAAATAACTTGTCTTGACATTACATACAAATAAATAAATTTGGAGTCCGTTTGTAATATCAAAATATTATGTCTTTCTGTACTGTCTGTTTGTTCCGGCGCTATCTCCGCAACGGATGGACCGATTTTCACGGGACTTTCACTGGGAGATAGCTGATATTATAAGGAGTAACTTAGGCTACTTTTATTTTGGGAAAAGCATTAGGGTTCCACATACAAGTCGCGGCAGGCACAGCTAGTGTAAAAATATATGTAACATAAATATCTAATAAAAGACTCTTAAAACAAGCACGTTAAAAAAGTATTTCAATAAAACGAATCAATCTGGATTTCAAGTCCTTCCAAATCAAATGTTGATGGAGTGGTTTGCAAGAATCTCACAAATTAAAATGAACGTAATTCTTTCAAAATTCTCACATTATTAAACATTAGATCACTATCAGTAATATTATATACAAAATATACGTAATGCCGCAATAAATTAAAATTAAAAAATAAACGTATTCAGGGATTAAACAATATTTTCACAGTCTAACGATTTCATTTCGTGAACGTAAATAGCATTTAGTATTCATTGTTTTAATAACAATTAAATTATTTCCCCGAATGTTATGTCTACACTGGTGTTGAACTCTTGCGCAGATCAAAGCGGCTACAGGACGGGATGCGCAGACGACGTCTCGACGCCCTCCCCCTGCGCCCGCGCCGCCTTACGCCCCCCTCTGTCGTCCCGCGTGGCGCTAGCGCAGGATATTTGCATGCGAGACGCACTCGATCGAATACCATTAACAATGTCAATGATTGACTTCGTAATGTGGAATTAAGGATGACTTATTTATGGGTTAATGATGGTGTTTGGACTAAACGTCGTGGGATTTATCTTCTCTTGATTCCTTGATGTTTAATTTACTTAGTATTAGGTTAGTGATGTATCTTGTTATTCTTCTCAATGGCAAGAGGAGATTTAACACACTTTATGTATATTCTACTGCTTATGTGAAGGTTTATATTTGAAAAATTGCTTGAGATGAGACAACGATCAATTTTGTCACTATACTGCTCGTCACCGGTAGCAAGTTTGATGTAACAGGTATATAAAATACCAGTAGCTGTGGGAGAGCATTGCTTCGACACGTATGGGCCGGCTCGACCGGAGTGATAGCACGGTCTCACAGAAAACTGGCAGTAAAGCAATGATTGCATTGTATTTCGCTGAGTGAGTGAGGTTACCGGAGTCCCTAACCCTTCCCTCTCCCCCTACCCACACTCCCCCTCTTCTCCCCTCTCCCCCTACTCCCACCAGTTGCACCCCCTGCGTTGCTGGTGCCCATGGGCGGTGGTAGTCACTTACCATCAAGTGACCCGTCTGCTCATTTGCCCCCTATCCCATAAAAAGAAAAACCTATCTCCCATATACCTGTGACATGTGACATTTCCAGAATGATATGTCCGAGAAGAGTGAAATTCTAAGCTGGCCGAAACCCGTAGTTCCATCTGCATTTACAGTCACTGCTTCGCTCCTAAGAGTCGTAGCGTGATGTAACATACCTTATAACGTTCCTCAATGAATACTCTATCCAATGCAAAAAGATTTTTTCGAATCTGTTTGATAGTTGCAGAGATTAATGTGTTTAAATAAACAATCAACCAACAACTTTACTGTATTAGTGTGGATATAATAAGTTCCAACTTTAACCTAATGAATTTCCTGATAAAATAAATACGTGCAAAATAACCGTACATATTCCTGGTTCATGAGCACATTGACTTGTAAATTAATCTTTTCAAATATATAAAAAAGAATAATAGCAATAGTATATTGACTACATCGCTGACAACAGCAAGACGTTATGAAACAAGGAATTACAGAAATTATTTCTTTCGTCTCGTAGAAAGCGTTCGTAACAAAGAATCCGTAGTTTTGGCCATAACTTCTGTCATAAGACTATTGTTATTCAAATGTACTCCAAATATCAAAGCTTTTTGTATTCATCTGAGTCGCGATGTCATCAGCGTCATATTTTTACATAATTAGGAAAAAAAAACAACCCTTGACGTTTTTAACACGCTCCATGTGCATCGGTAGGTTGATACTTCGTTACCGGATTAATCGACAAGAGCATAGAATGTACATTGCAGTTTCTTCTGCCTCTCAACAAAATCTGCTTGTTATGCCTTCGCCCAACTTAAAGTTGAACATGACATGTGCTTGATCAGTTTGTAGTGTCCGGTAAGGATCCGTATTGCTGCACAGGTTTTGTATATTATGAGCTCCAGAAGTTACCAAGTAAGTCGCTGTACCTATATTTTATATGCTGTGTAATAATAATAATACTCGTATAATAACTTTGACTGGCCTGTTGGTCTAGTGGTTAGTGACCCTGACCGCTATGCTTATAGGTCGTGGGTTCGATTCCCACCTGAGTCTGGGTGTTCTTTGTGTCCGTTGTTTCTTTGTTTGTAAAGTCCTGTAGAACAGGAATTACTCCTGTGTCGCGACACAGGAGTAATTCCTAATGGGGGAGTTGTCTTTTAAAAAAAAAAAAAAAACTTTACACAACTCACATACGGCCGTCTGATCCCAAACTAGGCAAAGCCTGTACTATGGTAATCAGACTGCTGATAAACACACTTATATATTACTTACATATTATGAAACAAAGTCCCCCACCGCGTCTGTTTCTCTGTCTGTCTCTTCGCGATAAACTGAAAAGGTACTGAACGGATTTTCATGCGGTTTTCACTAATAGACAGAGTGATTCATGAGAAAGGTTTAGGTGTATAATTTGTTAAGATTTTGTGTAAATTGATTGAAATATGTTGATGATTGTTGAAGATGTTTCTGGTGCCCGTGCGAAGCTGGGGCGGGTTGCTAGTTATAGATAAATTACACCCAGACACAGAACAAATGATCATGCTCATCACACAATTATTTCTTCCTGGGTGGGAATCGAACCCACGACCTCTGGCTCAGCAGTCAGGGTCACCAACCACTAGACAAACAGGCCAGTCATGTAAATGTATGTAACGTAGTTAGGACAACACATACGCTACATTGTACTATTATTTCTTTGCCTACATGCTGTCAGTAAATGACATTCTTATGTCTTCAGTACAAGTGGCAGCCAGGACAAAGTCGGTGAGGAAAATAAAAATTTGACCTTAAAGATTGATAGACTATGATATGAATGCGGGTTGGAAGACAATACTCGCTTTTACTAGCTTAATCTTGGAAGTAAATTTTAATCTACTTCTAATTGTCGCACCTATGTATGTCGAACATAATTATGTATTTACAAAAGTCAAATTGTTTATGGAATACATTCAGTATCTATGTTACAAGCTCCACTTAGTTTGGGTCTAGGTAGGAATGTCACATGTTGCAGGATTATCATTGCTACTTCTCTTTGCCCTGGCTCCATTGAGGTTAAGGTATACACCGCGTTGATAACGTCACTTATGTCATGACATGAACGGTTGTAGGTTATGACCACGTACCACGAGGCTGGCCGTGTGTTTGTTTGCTTCATTTGGTTGTTCTTGAAACAATTCTACGATATGGAAAAGCCCCTGTAAGGCTAGTTTCTATGGAAAACCTTGGGGTTAGGTGGTTATTCATGTATTTGATTTTTATCTTATTAAATATGAAGGTGAATTCTTCGGCAGTGGCGAGCGATATGAATATGTTATTTTGCCTTAGGCTTATTATCAAACCATTAATCAGAACACGAAAGTGTATAGGTGAAAAACACAGACAAATAAAAATATTTCTTTCTTTCTTTCTTTCTATCATTTACGCGTTTCGTAATGACTCATCTACAACCGGTTTATGAATGAACCAAAGCTGTTATAGAAATAATATTTGGAGCTATTCCAATGTGTCAAAATATACATTTGTTTACAAACGTGTCAGGTGAGGAATGATTGATGAGCTTGAAGACAAAACATTTCATTGAACTACTGTAAGGAGGGAAGAATTACGAAATAGGATAACTCTATAAACACTGTTTTTATTATTTATAGAACTTTTAATGAATTAAGTTAAATTTCAGGAAGAAATTGTGCATTTTAGTGTAAAAAACGTTAGAAACATGAGCAAATAAAAGACAGTTTCGGAGGTCCTAACCCTTCCCTCTCCCTTATTCCCGTCCTTCCCCTCTCCCCCTTCTTCCCACTCTTCCCCCCCTCCCCCTCTTCTCCTACTCCCACCTTAAAGGGCGGCAACGCACTTGTGACTCTCGAGTTGCAGGTGCCCATGGGTGGCGGTAGTCATTTACCATCAGGTGACCCGTCTGCTCGTTTGCCTCCTATACCATAAAAAAAGTATTATTTCGGATATATTATTAGTTAACCACTAATTCACTTAACTCCCTTTTTTATATAAACGCGGAAGCTCAAAGTATACATAAAATATTCAGCACCCGGTAAAAGATATTAAAAATAAAATTTTGGAGTGAATCCGCTCATAAAAGACGAAAAATATTTTCCTAAAAATGGGGTCACGCTTTCCCTGGTTGCAGCGGTGGCTCATATATTTAGTGGTGTTTCCATCATAGCGAATAAAACTCGTTAATAGAATGTATATTTGTTATCCGTGTGAGAATAACATTTGTAATTTGTGTGGTTCCGTACTTCACTTACAAATTCGCAGACAGCTAGCCTCGATCCAAGATGCAGGATAAAGCGATTAATGAAGTCATTTTGAATGATTATTTTAAAATTTTCACCGCATTTATATCGCACATCATAGAGCAGCAGGTCTAAATCGCTTGAATTACAAATTATTGTCATAAAAATAAAGGCGCCCTGGATAAGGGTCTGGCACCGCGTTAAGAAACAAAACTTTTTCTAGACAAGCTTATAAATTAAACCATGCTACAAAAGTTATTTCGGAGTAGACACACAAAATAAGGTTACGTTGCGTTTTTTTTTAAGAAAATTTCCAATGGATGAAAATAACGTAGGTGTTCTAATCATTTAGAATTCAGCCGGTAGCATTCTTATTTTAAACCATGCTAATGATAGTAGTACGTCTAATTCTATTTTTTTTCGAACGTATTTGAATTCATAGACAATACAATTCTTTTTTCAAAGTGTTTAAAATAATGTTAATGTGCTATTTTTTTGTAACCACAATCGGAATGGGACATCGCATTCTGTCTATTTTTTTTTTTTTGTTATTTGACATATGGTTCGTTTTTTATTGAAGTAGTGTTGGACGGAAATTGTCTGTGACGAGTCGCGGTGACATCCAAAAGCTTACAATATCGTTTATGGAATACAAATTATCAATAATTGTTTGTACAGTTACGTCCGCCTACACGCGATATAGCCGACTGCTTGTATCAAATGTGTGCCATTGAATATCAAATCGCATTTCGTTATAAGTCATTGATTTTCAGAATTTTCGATGTTTTTGCCAGAAACTTAGGTGCAAACAAGTTCTTTTATAACTTTCTTAGACATTCCCATGAAGACGCTAATCTTAGACAAAGCCTATTCCAGGAATTAGCCAGAAATCAATAATTCGTTTTTATATTATTATACCTGTATCATACTTTTAATACTACTGGTCGCACTTCAAAACAAATAAATACTATGCAATATTTTTCTAATACAAATCAAATAACATAACTATTGACCATAAAAACATGTTGACCATAGAGTAAATGGCGGCAAGTTTGCAATTCAGACAAGTGGTTACTTCCGGAGTGACCCTCAACAATAAGCATTTAATATGAAAAGCAGCTGAAAATGAACACAAATTCCACAAAACATGATGTTTTAAAAGTGATATTTTTATGGTGTCATGACATTGTTTAAGTAAATTGAAATAAGTAAAAATAAATATTTGTGACCATTACTTTTATTTTCTGAGACAACGTGTTGTAATATATTCTGATGTGACCCACATAATTTACAAACATTATTACAACAAGTAACAGGATCAGATAAACCGCTATACATTGTGATGAACAAAAAAGAGTGTGTACCTCTAGACGTCTCCACTAGACGACATCTGTTCTTCGCGAAATACACACATGCCGATCCAGATGACTATTATGTTGCGTACGCGCACTTACGCTTATTGCCAAGAATATAAAGTCTAAATTAGATTAACAGTTAACATTATAAAAACATTAAAATCTATAAATATTTTTACCTTTATCTCTGTTAGAATAAAGCTGGTTTTAGCTTGGAATATTATTTTTTTTATAAATTTTTTTCGGAAGTAAATTCATATGGTAAGGAGCACGGGCGTGTCACGTTTCGCGGCAGATGCGCGTTTAATTTCTGCGCACGCGTCTCCTCTCAGCGACGACGAATTTTAAGCTCTGTTTAATTTTCTAGTGGTTGTTGGGATTTTTATAACCTCATACTTAGTGGTTGTGATTAAACAAAAAGCATGTATCCATAGATAATTTTTATTGAAAACAAGCTTTATAACGGGACATTTGCAGGTTGTAGTCTGATAGTATAGTTTCAGTGTAGTTGTTAAAATATTTTTTTAACAATTCTCATGAAATTAAATGTATGTATATAGTCTGGTTACTATTTTCAACTTTGATGTAATTTTTTTTTTGTCTAACTAAACGTTAAGGATTTAAGAGGATTTAATGATAGCAAGGTATGACGTCACGTGATTTCATTCTATAGAATGGTTTTACAGAACTTACCATTTTGACGTGGAATCTACCGTATAGTTGTAATTAATTTATGTTCTAGTTTTTTATATACCTTTAACTAAGTTAGCTAATGCCGCTATTTTTAGTTATTTCGTGATGTGTTTTTTTTATTTAATGGAATAGTCCTGACGGAAAGTGACGGACAGAAACCTGACGAAAATATATATATTCTTATATATATATATTTCTTATCTATAATCTATATATTTCTTATAGAAATTTTACCTCTTATTTACATACAGAGACCCAGGTACATAAACTAAAAACAATAGATTCCTACCGAAGCCAAAGTTACCAGCTAATATTCTCATACTATCCTCTAATGAAGTCCTACGACACCATCTCGTCACTTTCTCCAGCATTTGCAATGACATGAACTTGTTCGCACGTGCGGTGTACCTGCGTAAACGCACCCAGCTGCGCTCGCAGCTGCCGCTAACAGTATCCCACAGCTGGACCAGACACATGCCTATGTATAAATACATCTCGAACAGTTTTGGGGATCAGACTAGATCTTTAAGCTAAGCTAGACGATTTGTGCTCCATTTTAATGTAGGTATTTATCCTGAGTGTATTTTTTCTAATTTTAAATTACAAGATATTCCTGTAATTCCACGGTTATCACCATATCACAAACAGTGTTTAATATGATTATTTGTATGATTTTATTGTTTAGTAGTTTCCAATAATTCTGGAAGATAGCTTCTTGCATTTCCTTCGACTGATATCCACGAGAATTTCAATATCTCTGTATAGGTTCTGGGGTAGCTCAGTTGTCTAGCTATCCTCGCGGTTAACTAAGATTGGACTTTTTTCACTTAAACAGTAAAATATGTCTATTTTAAGAATGTCATACTTAAGGAGAAAGGACTAAACTCATAAAAAATCACTTCGAGGTAAATATTGAAGGTTAAAATCTAGACCAATCAAAATGAAGTAACGGAAAACAACATTGGCAAGAGAGATATATTTAATAATTTGCAATTCAACCTTCTAAAATAAAACGAAAATAACAATTATTCAATTGGTGTTCCGAATAGTAATTAAACAAATTAAGACTTCTTTACGTATGTACTAATATAACCATGTTATTATTATGCTTTTAAATAATGTTATACCTACTCCTTTTGACAATTACTCAAATATCATACTTTAGATATATTTCCTATTCATTTATTCTCATACCAGAGGTATATTTTACAGTTTTACTAATAAACTATATTATATCAGAACTATTTTCTGGATTAAATACAATATGAAAAACAATAAAAAAATTATTTCGTGATCGTAAACCTTTTTATATAACTTGAAAAGAACTCGAAATGGAGTCGATTTAAAATTGCAAAATTATTTTCCACACGGATGTTTTGATTGAACTTCCTCGTGTTTGCATGTGCATACGAAACCACGATAGTATAAAATTACGTAAGGATTTTAATGAATAATGCAGTATAAACAACATAAATACCGAATTATCCCATATCTTCTCCGTGGAGTCTAATTGCTTGATTGCCGCCAACACGAGACGGCCATGATTAGACTCAAATTCGCAACAACTAACCCTCAGGATATCGTTTGGGATGTATAGAATTTGATAATCATTGTATTTATGATAATATGTTAGATGATTTGAATTTTCGTTACGATTTACTATGAATGCGCAACAGTAGCGTTTTAAAAATAATACAACCAATTTTTTAAATGTTTTTAGACATAGGAAACAGCACTTTCTAGACCTACATTAAGCTTAACTTGTACCAGTGGCGTAACAATAGGGTGGCAGAGAGGGCTAAATGCCACGGGCCCATGGCCCTAAGGGGTCCTCGACCCCGACCCCAAGGCCCTAAGCAAACGAGGCATCAAGAGTGAACTTGTGCCGATGGTATAGTTACGCCACTGGCTTGTACTATGGATTTTAGAAAACGGGAAAACATACTCAGATATTTTTGTATTAAAAGAAGGAATACCCAGAAATGGGGAATCGAGCCCGCGACTAATTGCCGTTGCAATCGAATGCACTACGCATCACAGAGGCGGTTTATTTTCAAGGAGTATATGGTAATAATTTTATTACAAAACTGCAAGCGTTACATCTTATTTGTTTTACAACAATCTTTAAAGTAGAACATGCATTTTATTTTATTGTTAATTATTAAAATAACAAGTTATCTTGCAGAAAGATAATATTTCGCGTGCTACTAAGCACCGCAGGTGAGCGTAATTTCTGTAACATGCTATTTAGTGCCATTACACTAAGAAGAGAAACCAAACGCACGCGCTCGTTCTATTTTTGAAATTTGAACTTTTGCGTTCGAATACCCTCGGTAATCATAGCTTATTTTTGTTTTATTTTATTGTACGGAGGCTGCACCGATATCGCCTTCTTCACTTATCTGTGGAATAAAAACAAAATGTTATAGCATAACAACTGTATTGTAATACGGTGCTGTGTTACTGAGAAATTGTAAATTAAATATGCGTAAAAAATATTCTTATTTCACTATTCATATTATTTATAGCTTTTAAATTTCACAATTCCACTATTAATAATATAATTTAACAAACTACAAATGTGTAAATTCAAAATCCAAGGTCTGCTGGGAATGGTGGAGATATCTTTATAATGGTGGTATAAAAAAATTGATCATTGTCACTTACACCAGACTTGACTCACTCCCGTCTTCGCTAACATTTCCGTCAGCAGAGGTCGAATCAGTTGCTATATCACGCTTGCTATATCTTATTATTATTAAGAGCCTAATGCTACTAATGTCTGGTCTTTTGTAGCGCACTCTTGCTTTATACATAGCTCACTGCTCAGATTTATGCATTACACTTTTAGTTGCATGATGGGCAACCCTAGGTTGATACTTCGGTACCGCATTCATTAGGGGGACACAAGCGCATTGCAGTTTCTTCTCCCTCTCGATAGAATTTGCATGTTATGCCTTCGCCCAACTTTAAGTTGAACATGTGGTTGTACTACACAGGATTTGTATATTATGAGCTCTAGAAGTTACTAAGTAAGTCGCTGTAACTATATGTTACATGCTGTGTAAAGATATGAAATGTAGCTACGACAACGCATACGCTACATTGTACTATTATTTCTTTGCCTAAATGCTGTAATTAAATGACATTCTTATGTCTTCAGTACAAATCGCAGTCAGGACAAAGTCAATCAGGAAAATGAAGATTTGTCTTTAAAGATTTATAGATTATGATATGAATGTGGGTTGGAAGAAAATACCTCCATCAGGCTGGATTTACCACCGCTATTAGCGGTAGTGCTATTTTTTAGCTTCATTTGTAACTTCATCGTCACTTTCCTTCAGGTGAGTTTGAAAATAAACGCCTATTCCATTTCATAAAAAAAAGTAGTTAGCTACTTTTTTTTTTATGAATGACTATGCTAACAAATCTTTAAAGTCCATTTTAACCTTCTTCTAACTGTCGTACCTAAATCAAACTTTGTATGTATAGATATATGTAGTTCGGTTGACAATACTATAATTGCCATCTTAGAGCTGATATGACGATGGAGCCAGGTGGTTAGTGGAACTCTTCAGTGGCTACTAATAAATCCCTCGAGTTTGGGTTTTGATGAGCCCAGCAGATTAGGTTTGGTAACGATGCATGGTCTGATGATGAAGTCAGGAGGTGAATCGTAGAATTTTTTTTTTACTTTTTAATTCGGTTTGCCATATTATTTTCTGCTGAACTCCGTTTGTTATAGAGGGTTATATATTTTGGATTTCAAAGGACAACTGACATTGTATAACTTTATAAAGGTGTTTTAGTAACCGTAGGTAACTAGGTTAGTAACTCTTAGGCAGCCGTGTGCATACCCTGTTTTCCTGTATCTGTACGTAGCAACAATGTTTTATGATTAATATTAAGTTTTTAAACCACGAGCGGCGCCGCTTAAGGCAAATTAAACTCGGGTTCTTTCTGTAACCGCATTTAGGGGTCGCGATTTGTTAAAAAAATATTTAAGGAGTCAATGCCCTCAGCGCCATCTGGCGTGCGCTCGCGCCGGTTTAGGGTATCCGTACACTAAAGCGTAAGCCTCGGTTGCAAGACGAAGATCAAAAAGGACTTAGAAAAATAATTTTTATATGGTTAGTTTGTTTCGGTATTTACTTCTTTACCGAAAGTTTGGTTTTTAAGGAGTTATAGAAATGTCACTAGATATTCAGTACATTTTGTTCTTTTAATTTGTAAAAGACGTATTCGAATATGTATAAAACCCACACAAGACACTGATATTATGTCGTAATACAATCATAGAGACCATGATACGGATCTCCGCTGAATTGTGACATACAAGCAATCACTACTTCGTATAGATTGTCGTATTGTAAACATATGTATTTAATGCAGCTTACCTTCTACCTCACTGACTTACACGACAACCTCAAACCAAATAATATTAAAAATAAACTCAGGACTTATTTTCTAAATCAACTACACAACCACAAATAAATGTATTTATCTACTCCCGTAACACCCGTAAACTATCTTAACCTATTATTAGTTGTTGCCCCAAATGATTTTATAAATATCGAAATGTAGTACCTAAACACTTTATGTATCGACTACTTATCTGGACGTGAACTAACGGTACTTACTATAAACCCTAGTGGGTTTACAGTGTCTTAAAAAATAATGTTATTTTATAAATCTTTAAGGCGTAAACTTAAAAAATTTTAGGTTACTGAGCTTTGAGTGATCTCTAGTTTTTTATTTTGTAAACTTTCACAAAATCCATCTTACACCTGCTTTTATATTCCTCACATTAACTGAAACTTACTAAGGCTAGCGAAGTAGTAGAACATAAAAACTATTGCTTTTTTTAGAAATACTCCAAGAGGTTAGAACATCACTCGTTCATCGGTACAGTGCGCGAAGACCTTTACCTCTTAAGAAACCGCTTTATATTAAATACACCCCTTAATAACTACACCAATCCAATTATGCGTTTCAGAAAGCACTTTTTTGTTTGAAACTGAACCGTATGCTACAAACATTAAAGATGAAATTTTTATAAGTTTAAAAAACATGATGGTTAAAGTACCCTTAATGATTTCTTTATTACAAAGGAATAGAGTCTGTTTTATTATATTATAAAATTACTGTTGTGGTAAAGATTAAAGCGATAATTCATATAATTAAATGACTGTGTATTTAACATTAAATCATGATACATATCGCTAACAATTCACCCTCGTGTGGTTGCAGTTTAAGGGTGGCAAAAAATCATTTAGTAATGAGCGGTCAGTCAGTTTAAATTAGAGGAATGCATAAATAATTTATTTATTGCATATCCATAAATTAATAGGTAAGGAGAATTGGATAATTATTTGTACGGAATAAGTACTTAAAATTTATACGTACCTAGAAGAAGTGCACAAACCTAAATTGTTTAAGTAATATGTGCTATAAAG
Organism: Euplagia quadripunctaria; assembly: GCA_963859945.1. Taxonomy (NCBI): domain Eukaryota; kingdom Metazoa; phylum Arthropoda; class Insecta; order Lepidoptera; family Erebidae; genus Euplagia; species Euplagia quadripunctaria. Next base: position 1,437,170 of record OY982575.1, on the reverse strand, counting down.
TTATAAATTATAAGTAGACTGGCCTGTTGGCCTAGTGGTTAGTGACCCTGACTGCTATGCCATAGGTCGTGGGTTCGATTACCACCCGAGTCTGGGTATTCTTTGTGTTCGTTGTTTGTATGTTTGTAAAGTCTCCCGCGACACAGGAGTACATCCTAATGCGGGAGCTGTCTTCAAAAAAATATATATAAAAAAAGAAAGATTACTTATACTCAAAAGAGTCGAAATTAAACGGCCAAGCGATATTTAGTTATTAATTATTACATTAATATCCCGACCAATGTGATCAAGGAAAACTTAACAGAAAATCTATACGATGTTGATAAACGTTCGTTTTGAATCGATCACCTTGAGTGTAGGTAGTTTTTCTTTTAACGGAGAAGATTTATTAAATTTCCCTTTTTCTTTTTAAATACATCTCCTGCTTTAGGAATTACTCCTGTGTCGCGGGGGACTTTACAAATATACCAAGAACGGACATAAAGAACACCCATACTCGGGTGGGAATCGAACCTATGCCGTAGCAGTCGGGGTCACTAACTACTAGATCAACAGGCCAGTCAAAGTGGTTATAGAGAACATCAAAACCCTTATATGATAAGTGCTTTTTCCGATGGGCGGGACGGGCCTGTTGGGCTAATGGTTAGCGATCCTGACTGCTGACCCAGAGGTCGTGGTTTTGATTCACACCCAGGAAAATAATTGTGTGATGAACACGATAATTCTGTGTCTTGGTGTAATTAATCTGTAATATGTATGTCAAAGTCAAATATCTTTATTCTTCGGTTTTTTTTTTAAATATATTTAGTCATATATACCAAGTAGGTATGTTTATCAACAGCCTAAGGCTCTGCCTAGTTTGGGATCACACGGCCGTGTGTGAGGTGTCCCAATTTATTTATTATTACCTTTTACTAAGCGTTGTCTGGGTAGTGGATTACTCTTATAGCGTCTGTGAGACCATTGCCACGTTTACGTTACTCGTTTACGGTCTCTGCTCCGCACCTGAGGATCGTAGCGTGATGTTAAATAGCCAATAAACTTCCTCAAACTACAGAATTACATTAGCTGTTTAAAAATAAACTTAGATACCAAAAAATTTAGTATCAATCAAAAACTTTACTGCCATGCAGTTAACCCTATTTCGTTTCCAATAAGAATCTAATACGATTATCGACTGTGATGAAAAATATGTGGAAAGTTTTCATTCGGTAGGTACAATGTTTCCCAGTCCCCGGGAGGGGGTGAACACGGAATATAGCGTGTACCCCTGGCCATTTGTCAACCCGCTCGATTTAATCTCACATCGGATTTGGCCGACGTATTGTAGGCTCTCTTTGTATTGGCCTAAATCAATAAAAATGTTTGTGTCTATCAGACACAAAATTAAAAACAAAACTGGATTTTGTTGCTTTTTTTTTAATCACTTTACGGGCCTTTAATCCTAAAAAAGACTAACATGCCTTTAATTATTATTTATTTACAGATTTCATTTATTGTTGGTTCTTATTATAGGTGCAAAAAAAATAAATTAGTCGAAAATGGTGAGAATGAAATTGAAAGAATACATTAACATAAATTCGTATATATAGACAGTAAACAGCTTAAAGTAAATAGTCATTAAAAGGTCAGCATTGGCAACATTAAAAATTAAAGACCAGTGAAATAATTAAAACATATTTTAGCCGTGTGACTTAATAACTGGATAACAAACAAACTATTATATACGTATGTATATATAGATGCAAATTTTATGATTACTAGGTTAGTGGTTATTTAAGAGACTTCTGAGAAAATATACGCCATGTGACCAAAACATATTAAAAATAATAATCTTGCACGTTAGGGTGTGTTTTCCAAGTAATTTATTGCATTGCCTTAGCATTGCATGCGCTAAAGTGTCAACACTTAATAATTCTTTAGAAGTAACATAATTACTTCTAAACTCGTGTGAAATTATAAATCAGATAAACATAGTCATTGATGTTTTGTAACATGGGTACTTGGGTAAATAGCGCAGGTCTTAAGGCTTACAATCCATGTGCCAAGTGTAGGTTTACGGGACATCAACCAATATCCATCACTCTTAATTTCTGACTGTGATTGCTATCGATCGCGTCTTGCAACATGCTATTAAACCGCTAACTGTACACGTCACACCAACCGCGCGTGTGGACCTTCTTAGTGTTCCGTTCTAAGATACTATAATTTTATATTACGCTACGCTATGCATTTAAGACATTGGCTAAAAACAAACTTTCTCAAACCAAGATCACAAATACAAACATCCAACGCCAAGGCCAGTCAATATCACTGTAAAGACCGCCATAAAAAAGTAAGACTAGGTGAATCGTAAATCCGTATGAGCCTCCATAACTAGTACAAGCAACCCTCAATTGCCTCACGCGACGTACCCAGCATTAAACGGTAAAATTTTGGAGATGCCAATCTACTTTAGTCGGCTGTGAAAAGTTTGTCGGCACATATAAACCTCGTTTGCATGTCAACCTCATAAATGTATGGGTTTAATTCGACTTCAATGGCGACGATTTACTTGATTATGGCTAGATTAGCATAATTTATATTTATGGTGTTTGTATGTTGTTTAACTATCAAGAACGGTGTTAGGGATTGTATGTTTTCTTGAAGAAATAAAATAATATTTCTACAAGAGTTTCATACAAGAGAAGCATAAAACTTAATAGTAACTCTGCCTGCTATATATGTTATGTATATTCTCTATGCTATAGGGACCACATTTCCACTACAACTAACAATTCTGATCTTCCAAAACTCAGAGCAGGACAGTCGACGAGTTCTAGGGAAAGTTAAACTCTCTTGTAAAAGAATTGAAACAGAAACATATTTAAGGAATAAAAAATATTATAAATCCACTTCCTTCTTCAGCAAAAAAAGAGGAAAAATAAGTGAAAGACCTAGAAATAAAGAAGTAGAACCCCGTACTCGTGGAATTTAATGGGTGCGTTTGTGATCTTTGCATTTTTTGAGCTACGTCTTATTCTTGTACTATGTATGGCGCTGGAATAACAAACAAAAATAGATAGATTTTCAATCCCTTGGCTATTTCAGCATTCGACTACTTTTCTATCCTAATAAGGCCTGCGGTACTAAAAGCCTTAGTGTTACTTCTAATGCAGCGATTTCGAGTTATCTGTAGATTAAAATATTGTGTGATTTTATAGGTTTTCGAGACGCTAAAACCCTTAACAGATAATGATTGAAATACAAATCTATATAATATAAATGTAATTCATATCAGTTACATAAAATTTTGAGTCATATTTTTAAATATAAGTATGATTAACACAACAAGATATTTTTTTTTTAAAAGAAGTTAATTTTGCATTCCACAAGTTTACGTGTAAAGTAACAACATACAACTATGCACGCTTGTGGAATGCCTAGAAATTACATAAATAGCTTTCCTTCGCTACATTGTTTATCAAAACAAGTGTGTGTGTACTTATGTACGCACATAAGAAGTTATACTTCTTTGGCGCTTTATAAATAAAGTTTATTTAAATATCCTAATAAATAATACATAGCGTCAACTAACCTCAAATTCTACAAACGTACTCAAAGTAATATGTAAAAACCATTTTTATCACTTATAATCACAATAAATTATCTTTAAATCAATAAATTGTTAAAAAATATTAGTCACCACGGTATATTATTTGAAAAAATATATATTTATATATATTTTATTCGGACAGATACAAAACATGTGTTGTAAGTTCAGAAACACTTGAATAAATATCGTGAAGTTGGTAACTTTTTTTGAAAACCTAAAATGTTGACTAGCTAACTTCAGGGTGTCGGTTTTTCGAGACGGCGTGCGCGCGCATCGTAAAAATTTAGTCTCATAATTTTTCCCTAACGCGCCAAAAAAGTATAACTTCAAAAATTTATAATCAAATATTAACCATTAACCTGTTTTAATACGCAGATGTTTAGACTCACTAACCTACTTAGACTTTACTTAACGCAAAACTTATGAGCCCTAAAGTAACTGATCCTGCAGATATGAACCGGACATATTTAGATTCCCGTTACTTGGCACATATTGTTACTCTTTGCAGCCTGTGAATATTTGCAAACTCCTCCACCTGTTAAATTAGTAATAACAACTAATTTCAGTTACTGTTAACTGAAGTGCTACATTTGCATACTTTTGCAAATTGACTTTTCTCTTTTGGGTCTATCTGACAGTTCGAGATCATTTAAGACGCTCCTATTAGCTTCCCTTGTAACTAACTATTTAAACAAGCCTGATTTGACGATCGGTCATGGAGCCAGGAGGTGGAAGGGGCACACGTTTCTACTTTTTCTAAATTATGTTTTTAATCATGAACGGCTGAACTATCAAATTGAAATTAATATCAAATACCAAAATGTACGAATTCTTCGACTCGTGAGAGCTTTGTGCCACCTCCGTGAGTTGCAAGGGCAAACCAAAAACGTAACGTACCCTATACATATTATCGCTATTAATTCCGATCTATTGATATATGATTTACACATCTAATACGTCAAATCGCAAAGTTTAAAAACAACTATTAAAGGATAAGCCTATTATATTGTTTAAGCCCCATATATTGATATTGGCAATATCGCAGCTTAAGGCTTCTCGTTGTGTTATTTAAATGTAAGGATAAACTCCCGGACTAACAGATATAATAATAATATTCTCGTCTCACACTCGTATCGATCTCATAATTCTTTTTTCTTTCCATCTTTAGTATCGTGATTATTTAATCACTCTTTCTAATCTGTATTTCTTAACCACACTTTTAGAAGAATCATAAACTTATTTACTCTTCAGAACCGATGATATACACATTTTTATTACAAAGAATAACATATAAATTAGTTACCACACACAAAGATCTATTATAAAAGGTCTATTATACTCATGAATTTGCCTCATAGTGACCGCAGTCTCAGATTGACCCACTCGACGCCCAAAAACCACTCGAGAACTTCCAAATCAGCAAACACTTAATACCGGAAAAACATCATACACATTATTTGTGTTTGTTAGTCACGGAAGTTAAAGATGTGATGGTTTTTCTGCGAGTGCCGCCCCTCGCCACGTGTCCGCAGACTCTGAATATCTTCTAAAAGCGGGTCTAGTGTAGACCCTTGCGGCACACCTGCCTTAAAATCCAAGATAACTTTATTTTTCTCAAGCGAAATTAAGTTTTATCGTTTTAAGAATAAGATTTAGAAAGGATGCATGATTATATTGTAAGTGTCAAGCGTATATTTGGCAGGAAGAGGGTGTACATTGAATTATATTTAGTCGTAAGCTCCCTACGGTTATGATTGAACAAACGATACGTCGGCAAGGTGTGCAAGGCACGCTCCGTCTCATAATATTTTCATCGTGTACTTCAGTTATTTAGATAGGTTAATATTAGGTACTTACTGGTGTTTTGGTGTGATTTCTGTGGTAGCTGGAGTATTTCGAACACATGCCACACATTAAGCAAATAGACGTTAGATTTTGATGAGTTTGATATAGATATAGACACTAGCAGAAAAGTTTTTTTGAATTGTAAAATGTCTGTTTTTTGGAATGGTATCCCCAAGTTACAAGGTTTTTGCATTTTTTTTTCTCATTGTAATAGTGCAGATGACTGTAGTACCCTACAAGAAAATAAGAAATTCAAATTTAACATCCCTCGAAAAGTATGTAGTGTTTTTAATATGTACAACTAAGTTTTTCTTCGTTATCAAAAGCATGTAATTTAGTGCTGTAGAAATAAATTGTTAGCTGACGCGTATAATTTGGGGCAATAATTTTATTGTTTGTAACATGTAGTTAACTTTCAAATAGATGATATCACGCGATATTAAAAGCTAAGATTTAGGGCCGATTAGTTACAAAGTACTAGGTCTAGATTCAGGTAATGCATTATCTGGATAGTCAATACGAAATTAGAACACTAACTGGCTAACTACGTTTAGTTTTTATTCTATACTAATATAATATCAATTAGACGGACCGTGCGCTTGTTTGCCACAGATGTGGAATAAAAAAATGTTTTTTTTTTGGTTGAACATACTAATTCCTGGAACTGCCAATCTCATCAAATAATATTTTTGCAATTGATAGCCCAGAGTTCTTGAGGAAGGTTATAACATCGCGCTACGACCCTTCGAAGCGAAGCAGTGACCGTAAACGCTGGTTAAACTGGGATGAACGGCTAGTATAAAATAATTACACACAGTTACTGCTAGCTAGTTGTACATATTTTGTAATTAATATATTTTTATGACACCTCTACTATGTTTTGTCAAAATACTGCTAAGAATTAACGCGATGGTTAATTGACTGCCACCAGCCTTATGATCACGGGCAGTGTAACCCGGTCGAAATTTCGAGCAATTATATATCATAATGCTAAAAAATTGTAGTCAGAAATTGGCATACATTGGGGTTTAGGTATATTGGGAGGCTGGCCGCCATCAGTCTATGACCACGGCCAGTGTAACCTGGTCGAAACGTCAAGCAGTTCAATGTTATGTACATTCCCAAACGCTCCCGTTAATTCCCGTTAATATTATCGTAAAAATATTAAGAGATTGGCACATAGAAGCACATATTATTATAATGTAATATCGACACGTGTCCTATCACCGTTCATTTAACATTTCGGATCACTATTATTACCGTTAACTACCAAATTATTAAGAAGTGTCGCTCTCGCTTTATTGAGTCATATACCTTTATATATAAGGTTTATATTTGTTCTATTTTTACGTCATCGTCAGCATTTTTAACTTTGTAATGCATTACACAGTTGCCTTTTCCCTTTCTGCCGATTTTTGCACCTTTCGTCTATTTATATCGGAAACCAATTTTATAGATCCACCATCTGGTGCGTGGTGTGCGACCTTTTCTAAAGATCCTATTGAATTTATATCTAATGTACTTTTTTGTCTTTTCAGGTAAGTGCAAGTCTGCGACAAAAAATGGTGGCATTTGGCCCAGCACGTGAGTAGTGCCGTATTGTTGTGGATTATCATGGTGAATTTGTGGAATATTTGTGCGGAATTTGGTAACACTACTGTTGAAACCACGTCGAAACCATATTTTATTAAGGTTCTTTGGATTAAAGCAAAAAATTCAGGCAGAAAGAGACATTATATTAGGTATAGGCAGCATTAAACGAATATAGAAATCTCTTTTAAAGCACTTATTGCTCTAAAGCATTTTGTAAATAATAATAAATATTAAAAATAATGTTCAGTGACACTATACACAGCACTCTCTAAACCCAAACCTAACTATAGCTTGATCTATGGGTTCAGGACGTAACGTGAACGGATAAACTTACCTAGCTACGTTTCTTCACGTAAATACAAACACGACGATATACATAGATATACTATGATAAATGCAAAAAGAAGAAAGAATGCTTGCAAAATTAGACTGAGTGGGAAACATACACGCGACTGCTGAAGTTGGAGTCCCCTCGTTATATAGCGATCAAACCTTCTTAAAAACTAAAAGTAAAGTAAAACTATTTACCCTCGTCTATTACCTTCCCAAAATGAAATGTACTCTTGCCATTATACAACAATAAGTTGAAACTAGAATTTAATAGTGTTTATTGTGCTCTAATTTAAATTCGCAAATCATAATTATGTTGTATGAGTGTTACGCGGAGATATCGCGTAACACTCAACGCCAATTGTGAACTGATTTCAATAATATATTTTTAATTGAATTGGTTTTACTCAAGATTGGTCCCATTTAAATTTGAAGAAAATATTCCACCTCTAAGGTTGAAAAGTTAAGGGATGAAGAATCCAAGCCTATTTTAATCTACCATGTTTTATAGGCGCATTAAAATCGGTTACACTTTTTTTTTTAAACTACTCTGTTGTATATTTTGAAACGTAACAACTTACGAGCATAAACAGATAAAACCAGTTAGATTCCTATTCGACCATAATGGAAAAATGGAATCCATTTGTCACAGTTCTTTTGCGTGCACGTTTGCTTTTTCTTACATCATAATTGTTAATTCAACGGTACCGATGCCCAGACAGTATTTGGATTGAGTCATTAATTTCCAATAATCAATTACCCTGGCCTGCAGCAGACCGGGACGGAGAGCAGGTGTGAGGAGAATTACAATCACGGGGGTGTAGTCGACTGTGAAATAACTACGAAGGGATGGACAAAGGGCAAGGAACTTTAAGTTACATATATATTATAAAACAAAGTCCCCCGCTACGTCTGTCTGTCTGTTCGCGATAAACTCAAAATCTACTGAATGGATTTTTATGCGGTTTTCACTAATAGACAGAGCGATTCATGAGGAATATTTAGGTGTATAATTTGTTAAGGTTTTGTGTAAATTGGTTGAAATATGATGATTGTTGAAGATGTCTCTGCTACACGTGCGAAGCCGAGGATATTTTACGTATTTATAAAACTGTTAAAAGTTTTTTAGATTGACTAGCTTCGGACCGCGGCTGCGCTTGCTTTAATGTAGATATTGTCCATCAATCGATCCTTCGGGAACAATGCTTGTTCTAGATGAAAGGACCCCTATGTCCTTTTTAATACCGTTGGCAAAATGTATACAAAAGTAAAATTAATGACTGGTAGAGTAGTTACGTAAAATCCATACAAACAAACTCACACTTGTATTTACCTATAATAGTACTAGTTGGTGTCCGCGACTTAGTCTGCGTAAACTGTCTCCCATACAAACTTTCATCCATATTTCACCACCTTCACGTTTTATTTTCGTGACAAAATGTAGTCTATTTTCTTCTCTAAGGTCCCGGCTATCTCTATACAAACTCATACACGGTAGTCCTAATGGTGAGCAGATCTGGGTGACTTTAAACATTCGTAATACCAGTGTGTACACTGGTGTGTGGTGAACTCGTGACACTTATGCCAAATCTATCCGTTCCGTCCCATCGAATACTGGCCATCCTCACCAAGAAAAAAAAATACTAGATAAATAAATAAGGACATCGAATAAGGCTCTGGGAGTGTTTGAAGAAATGAATGGACACAGAGTTATTTACGTAGAGTTTGATATGTATTTCACCAATTTAGTTTGGCTCGGACGTACATATCGTCACGGTACGTACTACAGAGGGGCAAAAGGTTCGACAATAGCCTATTGCTCTCTGCCAGGCAAGTTTCGGGACTCAAAACTTAGAATTTTGTAACAGAAAAACACATGCAAGGAATCGAAACCAGACCTGATGATCTCATGTAACCATATATGCAGATTCTGTCAAGAGACAGAAGAGACTGCAATGCATATTTTATGCTCTTGTGGCCCACTAATGCGGCACCGAAGTAGTAACCTAGGGTTGCACATCATGCAACCGCAGGAAATACAAACAATCACTGCTGATAGGATCTGGAGGTTTCTCGAACCCATAAGTCTGAGCAGTGAACTGTAAAGCAGAAGTGCACTACAAAAGACCAGAAATGGTCGAGGTAGCACTAGGGACTTAAAACAATAATAATAATAAACATATATGCTAACTTATGCAATGAGAAAAACGAGGCTGTCCCAACCAAGAAGGGAGTCTCGTTATTTCCAAAGGGAAATTAAAAGCCGCTTACGATTTAAAATTTCATCCTTCAAAATTGCCAACATTATACGTACATTAAACTATTCCTATAAAATATAAATTATAAACAACTCGTTCTGGCTAATTGCTAATCACAATAATTCAATCACACTTAATAAGGACCTAATTATGGTACAACTCTAATAATTGAACTGACAAATGTCACATATCATAGACTATATAAAATGGCGCCATATTTTTAATAGTCGTCTGAAAAACATGTAGTTTTTAACTTCATACCGTGGGACTTAATTGAGTTAATGTTTTGCTGCCATTTACTTAAATATGAAGGTTAATTTTATGGTGATTTAACGCTTATTGCTGGCACGCAATCTACTCCAGAGGAAGGTCATAAATTATTTTATACTGTTATATAAATTGGTCTACTGCATGACAGTGTTTTTGTACTCTTATTTCTATAGAAATATACTTAATTATTCCTAGTAAAATGAGTAAGACAGACGTAAGAGTCGATGGTGTTGATCAGTCGTAGATAATGAGTTTTTATTTTATTTTATTAACCGACGAAAGAAGGAGATGGTTCTCAAGTCAACCCATATTTTGGTTTTTTACTTTTTTATTATTATGTATGACCACGCATAACTTTTTACAGGGTATCCCGATTTCGATAATTCTTTATTTTGTTCGATAGGGTATACTTTAAAAATTAATATCATTTAAACTAAAAAAAGAAAGAGAGTGGGAATAGGGGGGAGAGGGGAAGGACGGGAATAGTGGAGAGGGAAGGGTTAGGGCCTCCGGTAACCTCACTCACGCGGCGAAATGCAATGCAAGCATTGCTTCACGGCCGGTTTTCTGTGAAGCCGTGGTAACGAGCGGAGTCGGGCTGGTCCATACGTGCCGAAGCATGGCTCTCTCACATAAATGTAATGGTCCCGATTCTATTGTACACTCGACTAAACTAAAACCTGACTTAATTTCTTCATATGAAATCAACCTTGTCTTCTTCGTAACAAGGTCTATTTGTTACTGGCATCTATTTCTCAGCGCCACTAAATATCACTAAAACCTGTCAACATAAACTCAACTTTATTTCCACGCAGCGAGAGTCCCCATTTATTCAAATGCCATATAATTGCCGTACAAAAACTTGTTCAAAACGAACTAAGATGACGTTATTTTAATCGACACCTACGAAGACGCTTAATAAAAACACAGAGCAAAAGAGATGGCATTCAACGGATAGCGGCTCCCGCTACGTGGTATTAAAATTTATTTAAGCGTGTCAGACTTTAGTCGACAAATAAATTGCTTATTTCGATAGCGACATATGTTACCTACTTGTTTAAATGTGAAATAAGACCTTGTTTCAAAGTGTACAAGGTTTACATTTTGTATGAAGAAAATTTAGTCAATTATAATAGAGTAATACAACAGAATTGACACCAATATCAAAATAATTTTAATTCGGCGCTAAACATACAAAAAAAAATGTTAATGTTTGTTAGTTTGTTAGGCTAAAAAAGTTTATTTTCAACAATATTTTTCGCGTTTCAGTTCCTTTCTTCTTTCGTCGGTTTAATTTTTTGTTATAAATGTTTAGAACCTTCCACTAGATATAATTTTTTCTATAAAATATTCCATTAAAATGGTAAATGAATAGTATATATATGACTTACTTTAAAAAACACATTTAACTAACTAAATAAAGATTAGTATTGATAGCGTTAGAATACGCTACTACTTCTTAAATATACCTAAAGGCCGCTCGTACGTATTCTAATATGTGCCTTCTATACACGTGTGACAGCGCTTTTTACAGTGATCGTAATCGATATTTAACAAGAGCTTCTTAGGCATGGCTCCAAAGATATATAATAAATCACCAAAAACTTTATTATAGTCTAAAACTAAATAATTTACAGTAACTATATTAGTGACATTTTGGTTGAAAACCAAAATGTCACTTCATAAGTCCGATTGACCCGTGTGCAAGTTTAATATTATATTGTAAGGACTGTGTCCATGTGACAAATTGTTTGTTAATATGATATATTTTATGCAAAATTTTTGACATATTTACTCTTTTTTAAACGCCCATTGTTAGAACATAATGACTATGCGTTGATCTAACACTTGTAATGCACATTATTGTTTATGTTTCGCAATAAATAAATCTGAATCGATTGTCCGTTCTGGGGGTGTTAATAATCCAAATAAGCAAAATGTCAATATTCCGCCTGCTAACATCTTTTGGTCTTCTGGCGAATAATTGGCAACAAAAATGCAACACTGTCCTAGTCATGTTTTTAACCAGAGTCTTCTATAGAACGAGCTTCATCATGGCGGATCTTTGCGTGTTGGAATCAAAGGAGCTTGTTTCCAAGGTTCCGGGAGGAATCACCGAAGGAGGAAATCCTTGGTACGAGACCAAAAACCTACTGAAATTGTAAAAATTTTACTATTGTTAGTTTAACATAATTTCCAGTTTGCGGTCACCATTCGAGATTCATCTTGCTAATGACGGGAACTGTGTAGGCGAATTTAATTCTCCTTTTAAATTTATAGTTACGTATCAAATCACGATCGGCGACTTGGAGCCGTTGTATGAGGTCTATATTTAGCAGCCACGTCTCTATACCCTTTTTCTTTTTTGGGCGTGTGGAAACCCCCTCGGGCCGTCACCCCACCGGGGTTTTCGGTGGGGCGGTGTGTCGGAATCGAACCGACTAAAACCACACGGTGTGCCGTACTGCGCCTTAAATAGGAGGGATCCGGGAACAGCTTTATTAAGACATCCGGACCCCCCCTAGCGCCTGCCCGCTAAGCGCGGGCACCACCTACGTCTCTATACCCTAGGTCATCACTAGCAACATACAGTGGTTAAAGAAATACGGCGTGAAGTAATGTTTGTGTTGTATTTCACCGAGTGAGTGAGGTGATCGGAGGCCCTAACCTCCCCTCTCCACCGCTTCACTTAAAAAAAAAAAAAAAGTATATATATAAGCACTGCGACAAAGACCGTGCATGCCTGAATGCCCGTCAGAGTTGGATTATTCCATTGACTTCTGTTCTTTCACCGAATGTCTAAGAAATATTATACCTGAATTTTATGCTGAGTTAACTTGTAGCAATATTTCAAGTAAATGTGTTTTGTCTACAGCAATATGGACATGATGTAGATAAATAAGGTAGATTTTAGAGTCACCGCCAAGGTCGGGAGCGATAATTATGAGTGGTCTAGGCACGCTACGCCTACACCACACCTAGGTAATATTTGATGGTATAATTTTAGGCACGCTACACATTTTTGATTTCATTAATCTATGTAAATGTTTAATACTAAGCCTCTCAGTTCATCTTGAGAGGCTCGGGATAAGTGGGAAATGGGTGGTGGCCAAGGTGCAGAGAGCAGTCTTGCTCGACAATGCCTGAATTCTAGTCCGCCGATTCTGACACCCCGGCCGACTGTTGCCCACCTCGCCGTGGCTTTTACTGCCGCTTCTTCGAAAGCGAGGCAGTTTTTGATGCAAATAATAATAATAATAATAAAGCCTTTTATTCCGCACTTTCATACATTTTTAACTATTAAATATTAGTTATCTCTATTCACAATATGTCTCTTTGCTCGGTGTGCCTTACTGCATAGGCCTAGTCCAAAACCTTTCTCTTTATTCTATCTGCCGACATTTTCAGCTCGTCCTCCCATCTTTTCAGTTTGCGACTTAGGCTCCTGAACCCGTCTCTTGGGTACCAGACAGTCACCTGTTTACTCTATTTTTCGTACTTACAACCTAGCAAATGTCCAGTAATGGAGATGCCATTTTAATTGGCCGATACGTGATAGAATGTCCGTGAGTTTTGTTTTACTTATTTGTTTAATAGCGACAGTTAAATCAGGCTGTTTTATATTTTCATGATTAAACACTAACGAACATGTAACTATTTACATAAAGAGTTTTGATGATTTAATTTTTTTTCCACTTTTCTTCAGACACTATTGCACTTCTAATCTATTAGGTAAATATAACTTTCACCAATTGTCACTTACAACGGCGCTCAAAGACGTTTTATGATTAAACTGTCTCTTATTGCAGATTTTTTATCGCAAACCTTACTAAGGAACTAGCAGTTCCCGCGCTTCGCTCGCGTCTACTTATTTGTATATTTTGCGCGGATCCCTAATTCTTTTTCCAAAATAAAAGTAGCATAAGTTACTCCTTATAACACCAGCTATCTGCCTGTGAAAGTCCCGGGGAAATCGGTCCACCCGGTGATTAGCCGGACCAAACAGACAGACAGCTAGACAAAAATAAAAAAAACAGATTTTTAAGTATCGTGCAAATTGCTGTATGAGCTTAGAAAAAACTACAATCTTGACATTACAACCAGAGACTTCAATTTTATTTATTTGTATGTATTGATTTATATATTCAAAACTTTTAATGAGAACTTCCAGAACAATTAGATTCTCGTTTTGTTACGATTACATTCAATATCCCAGTTAATATAACAGTAGGTACTTTTTTCTCTATGACCCTATAATAGGGTCATAGAGAAAAAAGTAATACGCACCCTCAGAATGAAAGTGACCTAACTCAAAACATTGGTATGGGCACTTTCATTCTGAGGGTGCGATATAAAATGTATAGGTAAATAGCGTGATCTGATCAACGAAAGTGACCGATCTATTATAGCTTGTCCCTTTCTTACTCATCATTCGAACTCTTTTTCTTCATAGAATTTTAGAGTAGGCTTTTCAAAGTCAGGTAATAGCAAAATCAGAAGTTCCAGCAATTTTTAGTTAGGTCACTTTCATTCTAAGGGTGCGCTATGTCTATTTCTGCAACCCTCGCAACGTGCTTGCAAAATTACATGATGTTCATTTGGGAAGATGTCATAAGTAGCCACTCCCAGTTATGATTCCGTCAACTAGTCTTAAGATAAAAGTCATTTTTATTTGCCCTCCAATCTTCTATGGCAATATTGGGAACATTCCCGGCTTTCCCAGCCTTAAAGCGCCATTGAACGAGAGTGAAAAAACATTGACTACACTCTACACTGGATATGTTTACATAGATGTTTGTCCTGGTTGTTGGTTTGTCTGTCCGTACGTGCCTGTTGCTTGAAATCGAGCGCCTGACCGCGCCGCCGCCGCCTGTATCAGGCCTTTGTGTACACATATCGATGTTAAAGACATCAGACTTCATGTTTGAATAACGTTGTCTATTCATGCGTTCTGTCATTCAGTGTTCCTATTTTATTTTCGAAGTGAAACTTCTTTAACGGCGTTGTGCACTTTTTGGGATGGGTAAAAAATGTTAAACTCGCGTCGGGACACGTGACCTGATCGAAAATTCGTAAGATGGAACTGAGTTTCTTATATTTAAAAAAATATAACATTCGAACTTCCACTGTACCCTATGTATACATTTAGATATGTTATTACCTACTTTTTATTTTTAACCTAATTAATAATTATATATATACAGATGTGTGTATGTTTGTATATGCAAATACATTGTGAAGTTGTTTTCACTTCTGACGTGCAGTCCTACGACTGACTGTTTTCTTTTTTTGTTTACAGTCCTTTATACAAATTTATGGCGGTTTTTTTCTGAAAAGGTGCCATTTATGAAGGGTACTAATTCTGAAATTATAACGTTAACTATCAACTACATTCCAACAAGTTGGCCGACAATACGTAATGGTTGAGTGTCTGTAATATTTCATTTATGGGTTAGTATCTGCAAACACTCTTGAAAGGCAGTGGATGGAGTTGCGAACACGGTACCAGAAGTAAATTTAGTTTCTTAGTTTCATACTTTTTAATATATTCACGATAATATGTGCGAAGTGGTAGGCAGAAGTACACCACCTCGTCGTTGTCTGGCTTGAAACCCGACGCGGAGTGAATACAACAGTATATCTTTATTAAATACCCGATCCCGTGGGAATATCGAAATAAAAAGTAGCCTATGCGTTAATACAGGTCTGTAGCTATCTACATACCAAGTTTCATCGCAATCGGTTCAGTAGTTTTTGCGTGAAAAAGTAACAAACATCCATCTATCCATCCATCCAAACTTTCACATTAATAATATTAGTGGGATGAATTCCACTATAATATCCAGCTATAAACGACAAGATGATCTGTTTACAGCTACCCGCTGTATTAAGGCACTACGTCACCGATGATATTAAGTTGTATATAGCCAATCAAACTAAAATTCTATAGAAGTACATTGTACCGTCACGATTCATAGTCGGACGTCGGCAAACAGTGCCGCGTGTCGCTTCGCAAACACGACAAGTCGTAAACGTACGCGGTGCCTATGATGTGTCACGCACAATTTTTATGAGCTGTAGTTACCCTCAATTTGATTTCGTGATACATTAGAGCGTCTGATGTCTGAGAGGGCAAGGTCCTAGCGAGCTATGATTATGAAGTAAAATCATGGCTGAAAAAAGCTAGTGTCATGCAAACAAGATTAAATATTCATGTCTAGTACAATACCGTAGCGTGCTGGCTTAGACGTCGACGTTGCGATCAAGTGGTTGCGGGTTCGGACCCCACCCAGTACACTCCTGACGTGAACCTATTCCTGACACGAGCAGTTAGCTTAGCCGGAGGGGTTTATAGTACCTCCTATCAGTGAGGTGTGAGAGACGTTACTACGTAACTTTAAAAAAATGCCGACAGTAATTTTTTTTTAATTGACACGTATCCAAGAACTTGACTGGCCTGTTGGTCTAGTGGTTAGTGACCCTGACTGCTAAGCGAGACTGGTCGTGAGTTCGATTCCCATTATTTAAGTATATTTATCAGCATTCCGGTTACCATAGTACAGGCTCTGCCTAGTTTGGAATCAGACGGCCGTGTGCGAGATGTGTGAAGTTATTATTATTATAAGCATAACACCTAAAGAGGCTTGCGTCAAATGATTGAATCAAAGTCTTTATTTTTTATTGTTTAGAAACTCCCATGGGTCATCACCTCACCGGGACTAGCGGTGAAGTAGTATGTCGGAATCGAACCGACTAAAATCAGACGATGTTTCGTCACAAATGGTCCTATTGCAAGGGACTGGGGTATACCGTAGGAAGTACCCGAGAATCCCAGCAAACCTTGGCCGCATTATATCTTTATTTATTTAGAGTAGGCAGCCATAAAACAACATGCATAGTGAAGACGTTGTTCTCTTTACATCTCGAATCATCCTACTTTACCTTGGTCCCATCATATTACGATAGTAAATATTTATATATTTCATTTCAGACAACATCACTAGGTACAACAGCTCAAGGATTGCTTCCTTCGGGCCTTTTCTTTGAGTGGTTTATTGCTTGTGTTATAATTTTCTACAATTTTTCACAAACATTCGTGTCCTAGTACGTTCATTTGATTATATCTACTAATTGTAGTCTATCATAGACTTACTTTATTATTTTTGAACCATGATTAAAGGCTTGATTTTGATTAAGTATTTTACTACTTCACACGCAAGAAGATCTAGAAATTGAGATTAAAAAGTCAATCCTCATAATAAAATTGAAGCCGGTAAAGTGACAGAATCGGAAATTAAACTCTTATTAGAAAACACTATTATAAAGTCAAATTCTGAAAATGTCCCCTGGCTGGCAAGCCTTGATTTTTGTCTTACAGACATTTATTCTTTTGCCTTTTCCCATTCTCGTTCGAATAGGTAGTAAAGTTGTTTGTATATTTTGTGCCGTAGAATGCTTTTTATTAAAATAACAACGTAATGATGGATTCAATAGTATTAGCTACTTTAACTTCTAACGTCATTCACCCACAAAATATTACTTACATTTAATGTCCAATATACAAGCATATTGAAAATTTATTGTTATTACTGATCATTTACGTCTTATTACCAAAACAAACATACTAAAATTCAAGTTAAAATCCAAAATCTGATGACAAACTTAATATTGCAGCTGAATATTTGAAAATCCCTTTTAAAATGTTACAAAAGTGGTTTTTGTACCGGCAAAATGTATGTTTGTTTCACCGTATTGAATGATTCACACACTAAATGGGTCAATCCATTATCTCCGTCTTGATCTGATAAAGGATCGTTATATATTTATTTAGCTTTTTTATTTTATGCTTTGGACGGCACATTCCAAGCGCTCTTGGGTCTGCGCGTGAGGGAAACGAGCTCAGAGCTTTGGATGTGGCAAATAATTTATCCTAAAAGTTAACTTTTGGTTTTACCGAAAAGTTCGCGACGGTACCAATATATTTGTTCCTGACTCTTAATAAATAGGAGCTCCCAATGAGTGATAGCAACAGGAACAACACACTAACAGCAGCTATATTGTCAAAAATTTGTTACAGAATATTCCTGTAATTTTTTTGCTGATTTTATGCTTTCTGCCATGAAATTGTCAGCTTGGAAAATCCAACTCTGACCAATAATAGATAGCATTTGGACAAAATATGCTCATGATTTTTAAAATACAGCTTTACGAAATCTCTCAAAATCTCTCAAAATAAAGACCGTTATCATCTCGGATTTCACATCAATTTCTAAACAAGACCCACTGGTAAATGCCTCAACAACGAGTCATCTCATTCCAACAGATCGGAGCCATTTAAAAAAATAACGAACGTTATGGAAATAGTGTTCTTTAAAAAACACATCATACTATTGTTCGAGATAAAACGTAACCTACCCACTCCATAGGTAATTAAATTCGCGGCTCCTCCGTTGTAGCCGTTCCTGGAACACAATACATTGATTCTCGATTAACACCACCGCGCCTGCGCCCGCGCCGAAAACGATAAAAACACTCGTGGACCATCGCACCCATGCGCCGACGCCGGCTACATGCATGTATTTACAATGGAAGTGATATTGCCGCGCGCACTTTGTATGCGAGTTTAGAGAGACATCGGTGAGTCGTGATTGCAATTTAATTGCGATTTTAGAGTGGAAGTGATATTGGTGACTGCACTTCGATTGCGATTTCGGAATAGAAGTGATATTGGTTAGTGCACTTTGATTTCGATATTATGGTGAGCGCCTGAGCGCACTTTGAATGCGATCTTAGAATGGAAGTAATATCGGTGAGTGCTATTCGATTGCGATTTTAGAATAGAAGTGATATTGGTGAGTGGACTTTGATTTCAATTTTATAATTTAAGTGATATTGGTGAGCGCATGAGCGCACTTTGATTGCAATCTTAGAATGGAAGTGCACTTCGTTTGCGATTTTAGAATGGAAGTGATATTGATAAGTGCAGTTTGATTGCAGTTTAATTTTCATTTTTAGTGTTGGCAAGAATATAGACCAAACGGTAATCAGGTGTGCTCCTCTCTACTGAAGTACTCAACTTTTTTTTTATACCATGTTGCCGACGCTAACAATCATATGGCTCACCAGATGGTAAGTGGTTACGCTTGCAATTCCAGGGAACTCGCATGCGCGTTGCCCTTTAAAAACCTGTACACTCCTTCCTTGAAGAACTCCATACTGTAGTCCCTCGGGTAAACCTCTCCAGGGAAGCTCATTCCACAGCCACACCACTAAGGTTTCAGTTAGGTTTCTCCACTTCGAGCAAAAATCTGCTGTGCCCCATTCGTTATTCTACCCGTGCTGCTTCCAGGTATTTTAAGATAAGCATGTATTGCATGTTTATATCAATAAGGATAGTTTGGTTGTTTTAATATTGCTTTGTTACGTTCGCCAGGATAGCCGTTAAAAATACTTGTAGAACAGAAATAAACATGTAAATTATGTTACGCACTACTTTCAAATAAATTAAGTAGGTCGAAATAAAACTAATGCTGACAAGCTTTCCAAAAGATAATTGTTTGCTAAAAATTGATCTAAAATTCATAAACATACCGTACTAAATTAATTCCAATACAATTTAAAATCAAATATAACATTTACGTTCTCTCAAATCAGTACCAAATTGTAACCTCAAACTGTTTCCGTATTTTCACACCTCATTTAACCGCAAATTAATAAGTTGTAGACACGAAACATGGAAAAGCATCTGCTTATAAAAGGGATCCTTGTTATAACAATTGTAATTGGTAGATAAGAGACCACCACACCATACTGTTTCAAGACATATGTCATGTCTGGAATCAGGGTCTGGGAGAGAATTACGCCTGCTCGCAATTAATAGTAGTTAATAATAGTTCTAACCATGAAACTGGTCATACGATTTAAACCAGTCTTAATCGTATAGTCGTTAAAAAAAATTGGTTGTCTGTAAAGTCGGTTTACGGACGATAATTTTACGTGATATCGTCATAAGAAAACAGTGGAAGAGAGATAGATGCGTCACAAGCCGAACGTTTAGGCCGCGCTCTTGCTTGCACGCTCGGCTCAGGCGGAACGTGACAAAGAGTTATGCTTTTTCGTGCGTGCAGCCGGCGTTCATCGATTTATAAAACGTTATCACGTCAAAAAAGAAATATCCGTAAATATTTTTGTTTTACCCCAAGAAAGCACCAAATGGAAGCCATTTAATTACGTTACAAAGAAAAAAAAATAGTCTGTTCCACAGTTTGTATATCCGTGTAGTAAAGGCCAGGGCGCCACCATCCCTTATCTGGCTGGCACGCTGGGCGCGATGGCCGCTGATCACCGGTGACCGATCCCGCACAGATAACTCTGATAAATGCCAGTTAAGGCTAAACGATGCGATTGTCTTATCCCAAACTATTAATGTTTTAATTAAATATCATTTTGTGCGTGAATGCTTGTGGGTTTTGTAAACATTGCTGAGGTTGAGAAAGACTGATAATTGTGAGAGGTATTGAACAGCAGTTGATTGATATTATAGAAACAAACATTGTAATTGTGTACACGGCCACTGCAACCTGGTCGAAACGCATGGTAATATGTAATATCTACTTAATTCGCGTCTACGCTTCTACGTAATCGCGTTAATTCCCATTAATAATATACATTCTTTTCAATTATTTATTTAAGGTTCACCAACAATTACTTAAACATAGAAACACTTACAATATAATATTTGCAATAATAAGAATACAGTGTAGCAATTACTTAAAGGTAAACACCACTTTATGTTTATATTATATTAAGTCAATAAAGGAAAGGCTAAATTTATTTTATTATAATAAGTTAAGAATAAGTTAACAAAGTATTATTAAGTTTCTGATGTACTGCTATTATGTTTTGACAGCTGTGTGGAAAGGGAGTTGAAATGTAGGTCAATTCTGTCACTAAAGCTATTGATAACCTAACATATTCTTGGATAGGGTGAGCTGGCATCCAAAACAGTTCTCCTTATTGGTGAATAGAGTGGTGTGCCTGGGACACGAGGAAGTTTAGAAGGAACCCGAAGCTTAAACAGTCACCATTTGCGGCAGTCAATCATGTCGCCGAAAATTTTGCAGGCAACCTTCGCGTCATTCAATTGTCTACAGTGGGCTATATAGATCTTATTTTGAAATTTAATATTTAATAATAATTTTATTACATAATTAAATCCTGGAACGCGAAAGTTTAAGAGTTAGTAAACATTGTAATCTGTATTGCAATTAATTGTGCCGCCGTTTGTACAATTCTCGTACCTACTCTTTATAAACTAGTTTTAGTATTAATAATATTACTAGTGTTATATTTGTTAAAACTACTTTAAAGACATAGAGCTTAACCGATTTCCACTTTTGCGCTTCTTCATATTTCAAATTTAAAACACAGTGCCTACAGTTTTGGTTTCACAGACTTTTAAGATCTGTTACGCTTATGTGGGGTTTTAAGCGCGATGCTATATAAGATATAACCCTTTAATACATCGGCTATCTAATGTAACAACACTATTACAAATTACCATTCAGTATAACTTTTTTTTGTTCTGTTTTATACATTTACCAAAAAAATATAATTATAGCTGTGTGGAGAAACTACTAGATATGCCGTTATTTGTTCATCTTTATTTTTCACTGGTCGACCCGACAGGCGACCTGTCGAAATAACCTTTATTTTACATCAACAAAAATGTTCTTACAAGGAATACATCAGGTAAATAAGTACAAAAGGCGGCCTAACCTTTGGATGGATAAATCGACAAAAAATAGATGAAATCATGGATAGTTTTGGTGTGAAGTGCTGATATTGTTTATATAAAAGGTAATTCTTAAACTTATACTATCTAAATTATATGTAAACACAAAGAAGCCACTAAATCTGGCTTACTAGGCAACATTTTCTCTTCATTTCGATTACAACCATGGTCACATATTCACCCAGACTTATCGTTAATATATTAATAAATGTAAAAAGAATAAAGATGATAAACAATCTATTATATTTTAAACTTGTTTATTATTAATGGAGACGAGACACAATATGAAATAAATTATTGA
Source organism: Euplagia quadripunctaria (assembly GCA_963859945.1). Taxonomy (NCBI): domain Eukaryota; kingdom Metazoa; phylum Arthropoda; class Insecta; order Lepidoptera; family Erebidae; genus Euplagia; species Euplagia quadripunctaria. Next base: position 1,415,184 of record OY982575.1, on the reverse strand, counting down.
AAGCAACAATAAAATAAATCTAAACAATGAATTAGAGACATATTATAATGGACATGATAATCGACCATTGTCTTGTGGGATAAATCTAAATTGTTGAAGTTCTGTCTGCATTTTTATTACCCTTAAATTGGGTAATATTTACCCCTACTGAGTGATAATAAAATAAGTAAAAAAATGTTTAAGTTTAACAGTTTTATTGTAAAGAAAGATGCTGTAAATGCAAGCCTTTTATTGAGAGGTTGTAAAATAATATGTAATCCGACATTTTGTGGCGGCGGCCATCTTAAATTTACAATGATACTGAATACACATAATTGTATTATCATTAGAACTAAAGATGTGTCCCAAATTTCAGATCAATGGCTCAACAGGAGATAAAATCTCAATTACTTGGATTTGACCCACACAAGACAAACAAGGCAAGCTAAATAAAACCGCTTAAAAAGTACTGAAATGTCAAGTGATTGATATAGTTTATTTAAGGTCAGGGGAATTCTTATGCTCGGTTGCTGACACTCTCCAATCCATTCCGTAGGAGCACCATTCCTTTTCTTGCGACTGGCCTGTATGTCTAGTGGTTAGTGACCCTGACTGCTAAGCCAGAGGTCGTGGGTTCGATTCCCACCCAGGACAAATAATTGTGTGATGAGCATGATCATTTGTTCTGTGTCTGGGTGTAATTTATCTATAATATCTATGTATTTAGAAATATATAAGTATGTTTATCAGCAGTCTGGGTACCATAGTACAGGCTCTGCCTAGTTTGGGATCAGACGTGTGAAGTTATTATATTATTGCCTTTTTTACCTACCTTTCAATAAACTTCCAATTTTCCCATCTTTAAACGTAATATATCATAAATTTAAAATTTAAAACACCCCCGACTCGAAAATCCCTCCCTCAACGATTAGAAAAGAGCTGACGATCTTCGAACGTCTGAACAGATTTTCATGAATTATATCTAAGAACACTCTCTATCAAATCAACTTTCGAACAAAAAAAAAAACGCACTCAAATCGGTTCATCCGTTCGGGCGCTACGATGCCACAGAGAGACAGACACACACACACACAAACACATCAAACTTATAACACCCCGTCGTTTTTGCGTCGGGGGTTAAAAATGTCTAGTTGACGGCAATATTCTTGCCTTATATTACGTGAGTGGGACCAAATATAGTAGTTGAAAATATGTCAGTGTGTAAAACGTTTCTGCCTACCTCTTCCGTAAAACAGGCGTGTATATGTGTGTCTAAAGAAGAGAGCGGTTGGCCAATACGCAGTATAGCAATCAAAATTACTATAATCAAATACGTGGTACTTATTTACTATTAGAAAGTCAGAACTTGTTCGTAATATTCTTATACGGGGCGCAAACAACTATAACAGGAGCATTAGTACGACTGAGGCGACATACATGCCGCTCGCTATGCGTTGCGCACGCGCATCGAGACTGCGCTCGCGCTCGCCCATTTTCATTGATTTCCGTTACCGAACACACACACACAAACATATACGAAAGTTGTTGTGATGTGCTTGTAATAGTTTTTGTTGTAAAGGTCAAGATTTTATAGAAATACTAGAATTTTCATAATGAGATAAAATCGATTATTAAGGAGTAAGATGAGACAGCAATTAAGAGAAAAAAATAATTTTACAAAGATAAAAACGTATTATGCACTACTACTAACACTAAGGCTAGCCGTACACGAGCCACTCGCGAAAGCTACAGACAATTAATTAGCGACAAAGTGCAGATCACTCTTGTGTTCGAGAAACGCTCCTACTATGTACTAACTAAAATACCTTGTGGAACTGTAAACATCTATTTCCGGCCATACCATTGATTGCTCGATAGCCATGGTTACTATTTATTTGTTATTTTGTATGCAAAGCAATGTATTCATGTATTCTTTATTGCATTCCATATGTTACAAAGGTGGTATATAAAAAAGCAATTATGATCAATATGGACCCTGTCGGGCACAGCAAATTTGTTATGTGGGACAGCCATGCTTCGGCACGTATGGGCCGGCTCGACTCCGCTCGTTACCACGGCCTCACAGAAAACCGGCCGTGAAGCAATGCTTGCATTGCATTTCGCCGCGTGAGTGAGGTTACCGGAGGCCCTAACCCTTCCCTCTCCTTTATTCCCGTCCTTCCCCTTTCCCCCTCTTCCCACTCTTCCCCCCTTCTCCTCTTCTCCTACTCCCACCTTAAAGGGCGGCAACGCACTTGTGACTCTCGAGTTGCAGGCCCACATGGGCGGCGGTAGTCATTTACCATCAGATGACCCGTCTGCTCGTTTGCCCCCTATACAATTAAAAAAAAATGTCGTATACAAGGACAGTTCATCTGGTATATGTGAATAAGCAATCGCAATACTAACGTGGTCACTCGCGCCCTACCAACCCTGTCTGCCTCCAAAGCATTTGTGAATGTATCAGGAAAGTCGTGCATGCGCGACGATCCTTATCTAACACTCAATAGGCTCAAAACGAATAAGTTATTCAAAGTGTATTAACAACTTATTCACCACCATAGAGCGTTGAGCGCTGATCATAGACTACAGACGATCGACGGCGACATACAACACGTTTATCGTTTCATAACGGAAGCTTTATCATCCGTCTACTTGTTCCGACATGTCCACGTGCTTAATATAACACTGGTTTCTTTTAACTATTTAACATAAATATGTCGTCAGACATGTGTGACAGTAATGGACTCTTTTTAGTTATTATTATTAAGAGGTATTATGTCTTCTGCCTCTCGCTTCGCTAAGGAGAGAAGTGGATTTATTAGGTTTCTAACTCCTCCAGTATACTTTTGATTGAATTCGTTGTTATTGGTATAGGGCTCTGTTTCCGCATCTAGACTCATAGGCGTCCATTATGCGTTCAGATAGGCTGCCTAGCTCCGTCCAGAAGCAGAATTCGTTGTTATTCTAAGACTGTATGATACTCCATAGGACTTGCAGAGTATCATGCTTGGTGTTACCATAAAAGAGGCGATATAACAAGTAACAATCACACACAATGGTCCATCAATCAGAAATAGCAGACTAAAATCTGTTTTTTTTTTTTTAAATAATAAATATAATAAATACAAAACATAAGGTGCTTACACAAAAAACAGAGCAAATGGCGTCCAAAAATAAAATTAAGATATTCAAAAGTTACCCTTTGGTCGACTACGCGTCATAATCTTCTTTATCAAGATTTACCGTGGCAACAATGCGAAGGAATTTTAACTTTAAACTTAAGGAATAAGGTCTTATATTGTTTTTTTCGTGTTCTGCTTATAAAATAAACAATAATCGAAATGCTCACAAAGTGGTTTGGAGTAATTTTCTTCAACAGATAAATGAGATCAGAGGTGTTAGTTATACGTTTTTTTAGTTCATTTGATATGATACTATGTTTGTTTGAGTTTGTGTGTGTGCATTATTGCAAGTGTTATTTATGTACGTGTGGCAAATTGCTTTGAACCTGTTTATTTATTGAAAAGCTTGTCGAATAAGAAAGACTGTGGACTGAGTTTTTGTTGTTAGAATTTTGAATCAGACCCTCAAATGTTAGGTTGCTTTATTTTATACTATTCAAATAGTGAAACATCGCGCGGTAAAGGGCTACGAGCCTTTGAACGCTTGCTCAAATTATAGTCTTGATAATAAAAAAAAGTACCATTACCGAATCAAGGACTACAATAATTGAAATAGCCCAATGTTATGTTAGTTCGTAATGCATAGTATCTAGAACTCTGAGGAATTCTCTAGAAACGTACTGTAAGGTCAACTTGGACGATATTAGGTCTCCCTACAGAAAACCTTAAAAGTTTTGTAGTAGTATTAGGTATAAAAGTAGGTCACAAAACATGGTTATTTTGAGGCTAGCGGGGCTTCCACTGATGTCTATCCCAGGGGAATACCCTACAATATTCTCTTACAAACAAAATTTCTCGGGGGTTCCCTGTACAAAGTTAATTACGAAAACGCAAAAATATTACTGATTTTCTTAGACACATACACAGTTATTAATGTCAACCATATGTATATTAATTAAATATATTTACTTTCTGACGCATCGCTCAAACTCCATGGGCGGTAAATTCAAACATATATCTATTTAAAATGCACAGTGGTTCCATAAGCAAAATTTGTGGTAATAAAAACTGTTTTTTTTTGTGGGACTACTACCGGTTTAGATAATAAGACTGAACGTGTATTTGTTAAATAACTGATAAGATTATCAACACGTGCTGTTGTGATTAGAATATCAAACATTAACTTCTCAATAACAAGTCACAACTTTTTTTTTAATATTTGATAAGCGCAGGTGGAGGCTGATAAGTTTTTGTGGCGTTCGTGCATCAGCCTATTGTGATCACTGCTTAAATTAATGATAGCGGGTTTCGAGTGTAAACAAGATTCAATGATAAAGTTTACCATGTCGGAATATTTTAGTACAATTTGAGCAACCTGCATTATGATTTCCTTTTGATCACTTCAGTATATACTTAGAATAAGCTTCAATGATATACCATTTCAATTTTGGAACAATATAACAGCAGTGTTTCTTCTTTTAAGGTCTCAAAGTTTTGTGTCGAGGAAAATAAAGCAGGCTTTATCACTACGTCACTACATATTAACAAAGTGCCCCGCCGCGTTTGTCTGTGTGTTCGCGATAAACTGAAAAACCACTGAACGGATTTTCATGCGGTTTTCATCAGGAAGGTTTAGGTGTATAATTTGTTAATTTTTTTTTGTAAATTGATTGAAATATGATGAAGATGTCTCTGCTAGTCTAGCGGGTTGCTAGTTCTATATAATTTAGGTTAGGTATTATTCCTCTACAATCAGTCGTATCATCTTGTCATATTTTGTTCGATCTTGTAATCTTCCCACCGGGATATAGGAATGCACGTACAAGGTGTACGTGCATTCCTAAAAATTTTTCATTAGTTCATTACTTAAGGTTGACTTTTAACACCTTATTAAGATCGTTTATCTACGATAAGTTTAGTAAATTAAAACAAACAGTAGGTTTTGTAATTTTTAAATTTAAGGAGAACGTCTCATAGCCCAGTTACATGACAATAAGCCCTCATAAATTGGATATTTTAAAATATTCATTTCTAAGTCACAATGCAAGATTACAGTCACGACTTGGACCAAAAACAGCACGTTTCTATTTTTGGTTTGATAAAATATAAAATAATGTGAGTATATTAATTTTGGTCCGTAAATATTACGATTAGGTAATATATGGCACAGTGCAGCGATAAACAAGTCCCAATCAACATCAGTTAACACAAAATATTGCCGGTAAAGAGAAACCGCACGGTTTCAAAGAAATCAATTCACCTAAGAATATTTTTTATTGCAACTTCCTTCCCACGTCCACTCGCAACAATACTTACAGTTTCACCTAAACAAATAGACAGACATGATCTTACGAAGCCGTGGCAAATCTTTAACGGTATATAAATTAGTGGGTTTGAGACACCCTGGTGGGCCGCCGTGCACCGAGTCGCACAAAAACTCATTGTATATTCACCTTATTATTGAATTTACACCTCAGTCTGTGGGACAACAGTGCTTGCCGAAATATTAAAAAAAAAATTGAGCAGATAATTGTCACGAAAACTTTTATTGTCATCAGATATCTAGGATAGGCATTGTACACCGGTTAGGAATGTTTCTCGAACAGGAAAGCACGAATTGTCTACTATTATTTAATATTTTAAGTAGTAGCATAGGCTGCTGCTGTATTTTCAGTATACATATCGTTAACTTATAAATAGCACAATTGGGAGCGAATATTGTAATTTTTTTACTAAATACTTAATGTAAAACCATTTAATTCACGGCCAAACTACAATTGCTATTTATTGTCATTGTGCGTCCTTAATTTTACTAGGCAGTGCCACAATAGGCGAATCGATTCGTAGCCAACTGTAATATCATTATCACGCTTCACCTCAAACCTGACATAATTACATATATAATGTAGCTTTCCACTATTGTGATGTATCGACGGGATTTTATGCCCATTTCACTATAATGGGTGTCCCTAAGTCGAGGTACAAACAAGCATGATGGATGCATCGCGGCAAGCACAAAAGGCCCATTGACAGCATTCACGTACCCCTACGTCCAATTATAGAGAAAAAGCAAAGATTTTGTCCACCCATACCATTGCCGGCACACCGTCCAACAAAAAAAATATCTGTAGGGCTGTTTTTGTTAAAAAAAACGCAGTTTAAAACATATTTTATTAATTATTGAGAATGGACCAACAAATGCATGCTATATTGCATTCCTTTGACTTTAATTACAATTTCAACTTTATATTCCAACCAGTATAAATTTTATCGAACAACAAAACATCTGTATGCTTATAAACTTCAATATCAAATACAATTCACATGTTTCTGTTTAGTATCTAACTCAGAATTGTGTACTTCTGAGTTCTATCTCAGAAGCATCAAATTGGACTGTACATCATGCTTGCTGCCAATGAGTTTAGCACAAGCTTTTTGATGTAGCTCACAGCAGTAGGCCCTGGTGAACTTTTGCCCACAATATTTGCAGTTAAACAAACCAATGCGGTCTTTTCTCATGTTCAGGACGTGGCGGCAGACGCAACAGTTCCTGGAAAATAGGAAATGTATTCAATGAAAATGATTGCCAGTCTGTAGCAGATAATTTTGATGGTTTATTTTTTAAGTATTTAACTATGAAAATCGTGAAAAAAAAATTACTGAATCATTTTATATTTTTTATAACACAAAATGACATCCGCTTTATAGATTCAGCGGACATATGGCTTGGTTGAAAATACTCAAATACAATGGACTTACCTCCTCCTTCCAAAATAGTGGTTTTCAACGTGGTCACTGAGCTGTGACGCTTTGCTGAACGTTTCTCCGCATACATTACATACAAAATGCGAAGTATCGCATGGTCGCCTCTGCTGTTGGCAGGCAGACATGTACGACTGATAGTTCAAGTTCAGCATATATGATAGCAACTGCTTGATAGTATCTGCCGACACCTGCAACAATGCGCACAACCCCAAAGGATCCGTGTTCACAGCTATCGTCATTCGCCTACTGCTTCCTTGGTCTTGGGATCTTATAAAAGTATTTATATTTTTGTCCCGTTCGGCATAGTATTGTGCTTGGGGCAAAGAGTTTGTTGCAAATGTAGACATCTCCCTTGTCGGAATATCAAACTCTTTTTCCACTGAGCACTGTCTTTTGCACTTCGTGTGAAGTAACTCCTCAATATCTTTTCTTATTTTCTCACTTTTCTCCATTTCCTCTTCTATTATTCTCGCTATTTTGTTATCGTTGACATGTTCGCACTGGGGCATACTGGTTCCGATTTCAGAAACTACCACATTTCTAGTGTTATTTTGTAAAACTGTTGTATATAAAATGTCATTATCTTTTTGGAATGCATATGATTCACTTTTAGTTCTATTTAATACCAAACCCGAAAGTTCCTTTAACGTACAAGATATAGATCGAGATTTAGTGACAGGACATTTAACCACATTTAGATCTTTCTGCCCTTTTATTTCTACTATGACCGAGTTAACTGACTTAATCAAAATGTCTAGCTTTTGCTCGATGTTCGCCAACGGTTTTTCTATGGGATTGTCTGTCTGTAGTATTTGTTCTTTCAAAGTCGCCATTTTAGAAACCTGTTTATTAAATAATCGTCTGAATGCTGAAAAATCTATCTCATTATATTCTTTATTTGTCTCCTCAGTAACAACCCCTTGTGTGTTCAAATATTTTATATCCGTTTCTATGTTTGGAAATGTTCTGTTACATTTTATTTTATTACTATCATACCGTCGTCTATTTAAATCTCGTTCAACCTCAATAGATTTGTATTTATTTAATGGTCGTGGCATTAAATGAAAACGCTGTCTTTCTCTGTTTAACATCATGAGACGACCTTGTGAGGCCGTGGGATAGCAATAAGAATTACTTTCGTAATAATGTTTAGGACGCGGACAGGGTATAGTAACTGGATAGTCGTTTCTAGAACCTCCGTAAAGACTTTTCAGTATATTTTGATATTGATCATTCTGCTGATAACTATACCTCGTATCCCAGAAGTCGTCAGTAAACTCATCCTCATTCGGTACATATTGGGGAGCAATTCTGGTCGGTTCGTTGCTGTAGTATCTATGTTTATTCTTTAATTCATTGATGTAGTTATTCCATGCTTCTCTCTGTTTCTCCTTCTGACGTTCTATGACTAGTTTCCGAACAATTTTCTGCAGTCTTGCGTGTCTTTGCATAGTTTTTAAAACGAACTCTTCATTATACATGTTCTGTGGCGGACCGCAATGAGTAACTTTTGGAGGGTCAATATTTTCATCTATTACACCGTGTTTGTTGATGAAACTTCTTGTAAAAGATTCATGTTTATTATTTTGATCATAGTTGTTATAGTCAACACGTCTGTAACTGGAACTTTTTGGCATATGTCGCGCAGTAGCGTGAGGATTTTCTGAATATTTGGTTGGTACATTAAACGCAGGCTGTGATATACTTTTATCTGATCGTTTGTAACTAGCAGCGGTGCGGTCACGTTTGTATGAGTGATTTGAGAAAACATCTTCAATAAGTTCTTGTCTGATTTCTTGCACGCTTTTTGCGTTACTAGGAGGTAAACTTGCATTGAGGTGGGATGTTACGGTGTGATCATATATATTAATAATTTCACCATTGGCCTTTTTCTGTAGCTTCTCTTTCAAACGTCTCTCGTGGTAGTTTCCAACCGTATCAAATGGATTCACCTTATTAGTAAATGTACGACTAGCTTCAGGCGGATTGATGCGGTACTCGATGTTTGCATATTTCCTTAAAGGTACATCTTTCTCTGAATCCATTATTTATGTTACAGAAAATTTGCAACGGCCAAATAATGACATTTTATATTTACGTATTTGACATTTGACACAAAAAGAAACCAAAAAAGATAAAATTTCTGTTATTACTAGTTTTTATTATTTTATTTGGCTTTTACTACTGAAATAGTGTTTGTAAACTCTTTAACTGAAACTGATAGGTACTGAAGAGTAAAGGAGGTAGATAGGTGCCGCTTAATGTGTGATTTGTTTTAAAAACTATTTTTAAATATCTAATTTATTTATTTTTTTGTCGTGGAAGAGCCATACTGCGGCACGTATGGGCCGGCTCGACCGGATTTATACCACGGCCTCACAGAAAACCGGCAGTGAAGCAATGATTCGTTGTATTTCGCCGAGCTAGTAAGGTTAAAGGAGGCCCTAACCCTTTCCTCTCCCCATCTTCCCCCCACCTCCCCCCTGTATCCCCACCTCTCCGCACTCCCCTCTCCCCCTGTTCGCTCCTTTTTCCTACTCCCACCTCAAAAGGCCGGCAACGCACTTGTAAATCTCGACTTGCAGGTGCCCATGGGCGGCTTTAGTCCCTTACCATCAGGTGACCCGTCTGTTCGTTTGCCCGATCCCATAAAAAAAAAAAACTAAACTATTCTGAGTCCCGAGCCGTTTTATCTAACCCATGTGCCTATTTTTTTTTTAAATGAATGGTATTGACTGGATGAATGGTTTGTCATCAAGCATCGGAAATATCCTAACTTTCCTCCTGTACTTTCCTTCTTATGTACATATTTTGTGTATTCTATATCCCGGGTTCTTATTGAGGTACGGTTTGGGCTAAGAACACTCGCTTGAACGAGCTCTTTCATTTGTGCTTTTGTCCACTTAAATTGGTGGAGGGAAGCTAGGTGTAAACATTAAACTTAAACTTAATGCTGCAAGGGCCTTCCTCGCTATCACTACATATTATAAAACAACAACTGTGGGAGAGTCATGCTTCGGCACGTATGAGCCGGCTCGACCGAAGTGATACCACAGCCTCACAGAAAACCGGCAGTGAATCAATGATTTATGTTTAGTGCTTTTCGCCAAGTGAGTGAGGTTACCGGAGGCCCTAACCCTTCCCTCGCCCCCTCTTCCCCTCTTCTCCACCTACCCGCACTCCCATAAAAAAAAACAAAGTCCTCCACCGCGTCTGTCTGTCTGTTCGCGATAAACTCAAATACTACTGAACGAATTTTCATACAGTTTCCACCAATAGATAGAGCGATTCATGAGGAAGGTTCAGGTATATAATTGATTAAATTTATAATTTGTGTAAATTGGTTGAAATATGATGATGATTGTTGAAGATGACTCTGCTACCCGTGCGACGTCATAGTAAAGTGAAATTACACAGTATTGCACTGAAAATCATGCCTAATAAGAACCGCAATCCGTATCTTATCCACATTTCACAGTTATATATATTTTAAACGACCTATGGCGTAGCAGTCAGGGTCACTATCCACTAGATCAACAGGCCAGTCAAAGTGGTTATAGAGAACATCGAAACACTTATAGGATCACTGCGTTTTCCAACGGACGGGACGGGCCTGTTGGGCTAATGGTTGGCGATCCTGACTGCTGACCCAGAGGTCGTGGGTTTGATTTCCACCAAGCACAAATAATTGTGTGATGAGCACGATCATTCTGTGTCTTGGTGTAATTAATCTGTAATATGTATGTCAAAGTCAAATATCTCTAGGTTTTTTTATATTTAGTAAATATATACCAAGTAGGTATGTTTATCAACAGTCTAGTTTTCATAGTACAGGCTCTGCCTAGTTTAGATCAGACGACCGTGCGTAAGGTATGTCAAGTTATTACGTGGGGTAAAAAACCATTGGGTTGTTTGGGTGATTTAATATTTAGACGGTTAAGGCTAAGATCAATTTAACTATTATTTGTGGGGTATCTGCCACATTGAAGAATTCTAAGGAAGACAAAATTTAAAAGGATTATATAATACATATTAATATATGTATTATCAGCGGCTATGTCGTGGTACAAGTTTGTATCTACAAATTTTTCATGCCTATAATTGCCAAAACTGCATTCAAAGCCGTTAATTGTTTTTAGAGAGATCTTATTGGATATTTCTTCTACGTCAGACTGCTGCAACATTTTGTGCTTTTATTATTTGCAAATTATGACTTATGACTATTATATTACTACATATTATATATTACTAGCAGCGCCCCGCGGTTTTACCCGCGTAAGTCCCGATCCCGTGGGAATATTGGGTTAAAAAGTAGCCTATGCGTTAATCCAGGTCTCCAGCTATCTACATACCAAGTTTTACCGCAATCGGTTCAGTGGTTTTTGCGTGAAAGAGTAACAAACATCCATCCATCCATCCAAACTTTCACATTTATAATATTAGTGGGATTATGACTTGTTATGAATAAGTTTTTTTCCTTAGATATGTAGGTAAGTACAACGCTATGCAAGTAGCGTTGTATGGTTCAGTAAAGCTTTGATACTTCCTCAGTTGTGGAATTTCCAATCTACGACAATGGCGTCTTCTCCTTTTTTTACATTAAGTAAAGCATTTTTATTACAGTTTTAAGTTGCCAAACAAACACACGGCCTGATCTGGAATGGTACATTTAATAAGCTAATCCAAAACTCATTCAACATACACAAAAATCATAAAAATAAAACGCAACATGTAATACTAAAAAAGAAAAACGTCAAAAAAGGCAAATATTGTGAGAAATCGACAATAAAGTTGTGAATTTAAAGAGTTTCAAATAAAGCAGTTTCAATCCAAGTTGAAATAAAGAGAAACAGATCAATGTAACTTTAGGTGTGTGGCCTCGACGCGTGTGTACAAGACCACCCAAAGGGACCAAATTATTTTCTGCCAAAGTTCATTTGCCGCCATTTCGCTGATGACGGCTGGTGGAAGACGTAAAAACCTGTTTTTTACATAAAATGATTAAATCAAGATGTTATAATCAGATCAATATTTAACCGCAAACAATTGCATTGTGTTCGAAATCAGAAACTAATTTGCTGCTATAATTGTATTCGTAGTATTGACTGGCCTGTTGGTCTAGTGGTTAGTGACCCTGACTGCTACGCCATAGGTCGAGGTTCGATTCCTACCCGAGTCAAATGATAACCTAGAAATAAGGCCAAATAATTACCTATCTGTATTTTCCTATTACGATTCCTTAAAAATCTAATATCCGTAACTGAAACTAACCGAAACTATCGGATAATCCGAAACATTTTCATATACGTAACTGTACCCAAAACCGGTATAATATTATTAATATATCCGAATCCACATCCTAAATTTGATATTCCTAACATCCGTGATATCTAATCCTGTGGGAGAAGATATCACGGATAGTACATACATAATATGTAGATAATTCCACAACTATGTAATTATAAAACTACAGTCCAATTTAACTATTTAATCATGTAATAACAACTAATTTATCTGTTCACTATCCTGACACAACCATTATAGTTTTTTAAGTTTCTTTTGCCACAAAATAAATAACATATCGACAAAAAATATTGAAAACAATCAAAAAGCAATAAATAATCTATTACACTGCGTCGGTTGTATCAGAGGGTAGTTGACAAAAACCGAAGATAATTATGACTACATACATTATACAATCTATTTAGATAACATATCGGCACGAGACAGTTTTTTGTTCTAAGTATATTCATTTTTTAAATTAATTTACATATTTTTTTGGTCCTTCGAACTTTTAGGGTTACATGATGAATAAAAATATTTGTGTTTGTGTCATAAATTTTACTGAAAACCTTAAAACCGGTGTAATAAGTACCCGCCGTAATGCCGGGCGCCGATAAGAGACGATACATGTTTATTAAAACGTAGATTGTATGCCTAGTTCCCTTGGTAATATAAATAAAATCGTGTACGGAACTCAATCCGCATTAAAAACTCAAGCCTGTCAACTTTTTTATCAATTTTCAAACTGATGTTTGCATTTTTATTAGTTTCTTTACAAGTGTGACACGCCCGTGCTCGTTCGCAGCTTGTCTCTCGATTATGATAATCATGGAATAAAATATTCATGGAAAAAAACACCCTTATACTTCATCTAATATTGTTGCTTTTACTGTTCTATATGACATGTTTGTGTCTACATGTCTCCTGTCATCTGTGACTTATTTTTTTTTTGTCGCGATTGTTATTTAAGCATTGAATATTTAGAGCGTAGGTAAGAGAATGACTAGTATCGTTGAAATTATCAGACTACTGTTCCAAATATACGAACTCCTGCTGATTGGTTTAAAACTCGGCCATTTTGTATTACATATTATAGATATGATGTTATAAGTGAAATTAAAATATTTGTTTGAAATTTAAATGGGACCAACTTCGAAGTAAGTCCTATCCAATAAAAAAATTATTATCGAAATCAGACTACTCTGTAAAAAGTTATGCGTGGTCATACATAAAAAAAAAATATACGGGTTGAATTGGGAACCTCCTCCGTTTTCTGGTCGGTTAAAAATAAATATATGTATTTTTGCATAATAAAATATATTTAGCACTATAATGGAGGATTGTAACGGATTTTGTTTTACGAGAAATTCTTCATAAATTTGCATTAAATACTCCTCTAGAGGACAAGTGTCAGTGATATAGAAGAACAAGAAAGTTTTATTGTAAACAGAACTTAATTTATCTAAGAATGCACGTCGTTACGTCAATTCTTAGATAAATTAAGTTCTGTTTAAATAAGAATTATCTAAAAACAATATCAATGGAACGAAATCAAATAGTAGTAATTGAATTACCTAGTCTACTGCGTATACAAGAGTAAACAGCTTTATATCACAAAGGGTGTCCTTCATAGGGGTCACCTTTGAGCTGAGGTTCTAAAAGCTCACCCTGGGGTACTCTTTACCGGTAACACTTAGTAAAAACTTCCTGGATAGTAAGAACGAATTGGATTTGTTCTTATACATTACCTGCCGTCTTCTATAGGTTATGGAATATTTTCAGAACGAAAACGGCCATGTACTACGAACTATTGTTGCTGTGCAATAGTGTCAAAAGTTTTTGGTAGGAAATCGTTCAGTCTAGACGACAGTATTAAAGCCAAGGTGAAGGTCGGATCCTGCTGCGATATCCCCATGGTGATGAATAAATACTTCGAGTAAGATGATTGTCAATTACTCTCGTATTGAAAGAAATAATTACGATTTGAAAAGAAATATTTTATGCGAATCTTGCAAAATGTGACCTAGTACTTACAATTATGGGTAATTTACTACCATGTTTTTATTTCGACGTAGTGTAGTACTTATTTTGCTGTTGTGTTTTTTAATACAAGAGATCGTTAATTTAGCAAGAAAATATATTCAACATTTTCTTATTAAAATCAGGATATACTTGTTTTTTTTTATACATTTGTTGGGTGATATCTGTCGGGGATTGAGTGATAATTCATCTAAGGTATACCTGGATTCCCGACTATAAGCTACTGAAAGGTAAAACCTTGAGATTTCAGCTATTTCAACATAAACGCGTCACTGGCCTTGTTGGTCTAGTGGTTAGTGACCCTGACTGCTGAGCCAGAGGTCGTGGGTTCGATTCCCACCCAGGACAAATGATTGTGTGATGAGTATGATCATTTGTTCTGTGTCTGGGTGTAATTTATCTATAATATGTATGTATTTAGAAATATATTATATAAGTAAGTATATCAGCTGTCTGGTTACCATAGTATACAGGCTCTGCTTAATTTGGGATCGTCTGATCCCAGGCCGTGTGTGAGATGTGTGATTTTTTTTTGTAAAGGATTACTAGCAACGTGGGTCACACATTACTAGTAATGTTGTTAACCCCTCCAGCTAATCTTAACGTTTGTGTTAGGAGTGGGTTCATGACGGTAGTACATTGGGTGGGGTTCGAACTCGCAACCACTTGATCGCAAGTCCGACGCCTTAGCCATTACGCTACCGCCGCTTATTATTTATTATTATTATCGTTCTACGTTTTATCGTTTAAGTGGTACCTGTTGGGATTGCCACACTAAAAAATACACATAATACTAAGTTACCCCAAAATTGTTGCGTACAGGAGTCCGGCCGTTCCAACAGCCATAAAACCCAAGTTAGCCAATTAAGTCATCAAGAGGGCATCGGTATCTCACACAAAGCCCATACTCAGCTATCTCCGATAAGATAGCATAACGGGCCGAGGTTCTCACGGTGTCTGAGACAATATGCTCAAATAAAGCATTGCTCACGACAAGGAGGTACTTCTTAATTGTACCATAGTGTTAGAAATAGTACATCCGAACTTAATATTATAAATGCGAATGTCAGTTTGTTTGTTTGTCATGCTCTCAATACTCAAGTGATCATCATGAAGTTTTGTCTAAACGTTGTCAGGGGTACAGATAAGGACATAGGGCAAATAACTTTAACGCGAGGGAAACTGAGGGCAAAAGCTAGTAGTACAGATTTATTAAAGATAGAGAAATTGGAACAGCTGTGTTCGCCGCAACCACTGAGGCTTAATATACACGAGCGGCACGTAGACAACGGCAGAGGCAACTGCAGCCGTCGACAACCTTGCGTCGGCGGGCAAAAGATCTCAGTGTGGCGCTACAACTGCAAGCGTTACTGATCGACCGTAGATGCCGACGCGACGACGCTTGTCGCCCGCCGACGGCTGTCGACGGATGCAGTTGCAATGCCGTTGATGCGTTATATGCAGCGTAAGGATCATAAATGCCGCGTTCCAATAATCAAGAAACGATTCGTTTTGCTTACGGACGGTAAAATTTTCATTGAAAATTCAACGAAATTTTACCATCCGTAAGCAAAACGAATCGTTTCTTGTTTATTGGAACGCGGCAAAAGTGTTAACCTTCTTCAAAAATTGATTTATCAAATGCAAAAAGAAATTTTCAAATCCGACTGTTTTACTCAAAACAAACTCTTCTGCTTCGTTATATTAGTATAGATGTACGGTTGTACTCACTTGTGTATTTCAGAGATGCCCGACTTGTTTCGAGCCCGACAGGCGTCCGTAATCAAAGGGTGAGGCGACCTAGCGACGTTGGTCCTGTGGACTAATTATGTATTTGCGTGCAGTCTCATTACTGGCCCTAGGGTCGATCGACAGTAGCAGCACGCAGCTCATATTCACTTATAAAAGCTTCAAAAATGGAGTTGGCAAAATGGAGATGTAGTATATTAGTAGTAGAGTTGGGAAAATTAGTAACGCAGAAGTAACGCCATATTGGTGTTGCAACCGTGTCACAACTTACCAACATACAAGGCGTATACTTGTTTGAAAATTTACTTGTAAAAAATATCATAACGACAAAATTATACAGTGTATCTATTAGTTTTGTATGTAAAAACATATCATAGAACTATAAGCTCACAGTATATCAACAATTAGTCTAAATATTGACCGAGTTTGTGAAATTCTAAGGGGGAATGTACGCCATTGATGCTGACGTGTTCACAATGGCCGCCACGGTCCATGATTACACTTTGTACCGCCGACGTAATCTCCCAGACTTCACATTCCTCACATAAAATCGTGGTGCTAACAAAAAATTCTTAGTGATTCCCATTTTGCTTTGAGATTTGATGGTTTATTGGTACTTCATTTATGGACTTTAACAGTTTAGTTTAGGGAGAATACATACTTAAATAGGTAAACTGAATGAGTCATATGTAACAATTATTGAAGCTTCGATTGTATATTTCACGCAAAAACAGTTGACCGGATTTGGATCAAATTTTACACACAGATAGTTTATGACCTGGATTAACACATAGGAATTGACCTCACGTATTAATCAAGGCAACTATTATCTTATCTGTGATCAAGGTCATAGACAATAAGATTTCTTTACCGTGGTAAACGATGCCCAGCGGGCGAAGCCGCGGGCAACAGCTAGTATAAGATAAAACAGATTCTACCATAGACAATCAACTTTAAAAAAGTAAATTATTTCCTAGTCTCCATTAAATTAAGTTATATGAGAAGTCAAAAACTTTCATTTCTTGTTATTTTCACGTAAGATAATATGGTATATATATATGTATATATAGCTCAGTATGGTGTCAAAATTGTTATTTCACACAAATTTCTATAGAACATACGTTTTGACATTTAATAATAATAACTGATTTAACTCGACAGTCAACATGTTTAAGTTATTTTTTTTTTTTTATTGTACCACTCTAAAGATATAACGTACCTAATAAATAAAATACATTATAACTCAGTAAAATATCGCGTAACATTAACAAAAACACAAAAAATAACAGTTGAATTGAGAATCTACAATTTTTTTGAATTCGGTTATATATCATAACTATAAGGGAGGAAAGGAGAAAGCACTGGGGGGTGTCTCCTCGCCCTCGCCCCTACAAACTTTATACACAAATATAGTTGACAAAATGTCTGTTTGTATTTACTACAAGAAAGACAGGTATGTATATACATAAATATTCATTAGCAGAGATTTTTTTCAATAATGTTATCATTTATTTTCATTTAAATAAAAAGGTAACACCTTATACACGTAAATACGTATTAATTTACATCTATCTAAGCTCGTAAAATCCTTTTTACAATAGTGCTTATATTACTAATAGATAATACATATGTATATATAGTTGTTAGTAGTATGTAGTTTATGACCTACAGTACCCAAAGACCCTTAATTCCCATTCCAAGCAACGAACACCAGAATCTTGGCCGCACAATAATGCTTACCTATGAATAATAAGATCAAATAAAATTTAAAAAAAAAACTCTTGGGACTGAAGCACAATCGTACACGCTTGTAGACAAACCATTATATAAATACAATGAGATATTGTTGTCCCTTTCTTGCCCTGAATTTATAAAGGGACCCTTTTATTTTCTGTCTCATTTGAATTAGCTTTATAGTTTATCGTGTTAAAGTAGGCTGCGGCTTGTATTATTTAGCGCGTTAAGAGATTCTTGACGATATAATCATTTCATTGAGAAATTATAATATTGAGACAAATAATGGTAATAACATACACATTCAGAGGCTTACGTAAGGCAGCTGGATTAAAGGCCTGGTGCAGAAGGCAGTCCTCCTCGATAGAGAAGGTTTCTGTCTCTGGAACCCTAACCACCGTGGCTTGGTCCCTGTACAGGATAACTGTGGGACACTATTTTTTATTTTTAATAATGTTAGAATTCTCTCTGGGACTTATATCACAGCACTTTCTGGACACAAACCTTTTTTTTTATATAAGATTACTGGTAACGTGGGTCACACATTACTAGTATTCTTGTTAACCCCTCCAGCTAAGCTAAATGCTTGTATTAGGAGTGGGTTCACGTCTAGGAGGGTTCCGGATGTCTTAATAAAGCTGTTCCCGGATCCCTCCTATTTAAGGTACGGCACACCGTGTGGTTTTAGTCGGTTCGATTCCGACACACAGCCCCACCGAACACCCCGGTGGAGTGACGGCCCGAGGGGGATTCCACGCGCACAAAAAAAGAAAAAAAAAGAGTGGGTTCACGTCGGTAGTGCACTGGGGTTCGAATCCGCAACCACTTGATCGTAAGTCACACGTTAGCCATTACGCTACAGCCGCTTTAACTACTTGTGCTATTTGTTGTAGAAAACGGAAAATCGTACTAAAGATATTTCTTTTGTAAAGATATACACGTATTATACAACAAGCAAATAGACACTCATGTATACACATATTTGCACTGAAAATGGAGGAAATCTTTTGAAGTTTTGAGTAACACTATTTTTAAGTCTTTACCATTATTACTGGTACTATTATGTATTCTGTTTCTTTACTAAGAAAATTTTAGGTACTCCGTAATCCCTACCGTGTAAGGAATGCTTTAACATGATGCCCGAGGCTAGTTTCATTGCCACAGCTTCCAAAGCAGAGAGGTTCCATGCTGTACAATTCCATAGGATCTGTATGATTTATCTGGAATGGTTACTCCAAATAACTACAGAATGAAGATCTTAATAAAGGTTTTTAGTGACTATACACACCTCTGGTGTTATAAGGTCTATACTCAACAGTGACCGCTTACAGCTATATTTGTATTCCATCTCCGTGATTTAATTATTTTTGTTTTTTTATTTTATTGTTTGAATTTCATGTTTATTATTATACCAATACAATGCTTTAGTAAGTTCTTATTGCTGTTCGTTAGAAATGTATGTAAAATATTCCCTTAATAAATTTCAGAATTTAATAATTTAAGCAAGGTCAAGTGGAAATCTGACTTTAAAACAGGCAAAAGGACCATTTACAATTAATTCTGACCCCTTCCCAACATCTAATACCTTATTTTACCTTCAAAAATTCACAACAAAAAGCAATTAAAATTCTTTAGCGAGCATGCGAAGGTCACATGCCTCGCATACCCTTACAAATAAATCCCAATTCAAATGAAACTCATACAAATATGGCCGCCACAAAGACGGTTTATTTCAATATATTTTAAATGGGGTTTTGTGTTTGGACCACGCCCATTGAGATTAGAACACCGTTGTTTAAGATCCGCCGCGACTTTGAAGTATTTTAATAAGAGTAGTGAAGAATTTAGAATATTAGTTAGACTCTACCATCTTATGTTAAAATTGACTGAACGGATGGTTCGAAAATTTTTGTCTCAGCAATTGCCACCGCGTCATAGGGTCGTTCCCTACATGGAACTGACAGATAAATGTCGAGGTGTACTCTATGTTCGTCAAAAAGGTATACGCTTGTAAAGTCCCCCACAACACAGTCAGAATTTCCTAGTTTGAGAGCTTTCTTTAAAATTAATTAGCAGGTAATTATTTGTAGGAAAATGATTTAAAAACAATTAAAAAAAAACTACACACTTCTGAACATCGAGGTGAGTGTGCGAATACTCTCTCCAAACGAATTGAATCCTGACTATTCCTTTATTGGACTGCTAGACGCAGACAGAGGTTCCACCACTAAACGCTTTGACTACTCCTTTTTGGTTCTAGTCGCTAAAGTCTGGAATGAACTGCTTCGTCTATTTTCTAGATTTCTATTATCTAGACTAGATAATTATAATCCTGGAATGTTCAAGAGTAGTTAAAAGGAGTTTGCAAATCTATACTGGTTCTTTTGTTTTGTTGTAAGCGTTAATCTTTGGAACTAACAGTCTGATTTAAAAAAAATCTTTTTGAGTTTGATAGCCCAATACTTGTTGCTTGGTTTGTTGTACAATGTAGTTAAACAAGCACACGGCTTGTTGAAAAGCGGTTACTGATGCCAATAAAACTCACAGCAACAGTATCTTTTTCAAACACATACAAACCGCTGCTGTCAATTTGTTTGCCTCTCGTAATAGTCACGCATACAGCGTGCATAGTGGTTAGCGACTACTACAGTTTGAGGCCTTCCAACTGAACAAGAGTATGCAGTAACATAGAAGACGATTTCACTTTCTTCAAAACTAGGCATCAGAAGCTATCAACATTCGTCCTCATTCGACTTTTGACTATTTAACATTCAGAATATCCGACAAATAACCCAATATATCAGCATCTATAAGTAAAAAAAAGTCACCATTTGAGTAGTCAAACTGTTACACTGCAACAATTTTCCAAAATCAGACACAAAATAAATCAACACTATCTCTTGCCACAGATAAGAAACACAACATAACACCAAAGTAATCAATTAGTCAGTGCCGTAAACCCAATTGGATTAGATTCCAACGCCACGAAAAAAAAAACCTTTAAGGATAGGCGCTAGAGAGCCTCCACTTTTAATTATCGTTTACCGACGCATTGTTTAGTGTCAAAAAAAAACTAAGATAAAAAAGTTTAAAAGAAAATAAAGTTGTCTATGTCAGTAAAGCTATCCATTCGGTGTGGAGGAACGTAAATCTATCACGATGGGATCGGTTACAGCGCGTAGATAATAAATATTGACCGTGTCTTTGTTTTTGATTATTTTAAACTTATCGATTAATAGTGGTTTCAGGTGTAATAGCTTTTAGTTAGATGTGATAGAAGTAACACTTCTTTTAATGTAAATCGTACAGTGGATATGTCGTTTAATTTTCACGTACAAAACTTACTCTAACAAAATTATTCGGTTTGAACGCCCCAAAAGCAATGGAAAAAGTGTTTCGACGATGCGCTACTGCAAATCATTTATTGGTATAGTTTTGAAAGAGTTTATTATAACAATAATAACAATAATAATTACAAATATAATCCTCTTTGCTATGTGTGATATATGATGTGAAACTAACTTAAACAGTTTTATAACAAAAACTATATGCATTTATATAAACAATAATGAATCTGCATACTTTCTACAAATTTGAGATTACGTTACTGCGGCCTCTCGTCCCGGAGTCGTCTCGCCTTCTGTCATAATCACTAAGTTTCTTACCTACGATATTTGAATTGTTGCCGTTCTAGGTAAACAATTCTCTAATATACAGTTTAAATCACCAGCTACAGATTCGAAATCTTAACTCTAGGTTACAGAATTGATTCTAATATTTTTTTAAGATTAATGCCGCATCTTCAAAAGTACAATGCATCATTGGGAAAACCCGCCACTGCATAATGAAAAACATTTTTAACGATGTCTGAATTGTAGAATAATTTTAAGTGTTTCTCGGTTTTTATATTAAGCAATAGCTGTAGGTCCGTGAATCAAAATTAAAAAGAGAATCGAAATTCACTCATCTGACATTATAAGCTAAAATGATTAAAAGAGTTTGGATGACATTTGGCACATAGATATTTCATTACTTTCCGGAATAATACACACCGCACAGGTACACGGGAATCGAGCCTGTATTCGTAGTGTCGTAAAGTCTACGATATTGAAAAGTTTCTTAATAATTTCATAGTTAAGTGTTACATGGTTTCTTCTTTAACGCAAGGAGTTGAGTATAGACACATCTTTAGGCTAGGCATAGGTTTAGCAAACCGTTGCCGATTGTTAAAGGAAGTTATTATTTAATCTGATCCCGTAATACTGTTCTGTTTATACTGATACATTATTGTATAACATTCGAAATATAAACCAAAAATTTTAAATGTGCCTATCTTAAATCTTTAAGATTTATAGATAGCTTATCGAAAGTAATAAAATACTAAGATCTACTACATCGATTGCCTGTCCGTTTCACATCGTAGCCCTCACCGTGTCGTCCCCGTCTCGTATAAACCCACCAATTTTTTCCGTGTTGTATCGCTAGGTGGCGGCGATTTCACGCGTCCGATGTTCCCACACGCGACCCAGACCGCCCGCGCAGGCGCAGACGACCGTCCTTTTTTACTCTCCACTGTGATGTCTATTTTACCTCAGTGATAGTTCGCCGTAGGAACCGGTAAAGCTCTTAAATGTGATGTGTTTTGTTCACTTGATAAATATCTGCTGACGCTGAAACAAATGTCGGGCTTGGTTAGAAAAGTTGTGGAATCTTTGAGCGTTACATTTATTAACATTCACGCGAACGGAAAGTTGTACTGACTGAAATTACCTATCAACTTATCAATGCTTAACTTATTCTTATAAAAATTTGTTATTCATATTTTTGGTAGCCATAACATTAAGAAGAGATTCCTATCTACTTCAGACTTGAGCCTTCTCTTATAACAACTTTTATTTTGGTTTAGGGAGCTGGCAGAGTACTTAAAGCCAGATGACCGGACCTATGTCCGATGGGCGATGACCTATTGTATGATAGTTTTTAGAGTTTGATTCCCGGTCGCGCACTTTAGACTTTTCAAAGTTGATTTGTGATTTAGAAATTTATTTTTACTTGCTTTATTTACAAATTGATAACTCTTATTTGTGCAGAAATAAAAGTGTCCATAAAGCTCGAAGGTTTCTGAAACCTACCAATCTTCAACAAGCTAGCATGATGGGTTAAACTAACACCTCGGTTAATGGGACCCTGTCAACCGTGTGACCATTTTTACACATGTCATGTTTATACACAAAATATGTAGTAATTTAAATAAGTGTTTTCTGTTACTAATATATATAATCTTTATGCATAAAAATAATTAATGAAAGTTCATGCATATTGCAATGACTGTTGCTCCTTTAGTTTTTAAGGACTTCGCAAAGCATACAACGTGTTTTTAAACGAGCTGACGACACGCGTTTAATGTATTTTTGTACCTTTGAATTTCGAATCTAAATTTCGTACCGTAACTCTAGGTACGTCTATGCGGTGGTCGTCTTAGGCCTTTTCTCGGTTAGAAATAACACCGACACCCACTACGAACTTGCGTCCTCGTTTCATTAGCGTCACAATCGATACAAACACAAACACGCTCCTACTTACGCGCTTAGACTTGCTTGTCTATGCAATAATTTGCTTGTCTATGCAATAATTTGCTTGTCTATGCAATAATCCGTTTTTTTTATTAGAGTCAACTTCAAATCTCCTTAATAATGCCTTTAACAAACTTATTAGTTTTTCATACCTACTTCAAATGGATTTTTTTTCGACCTTTTTAAAGGAAACAAAGTTATAAACTGTGGAGATATCGTGTAATATTATACAAAAATGAGCCAAATTAAAAACCTCTTTTTTTAACCCCAACCACCAGTGATTTTTGAGTCGGGAGTATTTTAATTTTTTTTCAAAGTTCTTACACATTTAAATTGTCAAAGAAGTACCCAGCCCACCTAATGGCAAGTGGTTACGGGTGGTGTCACTTGTGTAATGGCAATTTGCTGTATATCCTAATGGTATTTTAGAAAACAGCACAACGCTTATGGTACTGCTTAACCACAAACGCCTGTTGACTGGAAGATCTTCCTCACTCGTGAAGCTTTCATTAAAGCTGAAATGTGCAATTATGTACAACCTGTCCTTCTCATTCAAGTCACTTAAACAACCCATATCATAATACCAAGCCTTGAATTACTAAAAAAAATAACTCCGTTGCCAGTGTCACATAAAACAAGTGGAAAAACACAAAACTAAATCTGTGTCTGTCTGCCGAGGTTATTGAACCGCTAGTTTTTCCTTTAGAGGTTCTGGGTTAGTGGACGATAGGTACACACAGTTCGAGACGTCTCCCACATAGAGAACAAACATAGTTCCGAGAACTACAGATAAACTATCGAAAATGTACGAAAATATTACGAAATACTAATAACACGAACTACTCTGTGCTTACTGCCTTGGTGCGGTGTCATAAGCCGTGGAATCGTTATGTCTTGGAGTCGATACTAGGCTTGCAACGAATATTTGGCAAATATTCGGTATTCGGCCTATTCGGCTACTTTCATACTATTCTTCAAAATACGGAAAATCTAGGTAGTATTCGACCGAATACCGAATACTACGGTTTTTTCTATTAGGCGGCGTTCGGCGATTCCCTCACGAGGCCCCTGTGAGTGGGTGAGTCAGTGCGGATAGGCCTCGAATAACGTATACTGTCCAGATCGGCAGTATACTGAGGAAGGGCTAAGAAGGGTCTGATGACAACAATAAGGCGTGAGAGCATGTAAATATATTTTTTTTTGTTGTAGTCTGATGATTGGTAAAAGAAAACGATTATTGTATTTAATCATTTTTTTGTAATCTTCTGCAGGATAGGTACTCCTACACGCGTTAAAACAGTGGAAAGTATAAACGTGAATCTGCCACGCCCAAATACTTTGCTGAATAATCGGCATTCGGCCAAGAAGCCTGCAGAATATTCGGATTTCGGCATGTGACCGAATACATTATTCGTTGCAAGTCTAATTTATTGCAGAAACCAAAAACTCTTTGTCACTAAAAAATAAAATATTGACAACTGTGAAACTTCTGTTTTTTCTGTGATTTACTGATTTCTCAGCAATGCTCGCAATTTATCAATCAATAAATATCTGGGAAGCTAAGAATGTTAGCTTAGCTTAGTGAAATAAATTGTGTTTAATAGAAAATTAAGCAGGTACTCCTTAATGAATGTGAAAACATTATGATTGATGATTTATCCTAAGAGTGTTACGTTCTACAAAAATAAAATGTGTTCCTTGTATTAATTTCAGACTCTTTTATGTGCAATTTGTATATGCAAAACTTTGTACTGTAATGTACGATTGACAGCCCTAATCGTGTCACATATTGTCTAGAATAGATACTCGACATAAGAATACAAAAGAATTATAAATGTCGGGAGTGAAGATTTTTTGACTGTATTTATCAAAAATTATGTGATCCTAGCGTCTGTCGTTTTCTAAAAAATATACATGTCTTTTGCGAGTCCTTAAATATATCATAGAACTAGCTGTGTCCGCGAATTCGTTCGCGTTTTCCAATATTCCAATTTTCTTAATTTTTCGTTTTGTAAGAACCTTCTACAAAGTATTACAAAACATAAGAATCAAAGATGAATAAAATCGGTTAATTCGTTCTTAAGTTATGGCGTGACCAAGGGTAATAGTGATTCATTTATATAAATATTAGTGATGTGCCGGATAAAGCTTAAGGTCCGTATCCGTATTAGCGGATATAGACACTAATAATTCGTATTCGTATCCGTATCCTCGGATATACATTTTTAACGATCCAGCACATCACTAATATATATACATGAAACAGCCAATAAAATATGTTGTTCAAGTGAAACTCCCTTTTTAAAACCTTTAAAAATGTCTAAAGGTGTTGTTAGAAGCCGCAACAACGGCTTGTGCTATTTCACATTTCGTCAATCTGTTTGTCGAACAATACGACCGTTTCGCCATTGCCAGCGCTTTCTCGGAACATGGTCGATACGTGATCCCCGTTCGATTCGCCCGCTATTACACGTTTCCTCATCAAAAGTGACCATAAAATACCATTGCACATAATACACTACCGTTTGATTGCCGTTTAAAAAAATATGACTTTAATGGAAAGCAGCAATCGATATCGATCGTATCGAAGGCATGCAGTAGTTCGTTCCGCAGTTGAAGCGTTAAACTGACCGACAGCACGCTGCAGGTATCTTATAAAATGAAAATTAAAAAATAAGACAAGTGTAGGACAAGTGCGTGACGCTACTTCGATGCTGTGGGAATGTCTCAACTATTTGGGATATTTGTGTACCAAATACTTACCTAAGGATGATTGATATCTTTCCTTATTGTAGTGACACTTGCAAGGACGAATCGTAGGAGCAGGACCAAGGAGCTCCTTGAGTTAGAAATACTCCTTGTGTACTGTGTCCTTATTTAGCAACTTAGTTAGAAAACGGAAAATCTAGTACACAATTTAACCTTTTAAACTAAGTTTACGTAACACTGGTGCTTTTAAATTGTTTAAATTTAATTAAAGTGGAATAAAAGGCACTTTAGTAATATTTCTAGGCTGTCAAAACGTTTAGTTTTCTGACTATGAAAAGACCCCTGTCTTTTCATAGTTGTTCTACTTATTACTTTCTTCACTTCAATATAAGTTGATAATAATCTTTTAAAAAGCACCCCATTTTAATCTAAATAATGCCACTACAAAGTTAATAAGCGGCTTTAAGTCGTCATCTCGTGTATTTTCATGGATATAACTTAGACTAGAATAGTGACATGGCAAGGTATGATACGTTTGATTATTTGCTAACAGATAAACCAGGTCCCTCTTTAGTCACTGATAAAATGTCTCATAGCTAAGGCTAAAGCATTTTCTTTGCACTAATTAAAATGAAATCTTTGCGCATTGGCGTTACTGTCACTACAATTAAATATGGATTGTGTAATAGAAAAATATGTAGGACCAGTTTTGTTGGGAGAGCCATGCTTCGGCACGTATGGGCCGGCTTGACCGGAGTGATACAGTGGCAGTGAAGTAATGCCTACATTGCTTTTCGCCTCGTGAGTGAGGTTACCGGAGGACCTAACCCTTCCCCCTCCCCCCTCTCCGCTCTTCCCCTACTCCCACCTTAGAGGCCGGCAACGCACTTGTGACTCTTGAGTTGCAGGTGAGCCATTCGGCGGTAGTCATTCACCATCAGGTGACCCGTCTGCTCGTTTGCCCCCTGTACATAAAAAAAACCACCTCGGGATATAACTTAAAATCGCGTTGTGCTGCTGTTGAAAAATCACGATCATATTAAAAAAAAAACTTCATATTTTAAAGCCTAAAAAAATCATACGTGCCTCTTCATATTTTGAAGTCGATAAAAAACTAAATTCCTTTCAATTTAAAATTGGAACTCTTACAGTATGCACCCGTAATTGATTTTGGAGAGTAAGTAAAAACGAAGTAGTTATTTACCGTCAATTATCGATGGAAATTTCTCGTTGCCAAGTAGTTATACTCTTCAAAGCTACCGACTGCCAATAAAGCAGCAGTTATAGCGCCATTAACTACCTTACAAATAACTTTATAAACAAAGAAACCGAAACACTTTTTTTCCATCAACATGTTGGTGGTCCTCATTAGTGCAACACCAATATTTGCGCGATATTTTACAAATCGTCAGTACATTGCGCCTTGTAATTACTTTGCCGAAACGTTCTACAACTTTTTGCTAGAAGATCACCAACATCTGTCTGCTGCTATTAAAATTGAAATAAGTTCTTATGACGGAGTTACAAGATTGATTTTTGAGTGATCATGTGGTGTATCAGCAGCGCCATCTAGATGGTAATTAGGAGTGATACAAGTCGGCGTCTTTTCAAGTCCGAATCATTTTGATGTGGAGGGGGCGGGTCAGGAGTACCTCTTGTTTGATTTGGACCCTGCCGGTTGTTTTTTAACAAATTAGCAACGATTAGTTCCCGACTGGGGGTCTGTTTCGCCCGTGATCACTTTTTTGATGATGATTTGTCGATTTTCATATTATTTGTGTGGTCCTGATCTATTTGTTTGTTTTGGTTTGAGACTGAGAATTTAACGCTACGTCACGCTATCCGTCAAGTAAGGAGGAATGAATAGATTTAAGTTAAACCAGTCTGTAAAATGAGATTACAAGTTTGTTTTACCTAATTTCTTCATACACTTTTTAAATTTTGATAAATATTCTGATGTAGTAGATAACCGTCAGCTGCGATGCCCACTGAACAACAGTTCCCACCACAGGACCACCTATCAAAAAAGGGACGATGATCTTCAAATGATCAGTTTGTATAAAACCAAGCTAAACCAGTTTTGTAATAAAGTCTTACCTAATTCGGTCCATCACTTTTGGAACTACTTGCCACATAGACATACAGGCAGACATAGGCATCAAATGTTTAGGTTTAATTAGGAGCTAAAAAGTCTCATCATCATCAAAGTATTCATCTACCATCGAATGTAATAAAAACTTTGTACTGAATAAGTGTCACAGTTGTCGAAGGATTTCACATCAGCCTACCTGTCTACGTACATACTACATACCTACACTCCGGAAAAACCACCACACTGCGGCTCATTCAGTAGGTAACACGGGCCTCCGATGCAACGTTGTGATTTGTCACTGTAAAAATTACCTCCATAACGCATCGCCAGAACTTCTAATCGATGATGATCGCTATATAAAGCGCTCTCACTGATAGGTTGCACGTACAGTACATAAATAATCTAATCGGCACATAATAAACTGTACGTGCAACCTTTATGTTAATTAATCTAGTAACAGCGTGTTGGCGAACGATGTATATTGTACTTTTTTCGGAGTTCTCATGTATTTAAATGTCTAGTTAATAATTTAAATACATGAGAACATAAGAAGAGAAAATAGTAATTTCTACTACTTTATATATTAGAATGTAATATATATATTGTGACATATTACTCAGCGCTTTCTTTCGATTCCGACATACCACCTCACCATTAGCTCCGGTGAGGTGACGACCTGTGGGGGCTTCCACACGAAAAAAAAAAGGCCCAATCATAAATGCTTTTTTTTACAAATAGATCTTTTGAGACACTTGAACACGCTTTAAAACTAGATGGTGCTGGCATTTCCTATGACTAGCCTTGAGGAGAAACGCTGAATCAAACTCAAGGATCCGAGTCTACATAAACTCAAACTACACAAATGTCATGTAGGTGTCCAGGGTAGTTTATTTATGTGAAAGAATCATTTCAGCTTTGAGCTGACCAGTCACGACACCTAGAAGACTGGATAAGTCAGTAATCACAGAACTCAACCACATCTTAGGGGAGCTCCCTAATATGTGGTTGAGTTTCGTGGTTACGAATATCGCAGATCTTAAAATGTTTGGTTGTGGTGCGAATTAACTAAGTCAAAAAGAGTCCTTCGGTGATTCGCACCATTACACCAAACAGCCAATTCAAAAAAACGTGTGCGATTCACATCGTGGTGCGAACAGTTCGTGGTGTGAAACAACCACATGACAACCAAACAATCAATTTAAGCATAGCTTGAACTGTGGGTTTTAGAACAAGGGCAAACATGCTAAGATACCTTTTTTTTGTAATTAAATACATATAATACCTAGAAAAATTCAGACAAATATTTCATATTTACAAGTATTTGAACCCGCGACCTCTAACGTTTTAGTCGAATGCGCTACCGCCCGCTAGGCGTCAGACGTTACCGTTTCAATCTTTTAATTCTTTGTTGCGTCTTAAAGATTAAATTTTACTTACAGCTTAAAGAAACTACTTTTCAATGCGAATTAAACATATTTAAATTACGGATCAGTTGTTTGTAAGTAGCACAACACAAATGGTCTTTAACGGACACACTCCAACGTAAATACAAAATGGTCTTACACATTTCGCATTCATAATACTTGTTATGACACTGTTGGGAAGTGGCGATTTCCTCGGCAGAAGTATCTAACTCACTGCCGGCGCAACCCATCACCACCCTTTGCCTCCAAGAATCGTAGATGAACAATGTGTATTACGTCATATCCGTTTCCGTCGCTCAGCTGACGGTGTAGTGTCCGCTCGTCTGTCACGTATCAGTGAAAGTCAAAGTATTACTCATACGGGTTCGGTTCTTGTATGGACTTTGATTTTATGAATGAATGCAGGTGTGGTTCATTCGGATTCAGGTGTCAGTTTATACTGGACATCTATTGGCCTGCTACTTGTTCTGACTTTCAAGACAACTGCATGTTTGGTGCCATTGTTTATGGTGTAAGCTCACTGTCAATCGTACCAAATATTGCAGATTCGATTACTTCTTGTGATGAATATTTGTGTGACAGTATTTGTATTAGGCGGGTAATTCAATGTTGTCTCCGTGACCTACACTTGCTCACAAATCACCACATGACATGTTATTTGCTCACTCATGGGGAGAATATACATAGAAGTCGTCTCTTTGAGTAGGTATGAACTTGTTTTCGGGTGCATATAGGTACTAGTAGGGTTGCCAAATCTGAATACTGAATTCAGAAATTCGGAATTGTGAGTAATGAAATTAGGACAATCACTAGTATAATACTTAGATAAAATATTATGAAATATCGTACTACTATAATTTAAAGGAACTTTACGGTAAGAGGGAAAGTACCTATGTGCGGCCATGATGTTATACGGCCTTCGCAGCATACTTTTGTAGTAGTAAGAGCTTCGCCTTTGCGAGAACTTAACATTTGACATTGCTTATACATACATATAATTAAAAAAATGTCACTATGTACTCATAAACACTGTCCCAATTTTTTTACTTTTCACTATGATAAAATATCGAACGAATCCGGACGATTTCCAACTGCGACCAACACCAAACATACATATCTGTATATACATGATTCATTATAGATCTCTCTATTGTACGGGTTATTTGACATTAAGCAATATAATTTATCAGAATACAATTATTATCATATTAGTGTACTTCTTCTTTAAATAGACATAGGTAATATCGATAATGAGTCTAAAACCCACTATTCCTTCGGAGTTTTATTTCGTAGTTATCAACATTTATCAGTATAGCGCTCGTGAAGTAGACTCGGGCATAATCAGCGTAGATCCTACTAATATTATAAACGTGAAAGTTTGTGAGGATATATGGATGTATGTATGTATGGATGAACTAATTGCAATGAAACTTGGTATGTAGATAGCTGGAGACCTGGAGTAACACATGGGCTACTTTTTATTCCGATATTCTCACGGCCCTGGGACTTACGCGGGTGAAACCGCCGGGTGCAGCTAGTATAATATATTTTATGTAAAATGTGGGTCCATTACGTTTGACCTACTTTTGTATAGGTCGCGACAGTACAACTCAGAGAACATATCGTGGTCGGTTTCTTGAGTTTTTTATTTCCTGAGAACCAGTAAAATAGCATACGCAAATATTTTTCTTATACTCATACCTGTATATCCTCAAAGGTTTAAGCAGAAGTATGTTGCACTCACTTTTAGACATCTATATTTTGGTCCAAGTTAATAGTGAAAAAGACTATTGCCTTCTATTGTCTACATAGTCCATGATCAAGACTCATTACTGCTCTTAATAGAAAAAGGCCACCAACTAAAATATTACCCAAACCTTACTAATATTTGCGTTCAGAATGTAGTACTGTATGGTAAAGTGTTTAGTCTGAAAGTTATTCAGAAATATTACTTGTTCTATTTATCCTTGAAATGAGCAGCCTTGCAATATACGAGTACTTTACAAAAAAACTTCATGTTAAAATGAAGCTGAAGGACACACGCTGCAAACATTCCCACAAGAAACACCCAACAATAAAAAAATATGTAGGCCAAATTGGCTAATATGTGATAATTTTGCGTCATAAACTTTAGGCCAACGGGCTCGACGCACACGAACTACTAACTGCATTCTCAGAACAGAAGATCAGCAGACTGAAGGCACTAGATGTTAGTTTAGTGTATGTGACTTGGTGTATTGAGATAATTATTGCAGCTTTTCCTATTTTCTTGGAACACCGCCTCATTAAAAATAATCTCTTTTTTTTGTAACTGTTTGTTCTGTACTTCCGTTCCTTCCGTTGTTCTAAGAGGAGGAATTAACTTATGAATGAGTAAGTGTATTTAGTGGTGTATTCGCGAAATGACACAAGGGAGAAGATGAACATGTTAGCTAGTTAGGTAACTTGCGTCTTATGGAGTAAAGTTTTCTTGAAATTTGTCACAAGAGAATGAAAACAGTTAAACAAGAGACGACAAAAACTTACAAATACTTGTCCAGTCCAAATAATTATGAGGTGATCAATCAAATCGCGGTTCCAAACTCAGAATAAGCTTTCTGTGGTTGGGAACTTCTGCCTTTTTGGCACTTTGACTTCCTTACTACCACTACTTGTTGCAAGTCGCTTGTGTGCGTGTGGCCTAACAGCATTGAACGTAGTGGATGAAATCTATGTTGTGGATGACGTTAAAGGTCAACTTATTGCCTCTATGAATACTTTAAACTATTTCGCAGATAACAAGTTTTAAATAGACTACGAGGGAACGAACAGATTTAAGTTATAAATATGGTTGTTTAGTACTAAAAGTTCTTTAAAAGATTAAATAAAAATGTAATTAAATAATCAGAATATCAATAAAAAGGTTCTCCAAAAAGTTTAGAGGTAAACTTTTGCGGTGGTTAAAGGTATCGTACCTTTACTACTGACAGTATTCCATGTTGCCAACGACATATTATTAAGAAGTGAAATCTTTCTAAAGGCTTCATTCTGATAGAGTCTGTGCGGAAAGAGAACCGTCGTAGGATTTGAGGTCGCAGCAGTGTTAAATTACCTTTTTTGTTATGTTGACAACTCTGTTACGTCATTATAGTTCAACATTAAACGATACTGTACAATACAGTTAACAGTAATGACGTAACAGTGTAAAAAGGTAATTTAGCACTCAAATGTTACGACAGTTCTCTTACCGCACAAACTTAAAGTTACAGATGGTCTATTTTTATACCTATCTATGCTTTAAAGTGGCATTCTGTAAATAAAAGAGGCAAACCTCAAATTACCTAACTGAAGGATGTCCTATTGACATACAGAGTATTTCCTAATTACATGGTGATCTAATGTACTCCTCGAACATATTCTAAACAAGATTATTAATTATCTTAACTAACGGTAAAAAGAAGAGATGTTTTTGGCTAGACAACCTTTTCGTACACCGTGAGAAGGTTCACTTGCCTCTTAAGGGCGTCGCTTCCGAGGGAGTGGGCAACGCCATCAATTAGTACATAATATCCTTCATATAATTTGATATTGTAACAAATAGCAGAAGCGAATGAAGCTATTCTGTCATCGTTCTGTTAAAGTTATACAAGCACCGAATAGATGGTGTAAGTTACAACCACAATGACACATCGGGGGATATAGTGCAAAAGTTGGACATTTAATCATCATCTAAAATATTTTGTCGACTTCAACCTGCTGATTGTTGAAGTTATGGTAATATTAAGACGTGGTAATGGCAAGAGTCAAAAAAGAGTTCTACAACGGTATAACGGTATAGTCTCTCATAATATCAAGTGTATAATTCATTATCAAATGTTTAAATAAAAAAAAATACTGAGGAATTCTTTAAGATCTTTCGCTTAATCTACAGGATACTATGGGCTGGAAGAAGAATTGTCTTCTTCAGTTGTCAGACAGTGATATGAATAACCTGTTCCATGGTCTTCTCAAGACTTTTAACCGGACGTTCCTGGCATTAAAACCTGAGATGTTATATGCGTCCTTAAACTTAGGAAAAATTCTTACTATCGGATGGACTGTATGCCTGTCTGCACTCTAATAATTACTATAAAACATACTTGTCAACTTTTATTTGACCAAAATTTATCGGAATCAAGATCCAGTAGGATCCAGAATATTCCTGGGTCTGAAGGTGCTTTAATTTATTGATAGGTATTTAGTAAGTGACTATATTTTAATTATCAGTGGCATATTCTCACTCTCACACACTTTCCACGGTCTTTAAGGCCCGCTGCCGCTCGTACCTTGCGCGTACGCAGCATGGCGGAACAATGAGTCACGCAGGATTGTCTGCGCCTACCAGACGCGATCCGGCACTACGCCTATATCTACATATATAAATGATACGCTAGTAATCGTGCCTAGCATCCAGATTGGACGATACATTCTGGTCTGTACTGCTTTTAAACCGACTGCCGAAAGAGGGTAATGTTTTTCGAGTGTATGAATGTGTGTCTAATTATTTTGCACTCTCTACAGAAAGCCTAAGACGTTTGACGGTTTGCCACATAAGAGATGTCATTAGATTCGTTTCAGTTGTGGAAGTGACATAGGTCACCTATATTATCACCTATTTATTTGGCTTTTAAACAAATAATTATATATAAATACATACATATTATGGATAAATTACACCTAGGCACAGAACAAATGATCGTGCTCATCACACAATAATATGTAAGTGATGTAGTGGTTTAACTATTGCTTTGACGCCGCAAGACTCGTTCGGGCTTTACCCCTTGAGAAGGCTCAAGCTCGGGTGACTCTGCCTACCCTTGTAAAACAGTATTACCCTCTTACCTAACGTCAGTCGTAGGACTGCACGTCAGAATTTAAAACATAACTTACATATATATATAAATATACACACACATATCTGTATATATGTATCTGAGCGTGACGGTCACGCTAGTTCAGTGCTTTTTTCCTTCCTTATTCCTTATTCTCCGTTCCTTTACCAAAAGTGCCCAACGTGCCTAAAGAAGACTTCACTTCAAAAAATTAAAAATGAACCATCTTAACTATTTTACAACATGGTTATCGTCATAATCATCTATTTAACCATAGGAAGTCCACTGCTGGACATGACTTCCAAGACCACCGGTTGGAAGCGGCCTGCTTTACTAGGTCGTCTGTCCACCTTGTGACTCTTGAGTTGACTTTTTTAAAGCAAACTATTGTTGCGGTGACATTGGGTTGATCTATAATTTTTAGTTTAAAAAAACACGATGTCAAGTAATAGGGCATTTTATGAAATAAAGATTTTCACTTTGAACCGTAAATTTGTGACGTATCTTATTTTTGGGTTAGGAGAGTTATAAGTTTTCCCTTCAGGGCTAAGTTACCTGCCACCAACTTAAATTCTAGGCACTTCTCTTGAATAAATAACGGCATTGAGATAAACAGAGATCGATCATCCTCCTCACCTGTTTCCAACTAAGTTGGGGTCGGCTTTTAGTCTAACTACGATACGGCCGAACTTCAATATTTTACGTGAAGCGACTGCCATTAGACCTCCACAACCTAAATACTAGGCGATATCGAAGTTCTGTAGTTGTCAAACTTTTTAGAGCTCCAACTACCCGTAACGAATGACACAGATGTTCGTATGGCCACCGGGGCCTACGGCTTAACGTGCTGTCTGAGGCATAGAGAGGTCCCAATGTGTTAAGAATGGTCACCCATCGTAAGACTGACCTGGCTAGTATTACATAACTTTACCACTTAGCTACGAGATATACATATAAATACGATAGTAAAGTGGGGAATTCCATAAACTAAGTGCGTAGTATTTGTTGTATTTGTGACATATAGTTTGTTTACATAAATGTTAATGTATTTCTGACCTTAATGCAATTGATTCGATGAATAATAATTTTTAAACGCAATTTGTAACGTGCAAGTCAGGTTCGTAAATCTACATACTATCGTAAATCTATACTAATATTATAACGCTGAAGTGTTTGTTAATTTGGTTGAACGTGCTAATCTCAAGAACTACTAGTTCGAATTGAAAAATTATTTTAGTGCTGAATAGCCCATTTGTCGAGGAAGGCTATAACATCACGCTGCTACCAATAGAAGCGGAGCAGTGATCACAAACGCAGGTGAAATTGCGGGGATCGGCTAGTGTATCATATTTGTGTTCTGTTTTTGCAACTAGGGTGTTGATTATTAACTAAAGTACTAACTTTATTTTAATATTAATAATAATAACTTGACACAGCTCACATACGGCCGCCAGATCCCAAACCAGTCAGATCCTGTACTATCGTAACCAGACTGCTGATAAAAATATATATATATTTCTAAATACTTACATATTATAGATAAGCAGGATCACTAACCACTATACCAACATATAAGACCAGTATATATTAAATTATTTTATATAAAATAATTTTTGAAATGAATTATTTAATACTTTTATTTAAAGATGCGTGGTATGAAAAACTAAGAATCCTGCGTGAAAGTAAAGTATGTGAGATTTATCAATTTATTATCTTAAATTACTGTTAAACATATAAGTTGTAGGTATATTTTTTTGGAATCCACTTTTAAAATCCTTTATACCTATCGACAGCTCACGCGATAGAAGACAATATTCTTTTACAAGATGTTCAGTCACAAAAACTGTTGAACTGAATTGACGAAAGTGCTTTAATATTGTTTCTTGAATTAAAAGATAAAAATTGCAATATTTGCAAGAATCCAGACAAATCCCGACCATTTGAGGACCGCGATCATTGATATTTTTGTGCCTTTACGAAGGCTTAATACAAACCGATCCCTTCCTAAATCTTAACCTGTAATTCTTCGACTGCCTTCAAAAACACCCAATGAAAAAAATTAAGAAACACAAAATTTGGTACCATTACCAATTCACCTCATCAGAGAGGCCGCCATTATCACAACTAAAAACCTCCGAAGCTATGGTACCTTTTATATTTTTATTTATAGTACCTTCTGGGAAGGACTGTACGTGCGTAGGTCGAAGTGTTGTATTCACACGCGAATTTTTAACGTAAACTGAAAAAACATGGAATGTGGCAAAGGGTTTCTGTGGAAGGGCTTTATTAAAAGTGTTGCTTACATATAGATGGTGTTGAAATGCGGTAGATAACGTTTATTTTTTGTTTATTGAAGAGAATATAACAAGGTCTAACATTAAATCAGAAGAAATAACTTGATGAAGGAATTAGTTCTTTGCATTGAACAATAAATTCAATAATTAAGATAAAGGAAAATAAATTCGTAAGCAGAGGATGTCCAACTGGCCCTAACATCCTACACCTCTCACTCTCTTACTTTTCTGTAAAATTAAATCGCCTCCCTCACATTTTTCTTCATCCATCTTCGTCCATCAATCTTTTTATCGGATTCACCTCTACTCTTAATAGAATGCATTTCCTTAGACAATCATATATTTTATTGAATTTCTCAGTTTCACCCAGTCATCACATGTATATGCTATAATAATCCACCTAAAGTTTACGTCACTGGCGCCACTTTGGCACTGTCAAACTTACTCATTCCTTATTTTGTCATATTAGTTATTACCTAGTATTACACATCTTTCTCAAAATTCTCAATCTCTTCCTACGACTGCTGTACAATAATAGGAACGGCAAAGCCAAGGTGAAATTAGTCAATGTACACCTTCGTATCACATATTGGTATTCGGCATGCGTGAATCAGATCTGCAGCTAAAACAAACGCGAAAGGGATTCCGCGCCGGTGACTTGTTACAGTCTGTCGCTAGTAATATATAGTTGTTCGGGCCATTTTAGGCGATACTTCCTACACTTGACCGTTCATTCATTCGAACCGGCTGTGGCGTCATGCAATTATTGATTGGAAAGATTTAGGTGACAGAGAACTTTTAGTTATACTTGTCACACATGTTAGGTTATTTATATAAAACTAGAGATTGCAATGTGATTCAATTTGTTTGTCTAGTGGTTAGTGATCTTAACTGCTGAGCCAAAGATCTCACAGTGTGATGAGCATGATCATTTGTTCTGTGTCTGGGTGTAATTTATCTCGCTCCGGCTTCGCACGGGTACAAATTATATACCAAAACCTTTCTCATGAATCACTCTGTCTATTAGTAAAAATGCATGCATGCATGAAAATCCGTTCAGTAGTTTTTCAGTTTATCGCGAACAGACAGACAGACGCGGCGGGGGACTTTGTTTTATACTATGTAGTGATAATATGTAGTGATAAAGATATGGATGTATTTAGTAGTTAATAAGGATGTTTCTCAGCAGTCTGGTTACCATAGTACAGGCTCTGCCTAGTTTGGGATAAGGCCGTATGAGAGGTGTCTCAAGTTATTATTAAGTTTAAAATGTTTTGTTTTTTATCGTGGATCAGAATAACTTGATCTGTCAACATATTATATACTGGAGCCCTGTATTTTCTTGTAGCCGTATTCGCATATTTTTAAAACTGAAAACACATATTTATAAAAAAAAATATTCTTTTCTGGACTTCTTCTATATGTAAACTTTAAGAATGTATTCCAAATTTCACACTCCTCCATTTGCGAAATTTCCTTACTTTTAAGAAAATTTCAATGTACAAAAAAATCTCTACACATATTAATATTTTATTTTATATATTTTCGGGAAACTTACAGCTAGAATACAAAGGTAAAAATATGAAAATATTAAAGATGGCCATTTAAACGTTTTCACAATTAGAAATAATGTCATTAAAATAAATAAAATAAAAGAAAGTGGAAGACAGCTTAAACAAATATTTTTAAGTAGGTTTATTATTAAATATCAATAAAGAAATTATAACGCAAAGTCCTAGTCGTTATCAGCATTTATGGTCATTACCTACTCCATTCTATAGGGTGGCAGCGTAATGCCAAATAGTTTATCACCTTCTTCAAGAGTTAAGCTATGAAATGCAAAAAGTTAAAGTATTTCCAGCGATTAGCCCATACAATCAAACAACAAACCCTTCAACTTTACTGTAAGTATAGATATTGTCCAATTTCAAATCTCAACTTCCAATATCCGTGATATCTAAGAAATCCACATCAGTTCCTCCAAGCTGTCGTCATATGGGATACAACACCATAACCGTCTGGTCATTGGTCTCACCATAAGAGGAACAATGCTCGTCCTTCTGCCCGCTGGGACACAAGGTCGGCTATATAACTAATTTATAATAACTAGAATATATTAACGGAAAAGATTTCTAATATTTGCGAATTAGTATGCAGAGGCAATAGGTAGGCTCAGTAAAACAGTTGGGCTTCGCCATCTTTGTGTTGGCGGTAACACACGAACATCTTAGTTGCTAACTGTGCAGTAAATACAGTAACTGTTATAGTAATCGTTGTCAATCGATTGAATTGTATTTATTTTTGGTGTGTATATCATGTCATTAAACGCTCCAACAGTGGCTTTAAGCTGTCAAAGAAATCATCTTAAAATAATACTTAAAATGTCAAACCTACGTGTCATTCAGTCTCAGGCGCCCATTACACGGTAGGTTTTGCTATCAGTTTTGCCACAATCAAAACGGTGATTGACGAATAACCTATCGTCTAATGCAATTGACGGTTGCAAGATGAGATTTTATTGTCGATAATATTTCATCAATCACCAACGAACATCCGTCAATCATGACTTTCGGTAATGATTGACGTTTGTATGAGCGTCTAAAGGACGCCTTAGTATGGCCTATTTGCTCATTTATTGCTAAACTTTGCCTGGCGATCCTTTGCGCCGAGGCGAAAAATGTGTCGAAGTTATGATTTTCTACCAGGAGGATTGCATGTTACGGGTTTGAAGGTACTTGCAACACATGTAAGCAAACTTATTGCTGTTGAAATTTGATTTGCATTTCCTCTCGTAATTTATTATGTTTTTAGGATCCATAGAAGATGTTTTTAGGAAGAGTGACATATTTCTCTTCTTCTTTTACAATAGATTCCTATCATATTACGGCTAATTATATTCCTAATAACAGACATTGTTTCATAAATGGGTTAAGTTTGTCCATGAGTCACAGTCTTAGGAATAGACAGGACTTTCTAAATATAGATAGACTACATTCAATGCGTGCAAATTTCCTGCAACGATCTTTTCGATTTCTTTTGTATTTTACATAATGGTATCATACAAACATTCATCTTTCGAAAAATACAAAAGCATGGTCTACCTTTTAAGAAACTAGTCGGTATATTAAATGTTCTAACACTAAACACTAACTCCGACAAAAAAAGTAGTTTTAAAGTTAGCAACATATGAATTATACAACTCTAATAGCGTAGGTATGCTTGGCTATGCGCCTACTCACTTAAATGTAGGTGTAATAAAAACAGGTTAATATTGGCAGCAATCTTCAGCAGGGCAAAGCCACTTCCCCAGATCTTCTACACCTTTTACTGTTTAACTATCTAGAAATTTACTGGCCTGTTGGCCTAGTGGTTAGTGACCCTGACTGCTATGCCATAGGTCGTGGGTTCGATTCCCACCCAAATCTGGGTGTTCTTTGTGTCCGTTGTTTGTATGTTTGTAAAGTCCCCCGCGACACAGGAGTAATTCCTAATGAGGGAGTTTACTTTAAAAAAAAAACGTATTTCATACTAGCTCTGCCCCGTGGTTTCACCCACGTAAGTCTCAATGCTGTGGGAATATCCGGACAAAAAGTAGCCTATGTGTTAATCCAGGTGTCCAGCTCTCTACATACCAGGTTTCATCGCAATCGGTGCAGTAGTTTTAGCGTGAAAGAGCAACAAACATCCATACATCCTCACAAACTTTCACGTTTATAATATTAGTGGGATACTTCACAATCAACATTCCAGCCATAGGACGTCCACTGTTGGGCCTCCCTTAATGACTTAACAGAAGACCGGTTGGTTTTAAATACTTATCAGTATATTTTCTTCCACAGTGCGAGGAGTCTATGTCAGCGGGAGACATGTGCGTGTCAGCGGCTCGTGCGGGCCCCTCAGCGCGCTGGCACCCCGCCTGCTTCGTGTGCTCCTCCTGCCAGGAGCTGCTCGTAGACCTCGTGTACTTCTGGAAGGACAGCCGGCTGTATTGTGGGAGACATCACGCTGAAACGTTGAAACCCAGATGTTCGGCTTGTGATGAGGTAAGCATTTATAATAGTGGTTTATTACATCTTAAAATTGTAATAATTGCATTGCATTTGAAAAGAGTGACCCCGTGAGTTTAAACTTTCGCGTTCTAATGTATACGATTGAGACGACTGTGGTCTTAGGCTGATGCCTAACCTAGTCAAAAAGTATGTACTCGTGGAACCCTCTTACCGTTTAACTTAATGCTAATTTGATTTGCTACCATAATAGTATAGTACCTGGAAGACCGAGCTTTGCTAGGTAGCTTTTTGTAAAATCGTATTTTTTTTTGTAGAATTGCATTTTTACAAGAAATACAACTATGCAGTTGAACTTAAAATGCAAAACTGTATCTGTATATAAAATTTCATCAAAACCGTTGGAGCCGTTTCCGAGATTATATTTACATATATACAAGAATTGCTCGTTTGAAGGTATTAGATAAAACCACACTACAGTTAACAGAAAATAATCTTGGGTAAACAATTCGTTAAAGGTACTACTTATTATATATGTGTATCTAACAAAACCCACCCAATTACCTTTTGAGATAAGTAAACAATATTATTATTATATAGAAGATACATACACACCCAACAAAAAATCAAAACGATAATAATATTCCTTACAAAAAACCATCTTACCTGTAAACGTTTAATCACCGCCGTACCAACATTATCATCACAATCGCCAGTCTGCGCACGCGCCGGTGCAATTGTGCGTGCAGTTGGCAATATCCGGCGTTTCCGCAACAAACCGGAAGTGAGATAAGATCGAGGGGTTGGTACATCCCCTGTATAATTCACTGTAACAGTTTCACGGTGGACGGACACTTGCGAAATTTATGTTTGTCCAACATATGGGAACAATTGGTTGTTATATTTGCATAAATGTTTTTGGTAGTGAATATAATTGCAGTATAATATATAGGGTTAATTTGAATTTGTGTAATTTATTTCAATTAATGTATTTAATAGCTGATATGGAATGGCTCTGACTGATATTTAGTAAGCTAAAAGCGGTATTTTCGATAATGCCTTCATTTCAATCCAGGTTTAACGGCTTTTTTCATCAACCAAACCTCAAACCAAATGTCTCATGTAGGAAAAATATAAATTATTATTTATTATAAGAACAGCAATCGTGGGAGAGCCATGCTTCGGCACGTATGGGCCGGCTCGACCAGAGTGATACCACGGCCTCACAGAAAACCGACAGTAAAGCGATGATTGCATTGTTTTTCGCCGAGTAAGTGAGGTTACCGGAGGCCCTAATCCTTCCCTCTCCCCCTCCCTTCCCCCTCTCCCTCCCTCACTCCCTCTCTCTCTCTTTCCCTACTCCCACCTTGAGTTGCAGGTGTTCATGGGCGGCGGTAGTCACTGACCATTAGGTGACCAGTCCGCTCGTTTCCCCCTACAACATAAAAAAAATCTGAATATTGATCTGAAGTGATCTTTACATCTGAATCAATTTGAAGTTTACTTCCATTCTCACAAAAATTGAGTGACTGATATTTTTTCCAACTTGTCCCTAGCGGAAAAACTCGACAGTAATTCATCAAATTATTTATAAGACTATAGCTCTGTAGAATGTAGGGAAAAACTACTCCCATTTTTTTACCACACTTTTGTTAGCTTTACTTATAACTATCTAATTAACTAAGTAAACAAATGTTGTAAGTCAATTTTAACTTTCTTCTAATTGTCGTATCGAAATGAAACTTTGTAGGTATGTAACTGTGGTGTGTAACTCTTCAGTGGCTACTATAGAACTCCTCTAGTTTGGGCTCATATAATTCGTTGTGACGTTGTGAGTGAGATAGATTGCGTAGT
The DNA here is from genome assembly GCA_963859945.1 of Euplagia quadripunctaria. Lineage (NCBI taxonomy): Eukaryota > Metazoa > Arthropoda > Insecta > Lepidoptera > Erebidae > Euplagia > Euplagia quadripunctaria. The sequence continues at coordinate 1,372,706 of OY982575.1, read as the reverse complement.
AATGCACAGTATGTCAAACACCTTAAAATCGGATATGCTCGTTTTTCTAATCGAACGTTTAGGGCTCATTTTGTGATGGTAAAATTCCTGTTTGAAAATTCCACATAGTTTTCTAGAAATAAAAATTTGAAATTAATTAATTTACTAATTTCAAAAGAGAAAAAAAAAATCTTATTCAGTAACTAATAGCATTTAACTCGAAAACACTACACTATTTCATAGAACCCTTAGAACTACATGTAATAAGCGTTTAATATGCTTCGTAAATGCCTGCAGTTAATTAGGAAAAATGATTTTCGTAACTTCAGTTTTTATTTTTATTTCATGGAACGCGAAAGTATAAAAGTTAGTAGAGCATGTCTGATTTTAAGGTCTCTTGACATCCTGTGCGATGGTCTGATAATGAAGCCAGGAGGCGTATCGTGATCCTCTTTTTTATTTCTTAATTCGGTTCGCCATTATTGCTTGTTTTTTAGTTTTACTAAACTATACAATGATATAAAACAAGCTATTAACCAAGAAAGAAAATTGGTTGTCAAACAGAGGAGATAACTAAATAAAAAATAAAATACAACTGCCCTGCCAAAAATTAATTACGCACTGAAAAAAAAAAATCAATACCGGGTATATATATAGGTTTTTTTTTCAGAACATTTATAACCAAAATTATCTTCCGGAATGATGTAGTTAAGGATTCTAACGATATCCCATATCTACATCTAAACCTTTTCAGACATTTAGAAGTTATGATGGAATAAAGAAACAATCGTACGTACGTATGTACGTCGTGTCGTACATACATGGATCCTAAAAATATTTCACTCCTGTTTTAGGCAGTCGTGTAAAAAGGTACCTATATAGTCAACTGTTATGTCTTTGCCTATTTATGTATATATGCAGGTGTATCTGACAATAAAACTATTTACTAAGTTACTCTACAAAAACTAACTTAAAATTTTTCCATGGATTTTCTTAATAACGGAATGAAAAATTCCAAAATAATAATATATATACGATTTAAAATCTTTAACTTTACACAGGTACTAATACACAGGTTACTTTACAGGTAATAATAACTGAAAATTCAAACGTTCATAACTTGTAAACGGATAGTTTTTTTTTATATTTTTGTAACTGCATGCTAGAATCATGCCCTTTCAGTGATTTAAGTAAGTGTTCCATTGTCAGATCCTGTATAGATGTTGTTGAACTCTTATGAACTAATATTAAGGACAATAAGAAGAGCCTAATTTACCCAGAAAATATAGTCCACTTTCCGTCTTACAATGGGATAATATTTAGTATTCATTCTGCGTGCTATATATTAAGTGTGGCCACACTTGCCACCTGAGCGCTGGGCACGGGGCGCGGGGTGCAACGACCCCATACATTAAAGCGATACATTAAATAACCTGCACTTAGGGTTATCAAAACTGTCGTTTTCATATTTTTTAAATACTTGACACAAAGACATACATACATATTATTATGTCTACCTGGAGTGGGAAAAGAAGGTTAGAACTATCAGTAGTTTCAATGTTGGGTGGAGTGGGTTTATACCTTTATTTTCTGTTCTACAGATTAATGGGAAAATACACTCGAGAGCAATGAATAAAGATTTCTGAAAATCTCGGATAATAAGAATGATGGGCTTAGTGAAATAAATTATATTTAATAGACAACTGAATACTCCTGAATTGAAAGTAGTAACACTTATTGGTTGCTGTAAAGTTATGCCATCAAAAATGTCAAAATAAAAAATGGGACTTTTGCAAATGGAACTACGAATTTATTGTACTTACTGACAGTAATGGTAGCACGTGGAGATAACACGAAATACTAAAAATTGAGAAAATTGTAAAGTTGTAGAAAAATATGGTGTTTTTCTATTTTAGTTTTAAAATAAGATTGGTTATTTTCTTTATATAATGTTTTATGAATATAATACAAAGTGACAAATAAATTTTATTACTTTCATTAAGGAGTGTTTAATTGTCTATTAAACACAATACTTACTTCACTAAGCTAGCATTCTTAGTTTCCCAGACTTTCAGGTATCCTAATATGACCCGTATTCGAAGGAATCCATGGGTACATGTACACACCTTTTTGACTAGGTTAAGTAAGACTACGGCCGTCTCAATCGTGTATATTGTGGCATCAAAGTTTAATGGTTATTATTCCTTACCATTTGCCTTCGAATCATCTTTCTGTGACTCGGATTCATTGCTCTCGAGTGTATTAAGAACTTATCTCATATTAGAAACATTAGCAGATTAACCAGCGAATCCATGTAATAGAGTGAAATGATAATCTTGCGTACGTTCTTTTCCTATGAATGTAGGTAAAGTCAACATGTTTAAAATAGTTTTTGTATCTCAATAAAATCAATTTATCTTTTCATTCGTTCATATACAACTCTGACCTTCTCTCGCTACTGCTTACACGCCCCAATCCATCAGTAAAAGCAATATTTTTTTTCTATCTTTAATTTCCAAAGTGCCCGGCTGATGGCAATAGACTTGTCCCCTATTACGTTAATGGGACTAAATTTTAGTTGGCAAAATGTGGATGTCTCATTCGCCTCTGTGTACCTCTTCGTGCACAGGCGTGAATCTAAGTATGTGTGTGTTCTTAGAAATTATAGGAATATGGGTGGATAAAAACCTACTCGCGCCTAACCTCCTCTCTGTTCTTCGGGATAGAATCGGTGGATAAAATAACCTTCGACGGCGGGAAGGAACCCGTCCCTTAATCGCCGGGGCAGAGAAATTAGATCGCTCGGATTTCGCGCGCGTTTCTCGAAAGACGAAGAGGGAAAACTGTATATTTTATATTTATACGAATAAACTTTAAACTTCTTCATTTAGATCACTAACTAAATTAACAAAAATAATGCTCAAACTAAGTGCAATATTTGTATAGTAATAATCTCGTTCCGTTTTACCGATATACGATTATATTATCGGAAACTAACGCGCAATTCGGTATAAATAAATACCGTCAATCAGTTGAAAGGTATTTACATACCTACCCAAAACATTTAAAAGGTAATATTTCCTCAATAGAATAAAAACTAAACAAAAGTACACAGCCCTATTTTTTTAAGAAGGGGCTGGTTAAAGCCCGTCTGCGGCGGAAACGTCCACCAGACGAATGGCCGCGATAACCTCATCTAGGTCGGAGGAAACACTCTAAAATGTCCAAATAACCCCCGTGCGCCCATGATTTGTGCTCGATAACAATCATTTAGGTCAAGTGGGCTTTCATGTGAGATTTGTGTGTTTTGTTAAAATATGTAGCCAAGTATGGCAGTTTATATAAAATATAATAAACACGAAGAAGGTGGAACATAGAAGGCTTCTGTTTATCGGAGTCGCCCGACTGGCACAAGGCTCTGGTTAAACATATGCGGCGCCGGCGGCAGCGTAATGGCCAAGGTGTCGGACTTGCGATCAAGTGGTTGCGGGTTCGAACCCCACCAGTGCACTACCGACGTGAACCCACTTCTAACACAAGCACTTAGCTTAGCTGGAAAGGTTAATAAGAATACTAGTAACGTGTCACCCACGTCACTAAAAAACAGCACTGTTAGAATCGCCATAGCTTCCTGGAGAAAACGATAAGATTGATATTGCGCGAAAATAATGTTGGTATTAAGTATTTCTATTCTATTGTGACGTTTGAAACGTCATTACGTAACGTAAGCGGCTAGGCTGATTATAATAAAGCTGAAGGGTTTTGCGTTTGTTTGTTTATTTAGTTAACTTTAATTTCTGGAAAAATAAAACAAAAAATATGTTCGTATTGGATAGAGTATTTATTGTGGAAGGTCCAGTAGGTAAGATCACGCTACGCCCTTTAAGAGAGGAAGTAGTGAAACTGCGGGAAACGGCTAGGATTTTAAATAAAGTTCGTAAATTCAGAACATTCCAAATGTCAGCGTAGCCGCGAGCTTATAATGCCGTTTCAGACGTCACACTATTCAGAATTTGGTTGGAAAATAAAAGAGTTTGAATCCTAAGGTTAAATTATGTGTTTGAAGTTTAAAAAAAATATAACGAAAATTCCAAACCCAAAGTTGCTCCTCTACTTAATAAACTATTAAATAATAAGAAAAGCAAGCCAAAAGCTAAATTCGTGTCGCTTCATATGCGTTAAAATATGGCTTTATTAATGAGTAAGTATATCCATAAAATATAATTCTTATCACCACAATTGGGTAAATCCATTATTTAGTGAAGTCGAATCTAAACCAACTAGGGTTTTGACGTTTACTAAAATAATTCTGATTTGACTATTCATCTGTATTTGAAATCACCGACAAAACACTATTTCTATACATAAAGGGTCCTACTACATTTAATAATCGTTTTACAAGAAAGAATTTATAATTAATACGAATAAAATACAACGGCAACAATCTAACTTCAAGCATCAAATTTCTTTTATTGTAACCTCTATTGTAGCAAATTGCAAGATACAATTACGAAATAACCAGCGACTTGATTCTCTGATAATAACACCTTGAAGGTTATGGGAGTTGATGTCTTCATTACCTTTCATTCACTCACCCGTCCAATGCAGATATTAATTAAAAAAGATTATAAACGGTGAAACAGTATTTACGAGTTAATATGTCTGTTGTGTCGAATTTCAACTGATGCTTATGATTAAGCGTGTGAATTTTTTTACTTCGGACTGTCATTGTAAAAAAACTAGTCCACGCTATTTTTGGTAGCTTTCGTGTAGTTAATCCACAGTTTTTGTCATATTGTAAAAAAAACTAGCTCACGTTGTCTTTGGTAGCTTTTATGTAAGTTAAACTACAGTTTTTTTTTTATATTTTGTAAAAAAATAAATAATTCACTTTGTCTTTGGCAGCTTTCGTGAAAGTTATGCAAGATTTTGTTTTTTTTACTATTAATATTTAAATTTTTTGATGTTTTATTTCAGGATATCCAACAACTTTCATGACCTTATTCAAATTGAATGCAACTAACTAATCTAAGACAAGTAAATATTTTATAACTACTACATGACAAGGATAGTTTTAAGGAGCAAACGACCTTTTACTTTTTTTTTGTCTTTTTATTTACTTTTCTTTTTATTCACTTCCTAGTGAAAACTGATGTTAAAAGCCATAGTAAAATGCATGATAGGTATCATGATTCGTTTCGTCGTATCTCTTTTGGTTGACTGGTAGAAAATGCAATAGGTATTCTGCCAATTTGCCTACAGTCCGCAACTCAAATCACAGTTACCAGGATCATCAGCTAAAAAAACTTTACATTATTTTTTGTCCTGCAGAATGGAGAAATTTCTATAATTTTTAGCTTTATGTCTTACCTTTGAAGTTTGACTTAACCCTTCCAATACTTATGTAATACTCGTACTCCAGCCGCACGAGTGCGTGTAATAATCAAATAACGTCCTAATTTTATAATAAAAAAATACTAATGACCTTTTAAACTCGTAATCTTAGCTAAATTATAGGCTAGTTAGCACACATGCATGCTAGATCTGAGCCGAGATAGTCACGATCTACAGACGACTACGACTATTAGTTTTTCACGTGTAAGCCCGTTGATTTCTGTATTTTACTTAAAGCAAAATATCAACACCATAAATTTGAATTATTAATTTTACTTTTACTAGTTATTGCCCGCGGGTAAACTTTCTCTACATTTTTATGCTAACACAGCAAGGAAAACATAACTTTTATATAAATTTATATACTTGCCTGCGGGCTTACGGGCGCTAGTATATAAAAAATATATCCCCAATGAGTGAGAATTAAACTATTTTATTTACTTACGCTTGTCCGATATCAGACTCGAGTGTATGAAAAATGTATCGCCAAAGGGCTACCTTCGTGGCGCGGCAATAGTGCATACGTCTGCCACACCTTTGGTCGCTGGTTCGATTCCCGCTCAGTGTGCTAATATTTATATATATATTTGCATTGCTTTGGGTGTTTTTTTGTAGATATGTATGTATTTACCAAAAATATATATGTTTATCTGTGTTTTAGAACCCATGGTACGAGCTCTGGTTAGTTTGTGTTTAGATAGCTGTGTGATATGTCCAGCCGTAAGTGAAGCCAGAGTGCGTGGGATTCCGCCGCCTTATTTTACGACGCGGTGATGTTGGCTAAAAAGGCGGTGGAAACGGTACGGGAGAGGACGAGTACTCTCCCGTCCCGCAGTAGACGCACCAGGCGCCGGAGGGTGCAGAACGATCTCCGGCCTCGATGAGCGCTGGCGCGGGCGCGGTTATCTGCTGTGAGGAGACCCGTGGGGTCTTCAACAAGAAAAAGAAATAGAATATTATGAATATATAATAATATGAATAGAAATATATTTGGGGAGACGAAATAGGGGAAACTAATTAAAGGTTGAACCCCTTGTTGAAGACCCCACGGGTCTAAAATATGCCAAAATCAAGAAAGTATTTTGAATTCGAATATTAAATAAAGAATTGCTAAGAGATCCACTTTCCTTCAATTTCCAACTCTTCACTAACACCTAATATTATTCAGTCTCATCGATATTTTAGCTTCCCAAAAACGTTACAATTAACAAACATACAGACGTAATAAACATCTAGTTCAAAAAAGGTATTAAAATATAATATTTAAAACTTTTAGTATGTGTCACTTTTATTCCTAATATTTTTATTTTATCAGATACAGTCAAGGTCTTTAAAAACCCTTTTATTTTTATTATTACTAATTTTCAGTCACGCATGCTTTTCCTAGAAAAATATTTTCAGGCAACATTTACAGTAGTACTTATACAAAAGGACTATATGCTTATAGTTCTTTTGTGCCAAGTTAAAACCATGTGCCAAGGTAAAACGTGCCAAGCTTAAACTATCCGAAACAATAAAAAATGTTGTCATAATCCACGTTCTGTAATAGGTTGACTGTTCCATAAAATTATTATCTACCTGATACATATATTAAGAGAGGTCCAGAGAGAGACAGAATTAGAAACCCGTTTGGCGTATTTTTTTAAATAAATAAAAAATGGTCTTTTAAAAAAGTTAACTCAGAAGAAGAGAATCTCTTCGGTACTAGTTCTGTAAATATCTCCCTCTCTTTCTTCCTTCTTCTCCTTATCTTATTATCTTTGCCGTTTGAAAACGTTAAGTGTTGTAAAATTCCTAAAAAAATATGATTCGTTGCCTAAAAAAAAAAAAAACCAGAAATTAAATTAACAGAATTAACAACAGGAAATTATGACGTCAAAATTTAATACTTTCTACAAAATATAGATTTACCGTTTATTAAAAAGAATTTGACCTGACTTTACCCTTAGAACTGTCTTTCTGTTTCATTGTTTTTTATCAAATAAAATCCTATCGAAACAAGCCATACAGATATACCCTATCAGTAATGGTCGCGTGTGTGGACATCATAAAGTGCCGCTGTCTGTACCATCATGCCATTGTCGCGTGGGGACCGGCACAATATTACCGCTCTTTGTAATTTTCTTATCAGCAAATGATTTGCATGAGGAATCCCGCCAACCATTATTATAATTTTTACACGGTTATTATAAAGATTTCTTGTTTCAACTACTCAATTATTGAAGAGGTTTTTTTCATACTTTTGCAAATTTTTATACCGTTACAGTGAAAAAGAAGCTGGGGTTCGAAGAAGGCTCGCATCACGATTAAAGCCTGGATGTTGGCGGTTTTCCCCCAATAAAATTATTTTATGACATTTTCATTTTCTAGAGATTATTTCTTAGTTTCAGAGGGTTATAAAAAATTATTACATGATTTTTTAACGGGGATGAGAGATATACAAAGAGAGCAGTGCAAGGGTTCCCAACAGTATTGTAAGCGTTCACAAAACTCCTTAGCTTGACATGAGAGTGGTCGTATGCTACTGCTTGTCACGTTACTTCAGTGTGGTGTTCTTCAAAATTTACTTTTGATATAAAACCAAAAAATTATAACCAGCTCTATTGAAAATATATATTTTCTTTCTATACAATAATACATAAGTACGTGTGAAGAGAATCCTTTGTATGCATTTTTAAGAAATATATATATATATATATATATATATATAATTGGAATAATTAAAGCTTATGTATAGGAGAAATGCTGAAAGGTCAAATGTTTAAACAATATGTGTTACAAATTAAAAAATGACGTAAAAACGGCTACGTTGAGCTACATTCGTTCAGTATATATGTTGGACCTGTCATGGTACATAAGTCTATAGAAGGACAGTTGAAGTTATACTGGTAGCGATGTAAAACAAAACATTTAAAATTAATGAATTATAATCGAAATTCGTAAAGACAAAAAAAATCACTACCGTTTTCTCCTCGTGTGTATCAACCGTGTATTCTTTTTTTTTTTGTAACTGTTGACAAACTTCAGTGTTATCAATAACAAAAAATGTAAACATTTGTCCCTACACTTGATGCAGCTTTGTTGTTTTGAATAATTTAATTAATAACGTTTGAATTTCGAGCTCTGGCCGACCACTAGAACTTAAAAATGAACTATGACTGAGAAAAGTACTGTAATATTCATATTACTTGGCAAGCAAATACATATATTCATATATATGTTGTTTCGTGCTAATAAAACATCGATAAGGAAGGTCAGGTATACATTATATAAATATACCTGCAGCCAATGTCAGGGAGTAATGCAGTGTACAGCAATGCAGAACATCTGGTATTTTATTAGACATAGCCTCGCTAAAATGCAAACTTCTACTGCAACAAATTTATTGGCACTAGCTATAATATTCAGAATAGCCTTGCCACTTATGTGGTAGCATAATTATAATAATATGTACATATTTGTATGTATGGCGTTGATTTAAAAATATCCATTTCTTTTGGTTAAAATTTAAAAAGCAATAGCTAACTATAAGATTTAAAGAAGATCAAAACTACCATAGATTGTCATTATTAAAAAAATATATAATACCTACCAATGTCTTAAGTTTTCATTGTGTTTACAAACTATATTTTGTTTTTTTTACATATTTAATATTTTTATTGCCTTTGGCATGTGTTTTTTTTTATTATTGATATGTAATTTATAAAATATATATAACCACACAAAGCAAAGGGGTTGGCAGATATGTATTGCATTCAGTTTTGAGATTATTGCCCTTTACCGTGCAAGTTTCAAAATTTCGACTGCTATTAGGCAATTCCATTCTAGTATTCCAGGTCAATTACTTCTTTAGTGTCCTGTTTAACAATAATCCTATAGATAAACCGATATTAGGCTTAGTTTTTAACGTTAAAAGCGAAGTTATCAGCTTCTTATATTTGTATGTAATAAATAATAGCTTAAAAAAACTAAAAAACGCGCTTTAATAGAAAACCAAAATTAAAAAGTAGAAAATAAGATAAAATTGTGCGATTTACAAAAAAAAATATATTTTATTGTAAAAAAACGTGGGGTGCTTTTTAAGAAGTGTGTTTTGAAGAGGGTGGAAATCACGTTCAAAGATTCCGTTACATACATACATACCAAGCTAATAAAAAAAACGTTTACAAAAAATATTGAAAATAAGTTCATAACAGCGTTATACAACGTACTGTCTCTTAAAGTCGCAAGCAGTATACCAATGCCGTAAGCTTATTTTACTGCCCTAAAGCATGTTTAAATATCTAGCATTGAGTCATTGTATAAAATCACTTTTGACATAATATTTCAGTGCATTGATATTGAACTTGTCATAAAGCATAATATACATTCTCACAAGGTTGACTAGACGAAGAGGTATTTTGCACGCCATTGCTGTTGGAACAGAACCAATCTGATAAAAATTAATGTTGTATTAAATAGCGGTCGCTTTATTTAATAAGATCTAAATTTAAAAATATTCGTATTCTGAATATTTTTGTTCTTTTCTTTTTTTCGCGCTTTATGCAAACGAACACTTTTTAATGACTGGCTACTTTTTTAAAGTTGTCAAGCAAGCACACGGCCTATTTGACGGTTACCAGTGCCTAAAAACACTCGGAACAGCACGGTTTTTGCACGTTATTGCACGGTGAAGGTTCGGTTTGTCACAAGGCGGCCGGCTTAAACTAGCTGGTTGCCGCCAACAGGGCCAATCATTTTTTTATTTTAATTATTGTATTATCTCACAATGCATGTTTTTTTATTTGAACAACGACATGTGCCATCCAAATAAGAACTAGAACTATAAATAATTACTGCTAATATTGCAACAACATAGTTACTCGCGATTATATCGATGAATCACATCGAATACCTTCCACCAGGTGTCATGTGTGATATATCGATATTCAACTATTTTACACGAGGACAACACTACTGACGTCATTTATTACTTTATACTTTACATAACATTTTCTAACGCATGAAGTCCAGCCATTTTCTCACGATCTTTTGTACAGTATGAACTTCTGATCCTGATTACTATTATAGAACTATAAATTGAAATATAAACTTAATTTTCAGTATAATAACTTCCTTAGACAGATTGGCTAAGAAAAGAACAAAAAGGAAAAAAAAAATAAAAATAACTTGTAAACTAAATTTATATTTTAAAGTTTAAGTTAGAAAAAACCAATATTTATATTAAAATTTGCTACACACTTGATCACATAAAAAACATATTACTTTTTAAAAACTTACTTAGTCGTTCTAATTTTGAATTTATGAATGCGAATGGCTTCTTATGTATCGCGTTAAAACAATAAAAGTCACAACTCACAAGTCATTTTATTTTTAAATATCTACCGCACTACAAGCATTGGGCTCGTCATTAATTATCTACATAATATTCTTTCCCTACATAACTACAGAACAATTTACACAGACGTAAAATTTCGAAATAGCTTACAGTAACAATAAACAGTTGCATTGCGATAATGAGTTAGATAGCGCAGCTCCCATGCCGCCGTACCATCGTAGATACACCACGCTCTCACATATGTACCCGCGGGGTGCAGCCGGAGTCCCACGGGGCTACTGTCTGCCTATCACCACTGAGAATTAGGCCACCGATTAGCAAGTGATCGTAGGAAAATCTAATTTTAAGAAGCATTTTTATTCGTACTATCCTAGAGATGCCACGTCTGCTAATAACTCGACTAAATTAAGTTCTATTTACCTACGTTAGGTTTTTAATATTTACAAAAGAAAACTGTTTACACATAAAACACAAATTATAATTACATTCAATTCGTGATCATATCGTGCTAATTTGTATATGTTGCGATCAAATTGCAATCATCCTGTCGACTACGATTGTAGATTTGATCGAATGTCAGATGAACGGATCAAAATATATACTTAAAGTCATCACCTACTTATGTGTCCGTCAAAAGGTTGAATAAACTTTTAATTGCGCGGTGAAAAACTTGATATAATTCATTTTTTTTATTAATTTAGTAGTTTACAAAAAACTATGCGAGATACAGTTATTGTAGTTATTAATTAGAGAATTAGAGACAAAAGTCAGAAATGAACACATTAAGATTTAGTGGACTTCATCAACAACATTTTAAAACGAGACTGATCTAGGAAGTTGACGAATTCTGATGTGAAATCAAGGACTGTCTAAGGGGAATAATGACTTAGGAAGTCATCTTTGCGGCATTATGGTCCAAAGTCGTATTTGAGAGCCGTAGCCAGGACTTTTATTAGGATTTTTTTTCGCCACACAAAACACGCTAGGATTAGCCTGTCATGGATTCTAGACTTCGCAGCTAACTATATTAAAAGTATAATAACTATATTGCCATATGCAGAAAGACCAGACTGTCTCTATAACTATTTCTTTTTAATTAATATCTCTTATATCTTTTATGTCAGTCCTTTTCGTAATTCTTTGTTTTAGTCTTCATTATCTTAAGAAAAAATTAAATAAAATTACGTTCTATGAAGAAAGTCTCTATGGCTTTGAAGTCCCTGTACGAAATCTGTTCATCATAATTATCCGTAATTAATATTTAATATATTTATAAATACGAGCGACTTCTAGCATTGTGGATATTTTTTCCGTTTCGTGATGATTTTATTTTTATTACTGAACGATATTTAGAGTATGAGACTTGTTAGTTTTTATCTTTTGTAAAAAATACAATCAGTACTACTCCTCAGAACGAGAGCTGCTGCTACTGAAATTATAAAGCAATTCTGAGGCGTTTCTTGCTTTGTTTACTAATCTTGCACAAACATGCATAAAACAAGATAATATATTCGCCTGTTGAACAATATTTAACCTCATAAAACAACATAAGTTTTATCACGAGCTTTCGAAACACGTTCACGTTTAGCAGTGACAAACAAAACTTGTATTAAAGATACTGTCAGATACGGTCAGAATGCATTATTCAATACCTACTGTAGAATGAAGACATGATAAAACGGCACAACAGATTTCTACTCCTATTAGAGCCCCTAGACTAGGGGAATACCTCCATATCCTCTATGCTCCACCCCACCCCTTTATGGGCCTGCTCGACAGGAGTGATGTGACCACGGCCTCACAGAAACCCGGCAGTGAAGCAGTGTGTTTCGCCGAGTGAGTGAGGTTACCGGAGGCCCTAACCCTTCCCCTCTCCCCCTCTTCAATCCCTTCCTCTACTCCCTTAAGACCGGCAACGCACTTGTGACTCTCGAGTTGCAGGTGTCCATGGGCGGCGGTAGTCATTTACCATCAGGTGAACCGTCTGCTCGTTAAAAAAAGGAGGTTGATAAGAAGGGAAAAAAGGGATATTGCTACAGATGGATTGCAAGATCTGGAGCAGGTTAGTATCGCAGACCTGTAATTTGAACTGGCAACTGTCGGGAATTCAGATCTCTCCAGACCTGTTCATGTTCATACGGTTCCAAATATACAGGTGTATTTGAAAATAGAACACTTACTTAAATCACTGAAAGGATATGACTAGCATTGTAACTGTATAGTTACAATTAAAAAAAAAAAAATCATCGACTAACTTAAAAAAATCGAAGTTACTTTTATGGATTTTCTTAGTAACGGCATGAAAAAATACAAAATAAAAAAAAAATGTAGCATTTAAAATCTTTAACTTTACACATTCCATCTATTTTTATGAAAAATGAAGGCAAAAATACCTGGAAATTCAAAAGGTTCTAACTTGTGAACGGATAGTTTTTTCAAAAATTCTTATTGTAACTGCATGCTCTCCTCCTTTCAGTGATTTAAATACACCCTGTATAATTTCCAATTAAAATAAATATAACAACAACCATTCAGCGACTATCCAATTTTCACATCACTTTGTATAAGATGTCCACTTAGTTTCATGAGAAAAAAAAAACAAATCCTTGCTCTTCAAAGTATTTTCCTACAATTTATTAAATAATGTAGAAAGGTTAAGGAACCAATCTTCGGTCAACAATGCAACAAACAAACCACACTTGACAGTGAAGTGTATTCACCTATCTCGGACAATTGTGACGGCAACAGCGACGCGGAACTCGTCAGCGTGCAATCGCGTCCGTCCACGACACAAAATACCGTTTTTGAAATATTAATAATGAGTGAATATACTGAACAGTCTTCTAATGAACACGAACAAAATATAGCTAGATGGTTCGTGGGAAATGTTCCCATGCACCATTGTAGCGGCCACCAGCTCTCTGGGGTCGAGCACCGGCCCCCCGACGATATACACTATGAATAATAATGCCTAATTAAACCTTGTTTATCCAGGTAATTAATTAAACAAAACCAGTTAGGGAAAATATGTTTTAATTGGAAATGGTGGCGAAGAACTTTTACTGTAAAAGTGCAATGTATTATTTCGTAGGTGTTTGTGTATTTTAATAAATGTATATCGTATAAAAATTACAAAGAGGGGCTCGAGGATAAGTGGTATCCGAGTAGGTTAACACATCACAAAGTTAAGTGATCCTACCACGTCAATCTTAGGATGGGTGACCATTCTTAACACGTTGAGACCCCTCCGTGCCTCGGAGTGCACGTTAAGCCGTCGGTCCCGGTTGCCATACGAACATCGTCTGTGACATTCGTTACGGGTAATTGGAGCCCTGAAAAATGTCCAACAGCCTGATCTAACTACAGAACTTCGATATCAGGACTTGGGTTGTGGAAGTGTGATGGCAGTCGCTTCACGTAAAATATCGAAGTTCAGCCGTATCGTGGTTAGACTAAAAGCCGACCCCAACTTAGTTGGTAAGAGGCGCTGATGAATAAAAATTACAAAGGCAGTATATTAGTGTATAAAGACTGTGTGATAGTGAGCGGTTACCATATTTGTTTCAATGTCACCAATGAATGAATGAAAAACTGCCAATGACACACTCGGCTGACTATACACAAAATTATATAAGGAATATTTTTAATGTAAGGGCATTTTCCATAATAAGCTACTCTAGTTTTGAGTGTAGAAACCTCTCTTAATTCTCATTCATTAGTCACACACGTTCGTCTGAGACAAAAAGTTTAGATTCAGACTTCACACAAAGTATCACCGCTGAAATTTTGACACCGCTTAGTAGAAAAAAAACCGGTTAAAAGTACGAAAAAAAAATTTCTTTGATTTCTGCGTAAAAATTAAATGGAAATATTTATGTATATTTTAGAAATATTTGTAATCGAAAACAATACATTATCAGTTTAATCAATTGATAATTTAAGACGATTTATTTATGTAACTAGATCTTAGATTGCCAAAGGTTTTATTTTTATTTAAATATCATTATCATTAGGCACCATTTTTAACAAAAAGTATAATTAAAATCGGACACCGTGGTAAGCAATTATCAAAACGGTTTTAAAACATGAACATGTGTGTTAAAATTTCTTGATAAATGAGGGTAGTGAAAGAAATCTTATTTTGGTTTTCTCGAATAGGTCAAAGAAAATGATAATATTCTCTATAGCACAATGGTCCAACTTTATCTATAGGTTTCTTTTTTGTTTGTTACGAGAACTAAAAGATAGCATACCTCTCCATCTTAAAACCATTTATTTTGTCCACAGATAATCCTGGCTGATGAGTGCACAGAAGCAGAAGGTCGCGCATGGCACATGAAACACTTCGCATGCGCAGAGTGCGCACGGCAGCTCGGCGGGCAGCGCTACATAATGCGCGAAGCACGCCCCTACTGCCTACCCTGCTTCGACAACTGCTTTGCAGAATACTGCGACGCCTGCGGAGAACCCATCGGTGTAGACCAAGGCCAAATGTCCCACGAAGGACAACACTGGCATGCCACAGAACGATGTTTCGCTTGCCACACTTGCCGATCCAGTTTACTTGGCAGACCATTTCTTCCACGAAAAGGAGCTATATTCTGCTCAATAGCGTGTTCAAAAGGCGAGCCTCCAACGCCTTCAGACTCCTCAGGTCCCGGTCCAAGACCTCCACGAGTGCCAAAACCAAGACGAGTGCCTTCACCCAAGTCTCCGCCGAGAACTCCTCAAAGAGAACCATCACCACACCATATAGATGCTGATTCTGAGCCTAGCGGGTCTTTGGCACCGGAGTCGCCCCCTCCGCATCCGCCTCCACCCCCTCACGCTTGTCTTAGCCTCGACCGAGCACTAGCAGATCTTAGACTAGAACAATCTATGACAGAACACCAAATACAGCCGACACCGACTTCAGAAGATCATAAAGAGGAATCTCCTGAGGGCTGGAGACCCCCGCATCCTGTTGAGGCTCTGGCAGTGGTCACGCCTGGCCATTCTTCTTCAATGCCTGAACTAACATTAGTTGATGGAAAGAAATCGCCAAGGAAACCTAGAGGCGGTAGAACGGTGCGGTTTTGCGGGGACGATAATGCGGCGTTCGAGCCTGATGAGCCGCCGAAAAGAGAAAAGGTAAGAGACGAAGACGCGAGCAGTTACTGCAGCACCTGTTCTTCTTCCTCGTCTTCTGCAGAGTCTTATACATTACCTACGAGAAGAGCATACGGTGGTGTGAGGATATCGTACGTTCCGAACGACGCGGTGGCCTGCGCGAAACGCGAAAGACAGAGAAAGAACGCCCAACACGACAAGAACTGCATCATCTCGTGATCCTAGCTCCTAACAGTGCCTACCCCTCCGTGACACCGACCTCCGATATAAAAGACTGACTTTTTGATAGATTTTGTAGCCCCCCAACGCCATAGTATTGTTAGATAGATTACAAAAAGTCTTCCTTAGCTTTCATCTTGCCACGATAGGCCTACCGCAGAACGTGTATAAGTCGCGAATAAAAGAAACCCAGGTGTAAAACGCGCGTGCGTTTGATCATGTTGTGACGTGCACGTTTTCATCACAATCACTATCGATATAAAAGGTTTAAATTCTAAAGGATTTCGACAAATTTATGTCATACCTGTAATTTGGTATTAATCGGTTTAAAATGTGAGTTTCATTCATTCTGAAACATCTTTGCTCACTAGTTGTATTTGTAATGATTTTATTTGCCTTGCCATTTTGTTCGCGCTACCAAATGTTGCAAAAAAGCGAACCTTTTATTATTATAAAAGGGCGTAAGTTAACGTATAAACGACGTCAGCTTTAAATTATTTCCGATTTTAATATATACAATATAATATGCGTAACATATCGCCGCTTGTGTAGTTATTTGTTCATGAAATGATTAGTTTAAGACATATCCCACTTCGCCACTTAAGTCCTATGTGTAACATAAGTTAGATTTAAGAAATTATTGTATAGAAGCAAGTACAAATAAATGTGTTATTTTGTATGAACGTTTTATACTTGGAATGTGTTCAAATGTGTAAATAAACAGAGCTGATGTAGGAATCAATGAGTTTATGTTCTATAATGTTTTGCTAGTTCTTAACATTCACTATGCGGCACTTGGTTGGTGGATAAAATGAATTACTTTGAAAAAAATATCAATAAAAAGTTACGTCTTTGGAAAAGAGCATTTTGGCTCGTAATATTGTTCTAAAACATTTTCTATTTTTATGTGAACTTTTAAACTTTTGCATTCCATCTAATTATTTATACGGGAATTAACGCGATCAATGAGTGTTATAATCTTTGAATTACCTGACGTTTCGACCAGGTTGCACTGGCCGTGATCACACATTCACATTCAAAGGTATGTAATATCTATTGATTAATTCCCGTACAAAGAATTATATATTTTGATGTGTTTTTCGGCCATGTAGAACTGTTGATCAGTTTTGTTTATTGAATATTCACTTATTAAATGTTACTCAGCCAGGATTCCCTGTCTTTTCCTTACTCCTTGCTTAACATGCAGTATCTTAAAGCTAAAGCTATCAGAGCTTTGGTCTTGTAGAACAAAATTTTTTCAGAGGCTGCATTTATATCCTTTCTCAGCCTAGAATTAGTATTGTATAAGTGTTTTTTAACTTTACACGAGGCATTTTTATTGCGTCACTATGTACTGGCGTAAGTTCACTAAACTTTTCTGTATGTTCAATGATCAGACGTCTCTGTGCAAGCTTTGGAGTTGACAGGGCGAGCATGAGTGATGGGATTCCCTCCTTAATCAGTTAAAACGATTATTTACAAGTATTTTTTCCCCAGTTTCACGTATTTTATAGTATAAATTCATGGCGTAGAGCCGGTTGACTAATAGGCACTGCTCAAAAGTTGAAGGAAAGTTTGATGCATTTAAAAACTTTCAGCAAATGTAAAATGAAAAGTTCTAAGAGCAATAACTATTTAATTAAGAATGTTTAGTTTTTTCAGTCAAATCATGGCCAATGTTTGTAAACTTGGATCAAAATCCAATTATTTCATACTAGCTGCGCCCCCCGGGGTTACACCCGCATAAGTCCCAATGCCGTGAAAATATCGAGATAAAAAGTCTAGTAGGCTATGTGTTAATCCAGGTGTCCAGCTATCTACATACCAAGTTTCATCGCAATCGGTTCAGCAGTTTTTTCGGGATAGAGCAACAAACATCCTCACAAACTTCCACGTTTATAATATTAGTAGGATGACAAACACTGATTGTCTTACTTACGTCAGAGTCGACAGCAGAGCCAAGCCATACGTCGTTTTACTGCTTCCCTTGCCAATCATGTATTAAAGATATTAAAATGTAGTAGTTTCAAGCTCTGGCTAACAAATGAACAACCATTTCAATGCCTTATATTTTTCACTTGGTGTTCAAAGGTCCGACTTACGAATGACAAGCTAAGTGGGTTAACCTTCAACCTACTAGTATAGTAACCTCGTTGATTTCAGCTCTATATTAGGGCTAATTCTAGACTATACTCATATGTATTCAAATTATACAATACTCTATTTTAATTTAATATATTATCTTACAAACTATCAATGAAGCTAAATACTCAATTTCAAAGAACTCGTGAATGTTTTAGTTCAAAATGTGTACATGTATGTAGTGTTTCTATGTTTTTTTATAATGAAAAAAAAACATGAATTTTGTACAAATATATGAATTGTAACGATTAATGATTAATGTACGTAATTTTTTTAAGTTATTTGTAAGAGAAGATGATTAAAATGATTTCTAATACTTAGTTGGTTTCCTTTGTATACTTTTAATAACAAAGAAAAACAAAACAAGTCGGAAAAATAACCCAGGCTTAGAGGAGAGTGTTTGCCGGGGTTCACAGGGATATCCTTTCAAAGGTTTTAGTCGGTTCGAGTCCGACATACCACAACACGCTTAGCCCCGGTGGGGTGACGGACCGTGGGGTTATCCACACAAGGCCCTGATCAGAGCCTGGGTTTCTTGCGATATCCACGTAAATACTTAGTAAATACTGTAGTGTCACCCTTGCTACACAAGTTTCATTTGTGTTTTACCGACCCTGTGAAAAACTAAAAAGTAACAGGAACCTTTATTTGGGTTGAGTTGAGTCTGGATTTTGACTGGTTCCGGATCACAGTTGGGGTGTAGCGTAGATCTGCGTCAGACAAGACCAGACCCACGAAAGAGGATCTTCCATTGTTCAGGTTTTCTAATCGAGCACTACCAATATGCTAAACCAATTTTAGAGTAAATTAGAGACAAGTGAAGAGATTGATGCAAGATTTTTATTTAGATTTCCGACTGGGAATGTTCCTTCACCCTACGAAAAACCGCAATCACAAAATAGCCAATAGGACGACTGCCCGAATGAACAGAGACGTCGGGGAGGTTTTTAAAAAAGGATATAGAGAAACCCGTTTCGTTTTGAGTATAGGTAACCACAGGTAATCACTTAAATGTAATTTGGAATCTTATTCAAATTAAACGATTTCATATAGTTTCATAGGTATTTACATAGTTTCTTTCAAAATTAAAAGAAAAATACAGTAACTTGCTTCAGAGACCAGAACCTGTAGAAACTGACTGACGTCATAGGTGCTGTTCGAAAGTAATTACAGCAATTTTCAAACTGTAACTACCCGCACAAAACCCTATCTTTCGCTTTCATTTCGCACGGTTCAGCGGTAATGACATCCAGGTTATAACCCGCGAGTTAATCAATCAACCCATGTCAAAATTCTCCGTTCTCCATTCTCCACATCCTGGTGTCATCAGTGAAAGTGGGCGTGGAGTGATCGACACGTCGTTCCATGTGGGAAACGTTAAACACAATGGCGGCGTCGTCGACGGGAACCGCAGTATTGTTTAGAAAATGTTACTTACTCCGCCAGAAAAAATATATCTGAATTGTAGAATATATTCTGTCATTGTCACTTAGATATGTATGAATGTGTGTTGAGAGATTCATCGCTGATACTTGTAATTGGAAATGGTCGAATGGTGAGTTATTACGTCTTATATTCTATATTGTTTCCCTGAATATTTTACGTAATATGTTTATTACCAAGATATTGTGTGAAAAACTAGAACAGCATGCTGTCATATCAAAAATTTCGGTGGATTTGGTAGTTTTTATACTTTGATGGTGTAAAAAAACTACCAAATTCACTTGTTTTTTCGGACGCTTAAAAACTCGGCCTGCCTAACGATGAGTGGTTATCTATGCTTCTAAGTACTGACAACAAAGTTATTAGAGTAAAGAAAACTATAAGTAGAGTGTTAGTGTTAGATAATTCCTTCCTGGACCTTAGTAGAATTAGTAGTTTAAGGAATAGACCTCAGTTTCTCAGTTCAAATATAGGTACGGCGATCGCGGGTTTGATTCCCGCTCAGTGCAAATATTTATATGCATGAATATATTTATTTCCATTGATGTGGATGTTTCTATGTATGTAATATTTACGTATTGACAAAAATAAAACTAAGCATGTTTATCCATGTTAAAGAACAAAGAGTACAATCTACGTTTAGTTTTGGGTTCAGTAAACACTGAGTATAATATGTTTCAGAATATTAATATTTAATAGAACAGAAACCAATAAAAAATATTTTTTATTACCAGATCTAAAAACGTTATGTCTATGTATCAGCAATATACACGATCAAGTTATAAAGTAACAAAAAACTTAGTCAATAACTACATTCAGAACTGTCTCGAACAACAAAAGAACACTTCACCCCGCCATAACGTCTTCCTTACAAAAAGGATATCCAACTAGGTACTCAAGTATTTTAAGTATCATTGGGTTTCTGGCGAAAACTTTGGCACAAGTTGCGTTATTACCACAGATATAATAATTGTGTTCTAGATATGATAGAGTAACTATAGGCGAAGGGTCTTTGTTGGTATATTAGAATTATTTAGCATCGAAGTCAAGCGACAACATTCGAATTTTTGATCACGGAAGATGTGGAAGGCATAGATGTACTCTGAACACATGTTTTTTTTATGGGATAGGTGGCAAACGAGCAGACGGGTCACCTGATGGTAAGTGACTACCGCCTCTCATAGGTACCTGCAACTCAAGAATCACAAGTGCGTTGCCAACCTTTAAGGTGGGAGTAGGTGAATGGAGGGAAGAGGGGGAGAGGGAGAGGAGAGGGGTATAAGAGGGGGAGAAGAAGGGGAGAGAGGGAAGGGTTAGGGCCTCCGGTAACCTCACTCACTCGGCAAAACACAACGTAACGTGGCATCACTGCGGTCGAGTCATATGTACGTGCCGAAAAGACATGTCGAAGCGTTTGGATTCGCCGTGGACGACTGATTCCCCTGACAGTGTGAGCCATAAATGTAATACTTTTTTGTAAAGTATGGTAAATAACTTTAAAAGATAGTTTAGAGAAGTAAAAGAAAAAAAAAAAGAAAAGAAAAGAATGTTTATCAAAAGTGGTATCAAACATGTATTTAGTAATTTTCATATTTAAATTTTACTGGTAACCGGAACTACAGATGCAATTTCGCCACGAAGAATAACTTAAATATGACTCTAAAAATAAAATAATCATAATAAATATATATGACAATAGTTCCTTATACTATTGCGAGAGTAGAGACAATAAATAGTAAAAAGCGAACGCGGAACCTAACAAAACAAAAGCTATACCACAGATAACATATTACTAGGGCTATACTTATAAATTGACAATTTTTCTATCAAACGTGAGTCAGTCTCAAGTCCCAGCTAAACCACACGGTGTTCCGTCACGAATCGGTCTATTGCAAGGTATACCCTTAAAAGGAAGCCTCTAGGAACCCCTGCAGACCTTGGCCGCTTCTTGATCAGCAAGCGGCCATACTCCGGTTTACCTCAGAAAATATTTAAAAAAGTTTATCTTATTTTGTAGCACAATTGACAATGCCCTGAACTAGCCAAACCTTAAAACATTTTCACGCATACGCTTGAACCAAAAACACGCTGTTCAACTCAATCGGATGAACGATGTGAAGACGTAGAAGAGGTACAAACATGATATTTTTAAACAACTTCAAAAAGACTGGTTTGGACTGTTTTTTTGTGTAAATTTCATATTTAATTGAGGTTGGTCCATTTAAATTTGTAGAAAATAATCCACCTCTAAGAGTGGAAAATTAAGGGATGAAAAATACAGTTTATTTTTTTCGCGGTTTCACCCGCGTAAGTCCCGATCCCGTAGGAATATCGGGATAAAAAGTAACCTATGCGTTAATCCAGGTCTCCAGCTATCTACATACCAAGTTTCATCACAATCGGTTCAGTGGTTTTTGCGTGAATCAGATGCGTCATCCATCCATCCATCCCTCCATCCACACATTTACATTTATAATATTAGTGGTATAGTGGGCATTAGGCGCATTGAAGTCAATTAGATATATACTTTTTTAAGATTAATCTTTAAATAAATTTTGGTCCACTTCCTTGAAGCTTTTCCCATCTAGTATTTATGGTCTGTGGTTGCGATGTGTCGACGGCGGCGGCGGCGTTTGGATTGACTTGGCGTTTGTCTGGCGAATACGCAAGTCAAAGTTTCTGCGAAGTTGAGCAGCTTATCCTAGCTATACGGGGTGAGACTCAGCTTTAATACTTTAAATATATATTGCTGCATTTCTTACCAAATCACTAATTAGAATAATACATTTTCATTTGTGATATTCATAATTATTACAGTTTGTTGAATGGAACCGACGCTACAGGACAAATTACTCATTGATCACTTGTCCTTATTTGGTTCCAAAGTAATTGGATTTTCCTTACGCGAATATAACTCTAGTAGGTAATGTAGTTCGTCAACTTAACACATGCATAACTTTGATTGATTGAAATATTGAAATAGAGGGAAGCCCTGGCTTAAAAACCTGAGAATGCTCTCGTAGTAATGGAGAAGGTAAAGCCAGTTTCCTTTTCATGGACATGGGTAAAGCTACGTCTTATTAGCCTCTATGGGTACCGATGCAAAAAGCCATCACACCGACGTTTTCGAGATCAACGAACTGATTATTCGAATCTTAGTTAAAAAAACTTAGATAAAAGATGGGAACTTTGGCTCCTCGCCAGCTACGGTCAAAAAAGTTCTCTAAAAGATAAATCGAAAGGGCTTGACGGTTTCAAGAACAGCCTATCATCCAATCACCGGGTTAAAGAAGGCTACATACTCGTGTTTTGTAAATTGTCAATGTTGGCAAAAAATTAACTGCAAATTGGTTGAATGAATTTGTAAAACCCTGGCAATAGTTTACATCGGACGCGCCTCGTGGTTTTATTCGGTTCTATTTCTACGTAACGACCACATTATGCCCGAGGGCGTAATGTGGTCGGGTACTGGATCTGGGTATCCGAAATCTGGGCAATGGAACGTAGATGCATCGAGATGCATCTACGTTCCATTACCCAGAGTCATCATCATCTTCCTGCCTTTTTCCTAATTTTCATTAGGGTCGGCGCAATGTGTAACATATTAAAGGGTTTTGGCTGGTTCCGTTTATGGCCGGCCGCCTGCCTGACGCCAAACCTCCTTGGGACTGTAGTCGTTTTAAAACGAGAAAGAAGAAAGAAAGTAAATTTGTATAAGGAAATATGGGTAGGGAGAGGAATCTATGGTAAGGGATACCGCAAGTCTCGGATGGGGAACCGCGTACCCGAATGTCCTGTATTTCCTGTGACTGGAGTCGCCACAAGGCCAGGAATACAGGAGGTTTCACTACCCAGACTGCTCCTCTCCAAAGGTTGTTGCGTCAAGTTAAATATACTTCTTCAAGAATTGTGCTATAAAACACCAAAAAACATTATTCAAATCCGACTGGTTCCAGAAAAGTGAAGTGCGTTTACCAAAAAAGAACAAATTGTTAAGCTTTATTATAGTTATTACCTTATAGATAAGCACACGATATGTAACGTTAAACGTTTCTATCACGCTAAGCATGCGACGGTAGTTTGAAACAAATTGTCGAAAGCGACAACATCAATTCTATTACCGATGTAATAATTTATATTGAGAATATTTTTTATATCTCATTCTTACCTAAGGTGTAAAAATAAAAGGTTAATATTATAAATATTCATCAAACATGGGAAATGAAACGAGTAACTTGTCGCCCTCAGGCTGTGGTATTACGACATTTTTTTTTTTATGGTATAGGGGCAAACGAGCAGAACGGGTCACCTGATGGTAAATGACTACCGCCGCCCATGGGCACCTGCAACTCAAGAGTCACAAGTGCGTTGCCGGCCTTTAAGGTAGGGGAAGAGTGGAAGGAGGAAGGGGAAAGAGGGGGAGGGGAGGGAAGGGTGGAAGAGGGGGAGGGAAGGGTTAGGGCCTCCGTTGACATCACTCACTCGGCGAAAAGCAATGCAAGCATTGCTTCACTGCCGGTTTTCTGTGAGGCCGTGGTATCACTCCGGTCGAGTCGGCCCATACGTGCCGAAGCATGGCTCTCCCACTGACATTAAGTGTATATGATATTCTGTTAACTGATATAATTCAATGACAATTTTAACGCAAGCATATTACAGGGGAACCATCACTTTTATCAGGCACGGTCTCATAAGGAATTTCTCTCCGCAGATGCCTCAAGGCTCAACTACCTAAGTACTTGGTAACGGGTGGTTATAGATTGACACTGGCAGATAGCGATCTTACCTTTACAGCTCGATGTTATTCATACAGGCTGTTACAGAAAGATGTGCTAATTTTAGGAGCGTAGCTTGATAAAAATGGATTTTAAAAAAAATATTTTTTTTGTGGAAAACGCTTTTCCTATTGTAGGTGCAAATTTCTGAACAACACATAATGAATTTTCATGTCAATTTCAATAACTTTTTTTTTTTTTGCAGTTTTTTTTAGAAAAATCTGGAGATTCCATCAACATCCATGGTATTAAATACATATAGTTTTATTCATGTCAGCCTTCTCTCATACGATATATTAGCTTTCTCGGTCAATTTGCAAGTTAAATTTTTTAGTTTCACTTAAAAGCAAGTTAAACTTTCAAAACATTGTTAGCGCTTTTGGTTATTCACGGGATCTACCATGCGGCCCTAAAATATGACAACACATTTCTGTAACATCCTGTATATTACATATTTTACTTTCGACAAAGCAAGCTATTGTTGCGGTGACGATCTCGTGTTGATCTATAATTTAAAAATACTATTTCAAACCATTTTAAAAGAAATGTATGAAATAAATATATTTGACTTTGACTTTAGCGGCGTTAGCGTAATGGCTAAGGCGTCGGAC
Organism: Euplagia quadripunctaria; assembly: GCA_963859945.1. NCBI lineage: Eukaryota > Metazoa > Arthropoda > Insecta > Lepidoptera > Erebidae > Euplagia > Euplagia quadripunctaria. Next base: position 1,347,696 of record OY982575.1, on the reverse strand, counting down.
TCGTCATCAAGTGGTTGCGGGTTCAAACTCCACCCAGTGCACTCACCTCCACAGTTCCACAAGCATTTAGCTTAGCTGGAGGGGTTAACAAGAATGTACTAATGTACTTTGAACCTCCCTAAGGGTCCTGTACCAAAAAAGTATTTTACTAGTGTACCCTAACGCTCATCGGTAGGCCTGTTTGCCCAGTGATTTTAAAAAGTTAGGATTCAACAATAATTCAATCGCGACCACATATTTTCACGATGGGAATCCCCAGGGATCCAGATTCAATCTTTGATATAAAATAAGAATATTTGTGCGAGTTGTGCCTTTAAAGGTACGTGGGCCACGAACAATTGTGCAAATTGTACGCACAACTTTTGCTAAATATTCCAAAACATCTTTACCATCTAACATCATCGCTTCAAGTTATAATATCCAAACCATCCATGTATAAAACAATCCTATACAAGGCGTGAGTAACTGCAACACGACATGGGCGCTTGCCAAACGCCAAGTGTCTTGCCATTATGATGGCTAGACGAGTTGATGGGGCCATTTTAGTGGCAACTGGGCAGTTTCAACGACTTCACAACATAACTGAAGTTTTTTATGAGGAAGTTAATTTGGTACGAGCGGACATTATACAATTTGCAGTAATTTAAGAAAATTGTACGTTTGTGAACCGTTATTTCCGATATATTCAAGGACTTATTGCACTTTTTTTTTGTGCATGTTGGAACCTTGGGCCGTCACACCACCGGGGTTTTGGAGGGGTGGTGTGTCGGAATCGAACCGAGTAATACCACACGGTGTGCCGTACTGCGCCTAAAATATGAGGAATCCGGGAACTGCATTTATTAAGACTTTCGGACCTCTTCTAGCGCCTGCCTGCAAAAGCAACCTCTCAATTAGGTGACGTCCAGGCACATGTGGACGCCTCCTCCTCGCAGCTGGACACTATAACGGGTGGAGGGGAAAACACGTCCCGTCCACCCGCGGTCAGACTAAGGGCGGCTTGAGGCCTCCGCCGCCCGGTTCGCCGGCAAAGATCTTCCTCCCGGTCCCTCTACGCCGTCTTCTTCCGCGAGATGAATCGCATCCTTCCTCGCAGAAGGATGCGACCGCGGTAACATTCCTGTCGCTACCGATCATGCAGCGAGCGCTTAATACACCCAAACTAAGCATAGCTGGATCTATGGGGTCTAAAACCCGGATGAACATATTTAGATACATATTTTTTAAATACATACATACATATTAAACATAGAAACACTCAGAAGAATTCAGAAAGATATATTCATGCATACAAATATTTGCACTGCGTGGGAATCGAACCAACAACCTCTGACTTTGCAGTCAAATGCCGTACGGCCGCGTGACAAATGACATGCCATACTTTACTGCCACCCTTATTGTATAAAAAAAGTAATTATGAATAATTTCCAACCAAACCAAACGACACAAAACCGTAACCAAAAATTTAACCCTTACAAACAACCTTGAAATTCTCTCGTAATGCAGATATCAATTAGACATATTTAACCCTACCCTGCTTACGCATAAATAGTGTGTCGCGATCATTAAGACCATTAGGGGTATTAACAACTTGATTAATGACTCTTAATGCGTAGCGAGGAATGGTTGACATAGACTAACAAAAACTCCCCCGTGGGATTTGGAGGCGGAAGTGCTCGCCGAAGTATATCGGCGAACGGCTGAGTTCCGGGCGGGAAGCGGCAGTCGGCCCCCGCCCGAAGAGGTACGCGAATGGCGTGAGGCCGCTCGCCGAGCCACCATGGCTCGTTGGTCGGCCCGGCTGGAGGCTCCACGTGCTGGCTTTGCCGCCGTGGAGGCGCTCCAGCCGGTCATCGTCGAGTGGGCAGGGCGGCAGCACGGGACCCTTTCCTTCCGACTGACGCAGGTTCTTTCCGGGCACGGCTGCTTCGGGAAGTACCTGCACTCGGTCGCTAGGAGGGAATTGAGTCCCGCCTGTCACCACTGCGACTGCAGTGAGGACTCGGCTCAGCACACGCTGGCGGTCTGCTCTGCTTGGGCAACGCAGCGCCGGGCCCTCACTGCAGTCATCGGAGAGGATCTCTCGCTACCGGCCGTCATACGCTCCATGGCCGGTAGCGACAGGAATTTTGCCGCGGTCGCGACCTTCTGTGAGGAAGTCATCTCACAGAAGGAGGCGGCGGAAAGGGTCCGGGAGGATGACCTCCACTCGGACTTAATTCGCCGCCGGCGAACCGGGCGGCGGAGGCGCGCTTACCAGCGCCTCATGCCGCCCTGAGTGTGGCCGCGGGTGGACGGGACGGGTTTTCCCCTCCACCCGCTATAGTGGCCCCCCGCGAGGAGGCGGCGTTCGCGTGTGCCTGGACGTCGCCTAATTGAGAGGTTTTAAGTTTTTACACGGAGGTGGTGCCCGCGCTTTTGCGGGCAGGCGCTAGGGGGGGTCCGGATGTCTTAATAAAAGCTGTTCCCGGATCCCTCCTACTTAAGGCGCAGTACGGCACACCGTGTGGTTTTAGTCGGTTCGATTCCGACACACCGCCCCACTGAAAACCCCGGTGGGGTGACGGCCCGAGGGGGTTTCCACACGCACAAAAAAAAAAAAAAAAAAGACTAACAAAAACTATTTTTCACTGTCAACTATGGAGGGTTGAAAAGTATAGATTATTCACCCTTTGCTTATGGTTTCTATGTAGGTAGGTATGTATTATAATACTTCAAGAAGTTGTTACGGTTTTGCTTACTGACAAATTCTTTATCTAAATTTCTTCCCCTTCCCCCCTTAAAGGCCGGCAAGGCACTTGTGACTCTTGAGTTGCAGGAAGAAGAGAAGGAAGAGCCGGTAGCGGAGTTGCTAATGCGTGAGACTTGGGTAGCCGTTGCAGGTTTCAATCCCATCTAATAGATTACTGACGTGAACCAACTATTAACACAATCATTTAGCTTTCTTGGAGGCTCTTAGAAAAATTCTAGCAATTATGTAAGCCCCGTTATTAGTGTTTTTTAGTATTTTGTTTATTTAGTATTAGTATTTATTTTTTTATTTTTAGTATTTTTATAGCTATTTATGCGATTATATAGCAACCTTTTACATTTTTTTTGTACAACTTTTTTTTTGTTTACCTTTTAGTAAATATTGAGGTATAACAATCAGCGGTCTTATCGCACACGGCGATTTCTCGAAGACAACCTTATTCATTTATTGTATCTCTACTACTATTATGTATTCTGTGCCTCTAATAAGACTCATAAATATCTAAGATATTAATTATTTGCTATTATCTATATAAAATCAAATCTCATCTACATAAATAATCTTGGTCATTTACAAAAGTGTAGCAAAACCCTTACCAACTCAATTATTCTGTCGCTCAACGTTCAGAGCAATTACTACCAAGGTTCACCGAGGTTAACTTTGTTTGCCTTTCTTTTAAAATGCCTAATCAGCTTTAGTACGACTACCACTGCATCTCTAATTATCTTTTTAAAAAAGTATCACCGACTTCAATGCGCCTCAACATACCCAAATCGCTTCAAGTGTGGCTATAAAATTTGAAGAGTTCCCTCGATTTCTCCAGGATCCCATCATCAGATCCTGACCTGATGACCATGGGACCACCTGGGAAGTATAGCCTTTCAAACAAAAAAAGAATTTTCCAAGTCGGTCCAGGCGTCTTTGAGTAATTGGCGAACATACATAAAAAAAAATTATATACATACAGTGGAACATAGAACCTTCTCCTTTTTTTTGAAGTCGGTTAACAATAGGTAGGTAGGACAGGTTAAAATAATAATAGGTAGTGTGGCGTATGGAACCCAAAACACGTCATCACCACCGAAGGAGCTAAAGGTGGTGTAATGTGCCAAAATAGGGCGAAATTAAACGAGCTACAGCTACGTTTCTTGCCCGAAAGAATACAACTACCCTACACACCCTGTACACTGATTCACTATAACTAGATCTTTTACAGACGTCGCATCGTCGTGGCTGCCAGACAGGGGTAATGGCATGCGACGCACGCCATTACCCTTGTATTCAGGGCTGCCAGATTGAATAATTGGATACAAAATTCGTATAATTCGGTTATCTTTTGTATCCTGTTTGTATAGTAGATTGCATTGTATAATTGGATACAATGTCATTCCTGATGATGATAACGTACATACACATAGAGATACTTAACTTATTTACTTACCAAATCATGTCTGTAATAAACTGTTAAATCCTTATACGTTAATGTTAAAACAACTTTTATTGAAATCCCCAAAGAGTGACGTAATATAGTCGTACAACACTGATTTTGTATAATAGTACGTGATTTTGTATAATTTCTGAGACTAAGCGGTATAAAATAAGTTGTCCTTACTGGCAGCCCTGCTTGTATTGGTATTCGGGTCTGAATGAAGATGCTCCTACTGAAACCATTCCTCATTTTTCAGCGAGATGACCTTATTACATTAGGTGCAATGCGGTTAAGATCTCCTGTAATGAGTCGCCTATGGAGGGAACCGCAAGTCTATGAAGCGTCGAGTTCTAACTGCATTTCGTATGAAACCCTAATTACTTACAAAACATTTTGTTGAAATTTGACTCAGTTATTACTCAACTATTGTTGTTGAAAAGTCTAGCGTTCTTGAGATATTCGCGAAACGACCGCATTGCGCGACCTTTGACCCGGCGTAATTAATCAAACGACTTCTGTTTACGATGGGGAACTGCCTCACTGTATTTATTTTGTATTTCACATACTATGCTGTTTCTATAATCCATAATTTCCAGTTTATATCCCATTGTATGAACTTTTAAGATGATTCTTTCCTAGCTAAAGAAATGTGGTAATAATTCACTACGCAAGATTGTTTTATTTACCTTTTCGCGACTTTAATTGTGGCCACGACCAAAGTGGTGTACTTGTGGTACTTAAAAATATTACTGTGATTAAATAATAATAATATTATAAAAGCATGCAAAATATTGTCGTGATTTTTGATTTGTTTGTAATCGAAAAACTACGGCGCCGATTTAAAAAATCTTTCACCTTTAGAAAGGTACACTATCAGCGAGTAACATTGGCTTATTTTTTATTTTTTTAAATAGCGATGCATACAAAAATTGAAATAATGTAACCCAAGGTATCTAAAATTTAGCTATAAAAGTCGTGCGCTGTGAAAACTATTGATGATATCAGCTCTATCTGTATCCAATAAAACAGTTCAATAATATGTAATATTATTAGTGACTTTGTTTGTTTGTTACCTTTAGATCGCATTTGTATTTCGGCCTTAAGTCTATTAGTAGGAAGTCAAGGGGTCACTGTAGGTAATCTCTTTGGCGGTGTAATGATAGTGAAAATCAATAAGTGCGGTGGTTGCGCTCGCGCCGCGGAACCGCACCTGTGCTTCACGCTCGGCGCGCTAGGGTACAACAAATTGCTTCGTAATCATCTCTCACACCGACGACATCTAGGGTTCCGCAGTTCGGGAAAAGTAAAAAAGTTTTTGAAAAGGACACTGGAGCCCAACAAGCTACTCTATATCCCTCTTACGGCATTACACAGCTAAAACTTGTATTAGCCAGGTTTAACATCTCTCTTTGTCACCTATGTCCAAATAATAAGCAAATGAATAAATGATTATGAAGATGGTCGCATTAAAATTTACAATTAACCCAAAGGGCAGGAAAATAGAGAATGAATACTTGTTCACCTACTGTGTTTTCAACTGAAAACCGATTCTGTTGAAACTTGGCACATATTTGGAGTTCTTATAACTCTACAACATGATGGAGACCTGTAGTTGATCTGATAACGGAGACGGAAGCAAGTCGATTTAACTCCTCAACCTAATAAAAGATTGTTATTTAAATTCTTATAACAAATAACAATTAATAAGTAAAGTAAATATAAACATTAGTTAATTAATTTAGATAAGTTAGAATTTAAATAAGTAATTATGAAATATTATATTTTAGAAACGGTAAGATATAAAATAAAACTTTTTAATAAAAAATTAAAATGTCGAAAGAAGAAAGGAAAAGAAAATCGTAATAAAAACTTGTTAGCCTAACTAAAGTTCTACACTAATGTAAATACCTTTTTTTTTTTTTTTTATCGTGTGGAAACCCCCACGGGTCATCACCTCACCGGAGCTAACGGTAAAGTGGTATGTCGGAATCGAACCGACTAAAACCACACGGTGTTCCGTCACAAGTGGGTCTATTGCAGGGGAACCCGGGTATACCCTAGGAAGGAGTCCTCCGGGAACCCCTGCAGACCTTGGCCGCCTTTAGCAGGCGACCACATCATGGGGTACGGGGGGCCTAACCCCCCTCCAGATCAGAGAGGTGCGCGTGGAACACGTCGCGTCCCCGTCTCGGGCCTGCTTCTGCAAGGGTAACGGTCAGCCCGACCCGTTACCCCCAGGCCAGCGGTAAATACCTAAATAATTCTGAGTACAAGCAAATAAATGATGACGCAAAATAAAATTATGACAGTGCAGCGGTGACATGATCGCTTATTTTTATTTATATTTATTTTTCGAATTTTAGTTCTCTTTCGCGTCGTCGGTTAAATTTTTTGTTAAAAAGTTTTTATAATATACATATTGGTAAAGATGAAGTAGGTATTTTGAGTCCGTAGGCCGGGCATCGCAAGTTTGAAGTCATGACGTAGGACCCGCTCCAATTTACTTAAATATATTTGAATATTTTTTTAAGACTGACTACGGAACCATAACTTTTACTGGCAGTCGCACCATTTACAATTTCCCAGACTACCCTTAATTTATAGCGAGCGTGAAATTAATATTTGATAGACATTTTGTAAACGAGAACTAATCGATTCAGGTCACATAATTACATAACTGTTGCGTTAGGTAACAAATTGTTTTGCATTTTAACGAGTGCGAATTGGTACAAAATTTCTATACCGAAAATTGAAATTTTGATGTTGCATTTCTCAGCGCCTTTTCACAATATCTCAATACCTAGAATTCTCAATGTGTAGTGCAAATCCTTGGTTGATACAAGAGTTAATAATGATTTAATCCTTTCAAAAGGAAAATCCAATAAATGCTTCTCGCTCCCTCTTCTTTCCCAACCGTCTAAGTTTTGAGCTAAACGAGTCTAGGTGTTTGATATTAATTAACTAAATTAACCACATCAGCAATGTCAGTAACTAACTGCTATTGTTAATGACACAGACATCACGAAAGAGAACAAATAGAACGTCACATTAAGTTGCGATGTAGGGTCTCCAGAACTGCATAACGAGTAGCATCTGTACTGCGGCATAATACACTATGTTATATAATAATAACAATAATATTATAGTTATGTTATAGAATATATTTATGTGGGAGAGCCATGCTTCGGCACGTATGGGCCGGCTCGACTCCGCTCGTTACCACGGCCTCACAGAAAACCGGCCGTGAAGCAATGCTTCCATTGCATTTCACCGCATGAGTGAGGTTACCGGAGGCCCTAACCCTTCCCTTTCCCTTATTCCCGTCCTTCCCCTCTCCCCCCTCTTCCCCTCTCCCCCCTCTTCCCCCCCTCCCACTCTTCTCCACTCCCACCTAAGGGCGGCAACGCACTTATGTCTCTCGAGTTGCAGGTGCCCATGGGCGGCTCGTTTGCCCCCTATACCATAAAAAAAAAAACTAAGTATTTAAATACAACTTAAATACAGGTCATAGCAGATAAAAAGGTAATTTCGACTGAACGGTAACAAGAAATTCAATATTAATAAAATTAATTAGAAAAAATACATTTTTAAAGACAAGCTTTTATAAAATGATTTTTTTTTAACATTTTTTATTTATTTACTTATTTGTCATCCAAACTACTTAAAGGTGTATGCAAAGTTTCACCACAATCGGTTAAGGATAACTGCTTTAAAATTTAGTTGCAAGATTTGACCCGAACAGACATGTTATGTTATGTACATACAAACATTACAAATTAAATAAAAAATTGTAATTTAAACATTTGATGATTCGGAATGCTATAACGCCTGTAGTCTATAGTCATTAGTGTAGTTTTTAATTAGAATATTTAAATTTCATTTTGTTGCCTATATATTTTCGGTAATAGTATGTTCAATATTTTCAAATCGAAAGTTGTGACAAGATATTGACCACTTTCTGATGCCGCCCGCTCCGCTGTGATCAAGAATAAACTTTATTCTTCATCACAGCCCAGGGTGAGTCTTCTAATCAGGCAGCCCACCGCTACCACATCTTGCCTTTTGAATAAATGTTAATGTCTAAACTGTATAAAGAAACAAATAATAAAAGGCCATGGCGAACCCATAGAGACGAAAAGGAGTAAGTTTATGTAGGGACACATCTATATACTTTGTTTAATATCAATTATAAAACTAGAATTGTACATGTATCTATCAAACAAATCAACAACAATGTACTGTAAGGGAATCACTTCGAAATCCAAACGATATGCAGTATATTTGTTTCACAATTTATTTGTATATTAAGCTAGGTATACATATTATCTTTTACATGAACATTCCTCTGATTTTCTTAAACAAGTTATCACTTCGGAAATTCTAGTCCGAATGCCTCCTCAATCCTAATGGCCGCCTTGTTGCCTTTGCTAGCGGAAATCCCCACTATTTACAAAGGAAGTGGAATTATAACAATAAATATAATTTGACATTGTAAATAAGAATTTACCTGTAAATTAAACATATCTTAAACTAAGTTTTAACATGATTGTTTTAGAATTTATAATTATCCAATTTCAAGACATAAGTACTAGTATTTTACAATCACTCGATACAAAATGGCAACGGCGGAAGTAGACAAAAATAATACTGGAGACTTATTGTTTGGATGCTTATTACTTAATGCTAATTTACCAATATGAATAACTGCAAAATAATCCTATTACAATAATGGCATCTAACCCTATAATATTACAAATATGTATGTGTATCCTGACATTTAATATATAAAACCTGACAGTACATAAAAACTAAAAAGAAATAACTACAGTTGTCATGATTACAATGTCCGTAAAAAATTCTTTAAAATTAAATTTTTTATCCGTGTTCTTGGCGAAAAACCAGCTTTAGTGAAATCTAACCACTGAAATTGATACAAATGTGATACATATTATCTAGATCACTTCCTTTTTATATGACCATGAAGTTATCTAACAGCTCATGTCTATATATCTGTGTGCTAACCCAACATTAGACGGTAATCGATAGCAGTTATTGGCAGTAAAGTTGTTACGACGATCGCTAGTCGCTCTAACGCACGGTTTTACGATCACCGTAATGTTATGTGATAAGGGCACACCGCACCGGGCACAGACTTTGTCGGAAGGGATTTTATAATGAAAGGCTTTTTAAATACATGATAAGACTGAATGATCCTTTAAGTAGTATATGGACCTCTGTCGATAGACTGAAGGCTATCCGAATGACACTTTCTGATCATGAAACAACATGGTTAAGATGTAATCAGGGACTTCATATCTTGATATTAGGAGACTGTGCTGGGAAGGCAGGCATTTAGGCTGTTTCTCCATTTAGACTCAAAAACGGTCTATTATGCGTTCAGATATGGCTGGTTAGTTGAGCCAGCCTAGCTCCTTCCAGAAGCGCAGAAACCTTCTGGGGCATTCACAGGCTTCGTTGTGTGGCCACTCCCTCACACTCCAGATTAACGTTGGCGGCCGTTTCCTCTGCGTTGAGACATCCTCTGCATAGAAAGAAGAAAGAAAGAAAGAAAGTAACATTTATTCTGCTAACACACAAAGGTAATACATACTAATAAAAACAAAAATAAACACTAATAAGGTTCCTATACCTTATGTGTGATGCAAAAATGGTCCTTAGCATAGTGCCACTTCGAGTAAATACCCGAAGCGGCGCTGATATTCTGCTAAGGCCAAAAATGACGTGCACGGGCTATAAGCAGCCACAGATTATGTCCAAATAAATACAATACCTTTCCAGTTATTACATACCATAAATTACAGCTCATATATATAGTTATATTATTTTGTTAAATATGTACATTTATTACTAATAAAATAAAAGAATAACAATTGTAAAGAAAATACATAAATAATACATCTATCTACATTGATCTACATTGTGCCCTAATATTGTCCGTATGGTTTTATACCTTATCTGTCAATGTGACGCATAATTATGTATTGGACATAAGTTTGATGTCTTTACCAAAAGTTGAAGTTGAAGTCTTTGAGCGTCAAGCGTATTGGTTAGATGGGGTGTGAATAGATGTCGATTAAGGGCCAAGTTTCCCGTAATGGTTCCTACAACTATCCGGATGTCTAGTTGGCTGAGACTGAGCAGCCTACAGGTTAAACGTGGTGAGACTGAAGTCAGCACCAGTTTGGACTGCCTGCAGCCAGGTATGTTGGTCCAACGACTGTAAGATTGGTTGACAGAAAGAAGAATGTAGATATTCGAGAGCAGTGTGACCTGAAAGAGGACGTAGTGACGACAATTAAAAGGGTATAATAAGATAGTTTGGGCACGTAGAAAGAAAGAATTAGTGCCGAAGGAGTGACGCGAAAAACGCTCCAATGACAGTAGATGAAGCTAGTAAAGTATGTAAAGAAGTAAGTGGCGAGCTCTGTTCTCTACCCACCTCGAAGGTTTATCTTATTTTGACAGAAGTTCCAAGACACGACGTCTTGTAGAATATATCCTCGAACTTGGCTTTTCAGTATACAATTAATTTGGATAAAAAGAACACAGACCATCTGATGGCTAGTAGGTACAGGTACGTGCAATGACCAGCCACATGAGAAATCCCAAGCTGAAATCCCTTTCTTCCGAGAAGCTCCGGTGACTTCTACTCACCAGCGGAAGACGTAGAAGTTTTACAAAGTTCTATTATCGTGATCTGTAAGAAATTAAGCGTCACAATGATCCACTTTGCTCACAAAAGTTTGGCAATAGGTAGGAGTAGGGGAAGAGGGGGAGAGGGAAGGGTTAGGGCCTCCGGTAACCTCACTCACTCGGCGAAAAGCAATGCAAACATTGCTTCACGGCCGGTTTTCTGTGAGGCCGTGGTAACACTCCGGTCCAGCCGGCCCATACGTGCCGAAGCATGGCTCTCCCATGATGATGTCGTTCCAAAGTTTTATGCCAAACCCAAGGAATGAAGAACTCGACTTCTATCCTACTTCGATAAAACGCTTATAAGGATGGTCACTCAAGGTTTAGGAATACGTCCTGTAAACCTTTCCGATGTTCAGTCAAGTTAGATTTAGTTATCAGACAGTAATAATTTTCAAATAACACTTTGTATTAAATGAAGTGTTGTTTAGAATCGATACGAGGCGTTACCCCCGCGTAATGTGACACTCTGTGGTCACCAATACACCGAGTAACGGGTTTAGGGAACATTGTAACGACATATTATCATTATTACGATTCAAATAAAATTGTAAACAGAAAAGAGTCCTGGCGCTGATGAATGAGAATTCATTATGAATTTATTATAATTATCTGTTACCTAAACAGTGGCTCAGTAAAAACAATCTGCTAGTTTATTATTATTACTTATCTTACAGTTAGGGGGCATTTCAAAAAGGGTGTAAAAAGATATTTTCAAGTTCGTTAACCAGTCCATGACACCCTTATTGTTACAGACTTCCATATGTTACCGTGAAAGCATTCCACAAATCCACAATTTGAATTTGAAATCAAAGTCAAAAATGACCTTATACAAAATTTTCACCTCATCGCAATGAAAATATCAATGCATTGAGTAGTAAGTACATTGGTGTGTTGTCGTATGTTGTAGCAGTTGTGGTTGTTCCTGCTTTATCTGTTCAGCCGTTCGAAAATCGTTAACTTTTTTGTAATCGTTAAAGGAATTTTCGAGTCGGGGGTATTTGAAATTTTTAATTTATAATTATTTAAAAACATTTATTTCATCTGTTTCCAAAATGTGTATCTCTACGTATGCTAAACACCATGGTGGCTGAAAAACATGTCCACCTTTAAACGAATCTTTGTTTTTCTTGATGAGTTTTTGAGCCGAGCCTCCATTCAACCTGTGAATAACTTATACTTTAGAAAGAATTAAAAAAAACAAATTAATAGCAAACCAAATTGTAGAATAAAAAAGAGTTTCACTATATTGACTGCACGGATGGCGCAATGGCTTAAGTGGTCACCTCGCCAGTACGTCGCACCGAGTGTTGTAGGTTCAAATCCCACACGGGACCAAAATTTGTGTGATCCACAAATAGTTGTCCCGAGTCTAGGTGTACTTTGTTTATATGTTTGTGAAGCTCCCCGCGACACAGGAATACTCGTAACGCGGGAGATGTCTTTTTAAAATGATGAATGACTATCCACCTCCTGACTCCAACTCATAAAACCGAATCTAGACACTAGTTTTTGATTATTTATATTATTGACATTGTAAATTTTACAGAACATTAATGTTATTTTATACACTGTTGACATTGTAGTTATGATACGCTTTTTACTTTGTGTTGTTTAAAAAAAAAATGAATTGTACATGTGAGAACTGTGTAGTCACAAGTATTATGTTAATTTTCTATGTTGCCTATCAGCTCTGTGATGTCTTTTCCATTTTAGAACAATATTAATTTATGTTACATTGTCCTCACATTAAATTGTAACAAATAATTTGGTAAAAAAAACATGTTGGAAAAGAGTGTCCTTGGAGTTTCTTGCCTGTTCTTCTCATTAGGATCTACGTTTTGGAACAGGCAACTAGCTTCACGACCTACTTATACTGACTGACTTCTCCTGACAATTCAAAAAAACCTACAATGGGTTTACTTGTAATAAATAATTTTGATTTTGATTTAGTTACAACTTGGCAAATGTGTGATAGCCTACCATAAGTGTAACCACTACTTACCTAATATTGTTTTTGCGCATTTCTATATCCACACATATGAAATTTGTAATTTAGGATATTATTAGCACTGATGAACAGTTACCTCCTGAGATACAGCCTCAACTACTTCAGAAGGTACGGAACTACATTGCTGGAAATAGCCTAAAACGAACAAAATTTTAGTGGAGACACCATATTTTTCAATATTAATGTACATTTGCAACCACTTATATCAATTTATTTATAAGGCCTATTTGGAAATAAATAAAGAATTTGAATTTGAATTTGAATCATATAAGCCCAAATCGCGGGGTTTACTAGAGTAGACACTGAAGAGTTTCACTATACAGCTCCTGGCCGAACTACATATATATATATATATATATATACAAACATTAATTTCGATACGACAATTAGAAGCAAATTAAAATTGACTTCCAAAATTTGTGTACGTAGTTTGTTAGATAGTTACATATTAAAAGCGTAGTTAAAAAACGTGGTTGAAAACGATTTCTGTCACGCTAAACTAGTCCAGAAATCGCTATCCTGACAGTCCGACAGAAGGTCGTACAGTAATAAAGAAAAAAAATACTTTTTTTTTGTAGCGCCGGTAGCGTAATGTCTAAGGCGTCGGACGATCAAGTGGTTGCGGGTTCGAACCCCACCAGTGCACTACCGACGTGAACCCTCCCAACACAAACGTTAAGCTTAGCTGGAGAAGTTAACAAAATTACTTGTAATGTGTAACCCACGTTCCCAGCGTTCTTAAAAAAAACCTTAACCCATTTAAAATATCAATCCCATTATAATGAAAAATAAACTCGCCCTACACATTCAACAACAAACAAACCTGATAGCTGTTTCTCTGCTAAATAAATAATACAAGTTTATTTTTAATGTGGTTTGGTTACCAATATAACTAAACAACTCTTAACAAACATTACGTGTTACGCAAGCCATCAATTTCCCATCCACGAGTAACTAACATAACACAATTCAAAACATACTACATCTTATGCAACTGGCGCAAATTCCTTCTAACTGAATCATTAATATAACAAAGTTCCAACAGTACGCGAGTGTAAACATGTGTGGGACCCTGACACAGTCTGCAAGGACGTTCTGTTCTGACTCAACCTTAGCAATAAATAAAACCTAGACTTGTTAAAACTTAGAAACTTAGATAACTATTTTTTACTTAAACAAAGAGCTGAGCTTGAACTCTTGCCTATAAATACCAAGCGAGTTGTAATTAGTAATTAATATCAAATACGTGATTGCAATGAAATTACTAGATAATGTGCTCACACTTTTTTTTTCTGTACGGCTCACGATTCGTTACATACATATTTTGTTTTTATCTATATTAATATATAAATAGGCAAAGACAACACACTTCTTTTTTTTCTTTTTGTTCAGCAGCGACGACGTATTGACGGCCTTTGGGGTTATTATTAAAAAAAAATTAAATCATACTTTCTTCCCTACCTTCGACGTATAATATTAACAATAATGATTATTTTCGAATTTCGACCAGTAGGCAAACAATAGTATTAATAACTACATTTCCACCCACAATTTCACTCTCGTAGATTTTGTAAAATCGTTAGGTACATATATTGTTCAGATATTAAGTATATTAAATGGGCTTGTATCAATGAACAATAATATTAATCAAGTTTGAAACAAACAGTGGCCAAGTAAAAATCTGCACATAAAACTTTATTGCCGATTTCTCTAATTAGTAGATAAATTCTAACAAAGATAAAAATAATGTATCATTGATATGTCGGAGAGTATTTTAACTTGCTAAGGAAAATTGACTTTTCGTCACTTAATAAAAATGGTCTAACTCCCGCACTGTGTGGCAGTAGATATTGCTTTGCACTTGCACCCTGTAAACGGTGGTAAACTTCATTAGGTATTTCTTCCTCATAGTGGAAGTTACCAAGGTAATAAGCAGTAGTATTGCATTGTTTCAAGCAATTTTCTTAAAATACAATTTTAATCACGATAGTCAATGCCACGGTCCTTCCTTCTAAGTTATTTTAGAAAACACTGAAATACTTGTGACTAGTGTTGTGTGCCACATCTTACAGCTCCTGAAAAAAGATTTTAGGTTTGAATTTTATTTTAAATTAGCTGATAAGCTGTACGATTCCGATATCCCATAAACTTCGGAGGTGGACGATCCGCGCCGTTTGCATACGGACAAAAAATTCTGTAACAGAGAGCGGTTACCCACTAAGAAAATTGCCCTCGCGCTATAAGTGGCATAATAATAAGATTTCGTCATTTTTATAGCATTTAAGTGACGTACGAGATATAAGCAAAAGTCAGAGCAATGTAATTAAAGAGTGAAAAAAGCTTTTTTACTCATTATGACTTATAGTCCACGAGCCAGGTACAAATTTCGTCAATCATTTCTTCTCGGGCGATAATTCGTAAAATGCTTCAGAAAGTTGTATCATGAAGCCTCGTGAACGTCAGCTGCGGTCAGTGGGTTAAGGAGCAGCAGCATATTTTTTTCACGTTCATGTGACCAGCTAACGTACAATCCAAAACTCCATAGTCAGCTGACTTTTCTCTTTCTTCAAGATATTGGGTTAGCTATAATTTGATACAATTCTTAATCGGGAGGAAATAACTAAAAATATTTTTTTCACCGATGGAGCTGCAGCTGACGTTCACGAAGCTTCGTGATAGAACTCTCTGAAGCATTTTACGAGTTATCGCACGACAGGAAATTGGTCATGAAAATCTGTTGCTGGCTCACGGACTATTATGATTATGAAGGAGATTTAAATGATAATTTATAGCTCATAATGTATTGGATTTGGTATTGGTATTCTAAGACTTGTTATACCTGGATAACTAAAAAATTAATCCTACTCTTAAATACTTTTAAATAAAATGATGCCACATTCATAAAATACGAAATAAGAAAACACCTGAATAGTAAACTAATTTTACCCGTTGACGTTGTAATTAACGCTATAATTAATTTAAATGTACTATACATTTACACACACTGCTACTATAATGTAGTACTAATACGTATTCTGTGCTTATACGCAGTTACGTATAATATTATAATAATTGAATGTCATTTACCATTTCATTCGTTAAAACACAGTATCTAACTGGTCTGACAGATCGCGAGAAAAGATGGCCGAATACCGCGAAAAGTGTGACATTGTGATTCACTCATTCAGAGAACTGAACGAACTTTGGCATGCGGTGAGGTGGAGTTGCGACCTTAGCGTATTTTTTTTAAAATTTGTTTTATACCTACATCGCATCGGAATGAAGAATGTGTGATTCATTGATATAATGTTACATTTTAAATAATAGGCACTTGTTATCGTGGGAATATTAAGAAAATGCTGCAGTTATGTAAATTCTATTACTAAAGCGACTTTTAAGTAAACTTGAGAGGAGATCGTTAGATAAGGAATAAGATTTTGTTCTATTATTTCTTCTGGCCGTGAAATGGTTTTTTAAATCAATGGCACTTGAACCAATGCATTTCACTGTTGAATGTTCAGTGAGTCCTTTTTTGGTAACTTTACTGGCAGCTTATCGTGTTTTTGTACCTTAAATTGGGCTCTAAATATTAAGTATGTAAAAATCTATACATAGGCAGCAACTAGGTATGACGACAACGATTGGCGTTGGGATGTGAGTACTGACTCCTTCTTACATGAGCAGTAGTAGTATGGAATCACTGCCTAACATTTTTAATATATGTTATAGCCGACTGCGCAGTAGCAAATACTGGGTTAAAGTTTTTGTTGTGTTGTGTTGTTTCTCAATTTTACCATTACTAAACTATGTATGTACCTACGTGGAGTTCGATCCCAATTTTAATCAATAAGCTACATTTTGTATAATCTAGATTTGTTTCTAATTTCAAATTTAAATCATCTTTTTCCTTGACTGTTATTTTTTTAAGTACCTAAACCTAAATAGAGTACAATTCAAAGTTCATATTTTTGTTGCGATGCGCGATGTTTACAAAGCAGAATCTTTCCAGCCTACATCTTCCAACAACATGCCTAGTTTTGTATAATTTGATAATAACTAAATCTATAATTTACGTTTAGGTAAATCCACATTTCTACATTAGTACCTATGATGCAAATAACATACAAACATGTTACACAATATATGTAATAAATTGGCTTTTAAAATAAATATTTTATGTTAAATATCGTCTATAAACATAAGGCCATGTATCCATGTGTGATGCATACAATTCCAACACTTGCTTAACTCCAACTTCCAATGCTTGCTTATTAATTAAAATTACTTAATCTTTTCACTAGATATGTCTAGAATCTCTAAAGACATTTCTTTAGTAGTAGTAGTCCGTTCTATTAAATAAATACATCTATTATATCTCCACTCCATTGGTGATTAATTGGTTTCACAGTTGACTGTCTGTTCGAAAAATATTAAAAAGTATTTAAAACTAGTTTCATTCTTGATGCGATATTACAGTTTGGTGTGCCGCAGGGTGACATTTTGTCTCACCACAAATAGTTTTATCGAAACCCTTTATGCACATGATCCTAAAACAAACGTACAGTAACCACTAAGTCCGTTACTAGTAGCCTTCAGTACAATAAATATGGACCCGAAAGGAATATGTAAACGGGTTATCACCCAAGGCTTATTAGCCTTCAAGTAAATCTATCAAAGATAATGTCGCTCATTGACTCTGCCCACCTTCAAGACGATTTTCTTTTCAATGGTTCTCCTTTAAAAATAAGTAATAGTGTAGAGAAGTAAGGAACCCTGAAACAAATACAATTTGTTTCAGGGCTCTTAAGTACAAGCTTGTAAGTTGATTGCATCGGCGAGATCCTTCCGAAGACTGCGGAACTTTCTTCTAACGGCTTCTAAGATTAAGCTACCATTAGGCAAAGGAGATTGTGTTGGTTTTGAATCCTTTATCGGTGTTAGCCATCTGGAACTGACCAACGAGCAACTTGATGAGTTTGAGGGTATTTAAAATGATTTATTAAATAATTAAATTAATATTTCGTACATACGTACCTGTTACATTGGTAACAGATAGGCTACAAGCCAGTAATAAAGCAAGAAAATCTTGCTATTCCTGTAACCTTACATTAGCTATTGCAACAGCTTATGGACAAGTTAGCTTCTGCATGCAAAGTACATGATAGAAGTAGATGTTGTCAACGAACATGACATGCAGTTGGTACACCAGTTTGGAGCATAGAAAATAATTATCCTGAAATGGCAAATATAATGAGAGGCTGCGTGCTGTGGTGCACCATGCTTGCGCAGATGTAACGGATCTGTAATTATATATTATACACAGTAATGCAGTGTCTATCGAATACCTTTGTTATCGATTTAAAAATAAAAAGGGTTAATTAGAATGTATTTGGATGAAATGTGGCACATAGTCACCTCTTCTCGGAGAATCTCGTCAAGCGTGTTTCTTGCCTCATTGTGTCAGGGTGATATGCTAGTAATTTACGAGTATGTCGTGATACGATGGTATCCTTCCTTTAGCCTTTTTAGCTCAGATTGTATTAAGTTATATTTTGTCTCCCTATTTTATTTTTCTTAGCGGATAATATCTTACTAATTTTATGGCTGGATGGATGGACGAATTTTGGTAACTCTTTCACGCAAGAAAAGCTGAACGGATCTGGACGGCACAAAAATTTGGCACAAAGATAGATAATACTCTGGAACAGTACATAGATAGATAGATAGATAGATTACACTTTATTTGTACACCAGTCTTACAGTATAATTATCATACATACATTTGTCATATAGATTATGTACAAAGGGCGGCCTTATTGCAAAATGCAATCTCTTCCAGGCAACCTTAGGATGGATCAATTTGTTTCAAAGAGACAGTTGTAGTTGGAGGTGCATTTCAATTTTTTATGAATAACTATAATTACTATATAAATATAAAAATATACAGATATCCTGTATATTTAGTCTGCTTATGCATACTAATACAAAACATACATAAATATATAGTATATATACCTAAGTCTATCATATAACATATATATTCATAAACCATTTTCTTAAAAATTGTTATTGTATGTGTAATTATATATAAAAAAATATAAAGGCTTTTTATCCCGGAAAAATGTACAGTTCCCGTGGGATGGAGTTCACCAAAATTTCCACGCAAACGGAGTCGCGGGCAACAGCTAGTATTATCATAAAACGAAAGAAGATACAACCTGAAAAGTGAAAAATAAACCCCTACACTAATGTAAATACCTAAATAATTTTGAGTCGGCGAATGATTCCTATGTCCCGGGACTTTACAAACATTCAAACAACGGACACAAAGAACACCCAGACTCTGGACGGGAGTAAAATAATATTGAAAGAAACCAGTTATAAAATATGCATTAAATGCAGTAGGTGCACTTTACCTACGTAATAGGTGATATCACTTTAAAAACTTTGTAAATTCCGATTACGTGGATGATCTTTGGTGACTAAGTTCGTTCCTCTGAAATAAGGAACTGATTGTTTGTAACTGTTGACGAAGATGACGATGAAAACCGCAATAATATAGGTGCAAAACCTAGCCGTTATTTTGTTTTGGCGCCGTGAAGCACTGTTACACTAGCCCCCTTATTTACTAACGTATACACACAATAGGTACACAAACTCGTGACCCACCTGATTTAAAGTAGATACTGGTAGCTTTAGGCGATCGGTATAGCTACAATCACTCCTGTAGTTTTTTTTTTTTCTTATAAAAAACAACTCCCTCTCCCGCAAACATTGAAACAACGGACACGAAGAACACCCAGGCCTGGGACAACTATTTAAACCAGAACTTAGTGCCAAGGCGACCACTTTAACCATGCCATTACGCCATGCGTGCAGTCAATTTTCCTGACTGATACCGGTTGCTTTGCTGAACCTTGATTGCTGTCAAAATAAGTACAAATCTGACACTCAGGAACGACAGTGTACCTAATGGCAAAGGGTCCATACAAAATATTTATTGGCGAATTTTTCTTTTTGATGTCTTGATTCATCACCATTATTTAATGAGAATGTTGGTGAATACATGTCACGTCGACGTGATATGTAATACATGTCACGTCCACTGCTGAATGGTCATGTTATGCTAAAGTCTTCGTTCCATAAAGAGCTTGACGTTGAGCCACCTTTAACGACGATTTACTTATTAATAATAAGCGCTTCAAGAAGTGGTGTTATCATTTCTTCGGTAGATTAACTTTATCGTTTATCGGACTTATCAATTCTTTATCATTAAGATCCTTGTTAACTTCATCAAGATTGTCGATTGTCCTGTGCCGCTGGTACAGTTCCTTCATGTATAGGACACCATACTCGATATACTTCTCCAATCCACTTCTCACCTCCCATAAGACCTTAAGACATGTCATGAAAAGTTAAAGGAAGTCAACCTGTAATGAATCAAATGTGACGACACTGCGGCCCACCGATCCACCGGTACACCGGAACCTAAACATTTTCTCTTTTGCCTCGTGAATTAAAGCGATTGGAATGCTCAAGCTTATTTATCTTCTTTGACTAGGTTTGTACCTAAGTTTCATTTCCAATTTACAATCAAGTACCTCCTTTGGTAGTCCAAAGTGTTGGGTAAACACCCAAATAGGTGATACGGTGTCCCCGTGGAGATGGACCCGTCAGACTGTGACACCGTGTGAGTAACCTTCCTAAAGGACATTAATAGCCTTCTAATTCTCTTCTAAGGAGTGGCTTAATTAGATATCTAATATATATATTAGATATATAATAGTATTTGTATTAATAATACAACTCATATTTTGGATGTAATCATCTAATCTCACTAATATTATAAATGTGAAAGTTTGGATAGATGGATGTGTGTTACTCTTTCACGCAAAAACCACTGAACCGATTGCGATAAAACTTGGTATGTAGATAGCTGAAGACCTGGATTAACGCATAGGTTACTTTTTATTCCGATATTCCCACGGAATCAGATCTTACGTGGGTGAAACCGCGGGGCGCAGCAGTTATAGAAGAGAGACAGTGTAGTATACATGGTAGCAACTTAGTAAAGTATGGTTAAATTCAAATTACGTAACATTTATTGTCAATATATTAAACGTCATAAGTAACTAAAACTCACGTGTTGTTTGTCTATGTCCAAAAACCCACGGATATATAACCACGTCATAGTATAACAAATAAAACTGTAAATTTCCCCCTGACTCACTGGGCATGTCTGATAAGGATATGACGTCACAACAATCATACAATCATACTGCAATCATTCAATAACAGGTATGTGCGCACGCGTACCGGTGCCCCTCACTGGCGCCAACAATTCAGAGCAATTCGCCTTTCCTAGGATGTTATTACTTTTGCAAGTCATTCGTACTTCCATGTCAACTAATTTACTGATTCCAGCTAGTTTAAAGCGACAGGATGGCCATGTCATCACCTGATGGTCTTTCATACAATAATCGAGGTTTATGCTTTGGTAAAGATTTCCAAGTTTTGGTTCGTGGGAGAGCCATGCTTCCCCTGCCCCTCCTCTCTCCCCTCTTCCCCTCTCTTCCCCCTCTTCCCCGACTCCCACCTTAAAGGGCGGCAACGCACTTGTGACTCTTGAGTGGCAGGTGCCAATGGGCATCGGTAGTCGTTTGCTCCTATACCATAAAAATAAAAAAAATACAGCAATCTTACAATCTTACTCTTAAGTCATCACGTCTTTGAGATTTTTGGGGTAAACACATGGGCCAAAGCACGGACATCTCATTCTCCGACAAACTTCTTCGAAGTCGATTTTAACCTACTTCTAAATGAAACTTTGTGTGAATGAAAACATGTAGTGTCGATGACAATACTATAATTTGGTAACTTTAGAGCCAGGAGGTGGATAGTGGAACTCTTCAATGGCTACTAGTAAACCCCTCAAGTTTGGGCTCATATGATTCGTTTTGACGAGTCCAACGGATTGGGCTTGATAAGGATGGTCTGATAATGAAGCCAGGAGGTGGATAGCGGAACTAGTGGACAGTTTTTTAACTTTTACTAAACTAAAATTATTATCTATATATAGAGATGCTGCATGTTGCTAATAGGCTAGATTTCCTCCTTACAATGCTGCCAGTTTTCTGGGTATATTACCAGGTGATAATTTCTTGGCTGTTTTGATAACCTTTTTCTAATGTATTTAGTTTTGAAGTTGATACTTTTGGGTTAGATCCTACAACACCTACAATCCTCTGAATTAGAAGCAGAACCAGTGAAGTAGTAATTATCGTGACTATTTCATGGAAGAGACAAAGTTGTACTTGACTCCGATGACAGCTCAACTAAACGGCATCTCGACTGTCACCGAGGATGACTACACCAGACACTGTGCGAGTATCTCGGTCGTTTACTTCTGAAGATTACACTAATCGTGGTGTAATGGTTCTGACACATTGCAAGTCTTATCTGAAGTACCTACCCGTGGCTATGACGCAACTATCACAATTTACTTAGTAATAACGTCTAAATACAGTCCTTTTAAAAGAACTGCGATGCCTCGTGGATGTAAATCACCCAAGTGCATCTGAAATTGTTCCATTCCATGAAGTGGTATTTGAAGACTGGCCTACTAAGAGTCTAAAAGGGTGGCCTCTGCAACCCAATCGATATTCATCAAGGCAATATCAAGAGTCGTCTGAGGAAATCCTATCGGAGATAGAGAAGTAAGTAGTCTGCTATGTTCCTGTTTACAGAGTCACCAGAATTATGGTGTAGCATTACAGAATCTTGCTATTTACATTTTAATACATTCAAGAATTATTTGTAACCCTTTACTAGCAAATTTCTCATACGGAGGAATGTGAAATTTGGAACACTTAAAGTTTATATGTAGAAGTGCAGAAAGTTATTTTTTTAAACGTCCAGATATTGACCTGTCAGAACAAGTTTAAACAATGACAGTTCAAGTTATTAAACAAAAAAAAGTAAGATAGTATATAATATTATGATATAAAATAAAACATTTAAAGCTAAGTTATGGTCGAAATTCGACCATTCGATCTCTAATAGGTATAAATAATAAAACAAATGAGTAATAAAAACAAAAGCCACAGATAACATACTCATAGAAATAAAAACCACGTACACAATGCACTTTACGTAACAGGGTTTTAATACAAATAACTACCTACCTACATTGTACTAATTCAATTTGTATTATTTAACAAATAAATTTACAGTTTTCCTGGTTCCTACCATATGAATGAATGAAACTAATTTTTTTTTAATACTTAGGTATGAATATTACCGCCGTGACAAAAGAAGCGAAGTGCCGTTTGCATAAAGGAACTGGAAATTTTTAGATCAGACCTATGTTCAATAAATGTTACATTTCGAAAATGGTGACAAGAAAGCTCTGGGAAGTAGATGCTGACTTAACAGAAGTTTACAAGAACTTATTTCTTAAAATAACTGAGTCGCGGAGTGTACAAACATATAAATACTTTTTAACTATAATAAACTTAAATCGACGAAAGAAGAAAGGAACTGAAAAGTGGAAAATAAACTTGTTTAAAAATTGTTAGTGTCGTCGCCACATCAAATACTCTTATTTATTTTATTAAAATTAGGGACAAACTAAAATAGATGATAACACAGTTCACTATTTAATAAGAATAAGTTAAATGACATTATTTTGACTGGTTATACCGGTAACGCAATGCTATTGGTCGATTGATAAATAATGATGAATAGTGGGGTTATGAAAAGGGTAGGAATAAGTTCAAAACATTGTCTTGAGTGCGAAGAGTGGTACGAACAACTTGGCAGTTACTGTTAGTTAGTGATTTTCATATTTCATATCAGATTGTTTTTAACATTAGTTACCTAACTTACTTAATTAACTTATGTAGAACATAATTTAACCTACTTTAGTTATTCATTGTTATTCATCCAATAATATTTTATTAGTTTTAAAGTTCTCGTTAAGATGATTTAATAAGAACAAACACGAGATAGCTGCTGTAAACGTTGAGGAATTCCCTCGACTAGCTTACGCATCCATCAAGTTCTTCATGTTGTAGTGTCATTATAACTTAAATGGACCAACTTCGAAAAATACCCTATCCAATAATTTGAATTAAAAAAAAAAACATTTATTTCAATTAAACCAATTATAGGTATTTTTTAATGGCAGGAGTAGGAGTTATTCAGACTAAGTCAGTCGTGCAGCTAGTTGCCTGTTCCAATACGTAGATCATGTGGAGAGGAACAGGCAAGAAACTCCAAGGACACTCTTTTTCAACATGTTTTTTGCAAATTTTTGCTTACATTGCTTATAAGCGTAAATGAAATGTGAGGACAATGTGAAATATTATTCTAAAATATAAATAGATGCGCTAATTACTACTATACATATTTAAGTCCCATCTAATCCCAAACTAGGTAGAGCCTTACTATGGTAACCAGACTGTTGATAAACATACTTTTTTTTTTTTTAAAGAATACTAGTAACGTGGGTCCCACATTACTAGTATTCTTGTTAACCCCTCCAGCTAAGCTAATGCTTGTCTTAGAAGTGGGTTCACGTCGGTAGTGCACTGGGTGGGGTTCGAACCCGCAACCACTTGATCGCAAGTCCGACGCCTTAGCCATTACGCTACCGCCGCTATATTACTAAATACATACATCTAATATATAAAAATCTCGTATTAAATATAAATTACATCCAGACACAGAACAAATGATCGTGCTCGTCACACAATTGTTTGTCCTGGGTGGGAATCGAACCCACGACTTCTGGTTCAGCAGTCATTATCTCTAACCACCGGACCAAGAGGCCAGTTAAATTGTTGTCACTTGCATTAAGGAGTTTGTAGTATATAGTACCTATCTACTATGTAAATTGATATTATTTATTGCACACCGAATATTACATCAACAATCCGTAGAATACACTAAACCGTTCGTGCTTCAATGGGCGGTCTTACCGCAGGCTGCGATCGCTTCCAGACAGTCTTTGGATGAACTAAGTACATATTATGTAATGCGCAGATTATAGTGCACAATGACTACATAGAAAAATATTGTACGTTATTACCTACCGCTAAACAATAATATTAATTACCATCATTTTATGGTTTATGTCGAATTGAAATGGCATAAAATATAGTCTGAATAACTTAACGAAGGGGAGTGCAGGTAGGATTCGTACAGTTTTTACTTCAAGTCCTATAAGATAAAAATAATAACTATTTTAATTTTCAAAACAGTTTCAATGCTACTGCAATATTTATTTATCTGGCTTGAATAAAGGTATAGTTCAGGATGAATACAAAGCAAGGTGACAAAGTTATGCGAGCTTTTCCAAAAAAACGGAAAAATGTAAGAAAACACTCCAGTGGAAACTTCGTACAGAGTGTGAGGTACATTCGTACATTGTGCAAAACTTACTGCTGCAAAACCCATTCGAATGTGATTTCAAAAATTACTTGACGAAGTGAAAACACGCACCATTTTTTTATCAGCGAAGACGGGGAACGCTCAATCCCGCCACCCCGCGGCTAACCTATGCGTATGGGCGGGACTCATTTACAAAAATACGAATGCTTCAACGTGTTTAGTATTCTAAGTATGATTACTGCACGAATCCTCCCGCTAACCTGTACCATTAATAAAAATATTAATATGGACGGCAATCTAAATGAATATATAAAAGTACAGAATTTAAAATATCTAATAAATAAACAGGCAGGTATATTTTAAAATTACTCTAACAAACTAGAAACAGGCAAGTAAAAGTATTCATTAAGGAGATACAGATGTTTTCTACTTCAACAACATAATAAGCACAGAACACCAGTACATTCATCCTAATGACCTATATTCTAAACAGATGTCTACAAAGGCCATAACCAGGACGATAATTTTGCATTGTTAAATAGAAATAAAGGTAATCTGAAACACGTGCGAAGTTTTACAAAGCATTATCTGACGAAGACAAAGAGACAGGTTGGAAAGGATACAGGTAAATTATATGAGCATAGATTAAAAAATAAAACTGTTTAGCGTTTTCTTTTGTTATGATGTTTGGCAACTAAAACAGATCAGGGAGCCTTGTTTTTGCACCGTAAAACTTTTATACTTTTAACAAAAATAGATATTGACTTTTCTATCTCTTTTAGTTAGTTACTAAACTTCCATTTCTGTAGGGTGGAAATACTTCCCCAGCGGTTCTATTCCAGGATTGATTTGATTTGTAACTTTGGCAACAGTCTTACAAACTTAATGAGCTAGATGGATCTATTGTCCTAGTGTAGTATTAAAATTTAATTGCTAGATCCTTTCCTAAAGGGCCCAGTTGAAAACCAGCGTCAGGCACCCACCAGTGCTCGGCACAAATCTGAACTGGGCGCCCATTTTGGTGCGACCGCGAGATGACTACTTCTCGTCTTGTAAACTTAAGTTAGGTACATCTCCTAAAACCCAGCTCTATGTTTAGAATTTGATAATTAAGTGTTTCACTCTGTTAGCGTCTCGTTTAGTTGTACCCGAATAAATGTATTTTCTTTCTTTCTTCTTTCTTTCTTCCTTTCTTTCACTTATAACTAAATCATTTAACGTGTGGCGGATCGTCTAAGAAATTTTATTTGTACATTATTATATTTTGGGGCATTTTATATACAGCGCCATTTAGACTCAAACTAACCATAGCTGACACTATCAGTTTTACAACACCGATAAACATACTTAGATGCATTATTATTATTTATTTATTACTATTTTTTGTAATTTGATTCATGACTAAATGAAACAGATAGAACCGGGAATGGATCCCACGACACACGTAAGCTCGTCTGTCCGTTGCTCCAAATCATAGACATAATAAGAATAGACCGCGCTAGTATAGGGACTAGCGTGTAAGTGGATGCGATAGGTCGATAAAAAGAGAACGCTGCTTGTGATATATATATGTATATGTGGTCCCTCTATCCTTGTCTAGGGCGTGTACGTAGCGTGTGTATGTATGTTGCTGCGCAATTGTCAACGTACTTTAATGCGCAATCGCACCTAAAAAGAGACAGAGAGACCACGTATGGCAGCTTTCTCTTTTTATTCATCTATCGTATATTACGCCCCCTTCCGCGGTCTATTCTTACTAGTAAGAAGGTAGATTTATTTATTTTCTCTTTTGTGCTTTATAGCCTGATCAAGGAGTATTATAAGTAGGTATGCATAACACTCTTTGGTCACCTTTTCTACTATATCTATAGGTTCTAATAAAGAACTTATACAGTTACGTAAACATACAACTATTTAGCCATGACGTGTAGCACTACAGATTATCTGTTAATGCGACAATCCTTTTGTTTGAGCACTGTGCCGATAACAGCGTGTGCGTCGACCGTGAGAACGCACAGTGAAAATGACCTGACGCGGACATATTTCGTGGTTCACTTACTTTATGTAACTCCACAATGATGTTAATGTACGTAACACATACCTATGCAGGTTATACGTAATTATTTGAGCAAGAAGTACTTGTATGAAGGTTATATTTAAAAAAAAAAAAGATTTTAATAAGTATATTTTATAATCTGAGACTCGATTTTTAATGTAGGTACCTATTTATACATATGAATATTTTGAAGTTACAGATTACCGCGATTATACAAACAAAATGTTTCCAACTTTATAACGAATAGGTATATGTAACTAGTTTAATGTTATAAGTCTAGTATTTGTAGAAAGATATATCTAAGTAACCTCCGCTGGCGCACTGGTATCGGACCAGTAGGCCGGCGGCGGTGGTTTCCGCGACCTCCACACTGACTTTTCAAGCATGTTACAAAATTTAATTACCATTTGCCTAAATGAGGATGAAAAATACACAGGTTATAAAATTATACCATAGAAGGTTTTTTCTTATTTGATACCAATAAGTTGTCTTGGTCCCTTAATTTTTTCAAACAAATTTATAACTTGCTTTAAAAGATAAAAATTATTTACCTGAAATTTTTTTACAGCTTATAAAAGGAAACATTTATGTTTTACATTAATTAAACAGTATATCTTTTTTTTTATAAATCACAACACACGCTAAGTAGTTAAATATGTTATTAATGTTTGTTAGGAATAACATGTATTCAAACAAGTATCCCCTGCATCCAACGTCATAAATTATGTATGTACTTAGATCATACATTTTTAAATTTTGATACATTTTATTAATAGTATTCAAAACAGTCAACGTGGGAACTACATTCAATATCTCCGGAAACTTGGCACAGGTATGAGTTATATATTATATTATTAATTTTATTGTTATATTGTTATTTTTATATTATTATTAATTATGTATAAAAACTTTAATACCTACCTAAATCTTAAGTAGGTATTAATCAGCAGTTTTATAGTGAACTCGACCTAGTTTTATAATCTATTTTCAGTGTGTTTCGTAATCTATGCGTAAGAGATGAGCCGTGTCGATACGCGTCCGTTTGATGAAATAATTTTATTTTTATCTGTGAGTAAGTAATATTACTAATCATGGTTTCTTTTTCAGTTTTTCATACTTGTGAATCAATGTGATTCAATAGTGAATTCCATGTAGGTATATTTTCAAAGAACCACCTCTAAGCTTTTCATATAAAAACTATAGTCTGTTCTCAATTAATTATGAGTGCGAATAGAAGAATAATAGAGCGTCCAGTTGTAGCTTATTTCGTATTTGAAGTAAAAGATTAGTTTGCTTAGGTAAGTTCAGTATGGCAGAAAATTGACATCATTCCCCAGTTTCGTAACAAGTTTAAGAACACTATTATATGTTATATTATTTATAAGCAAATATTATTAAACTCAAACACTTTATATTTGTAAATTGTGGATTCCCCTGGCTTGGTGGAATGCTCTTAAAATGTGGATTCTGGTGTTACCTTGCAGTAAAAGTTGACCTTCGATGTTGTAGGTACCTATGATAAGTTCGTGCTTCTTCTCGTTGAAACAGAAAACAAAAATATTACAAAACACTTCGTCTAAATCAAAATTCTATCTTGTACAAAGGATCTTATGATTCACGGTTGTGTTACCCTGGTTTAAGCGTGGATCCATCACCCTAACCTAAACATGACGAGAAGTGACCAAGGTCTGGGGAGTTTCTCGGATACTGATCACGGTGACAATAAAAAACCAGAAAGTTTTGATAATCCTAAAAAAAATTGTAGCCTTCTTATCTGGCTTAAAACAAACTTAATATCCAACTGTTGAGTTTTCATAGGTATAAATAATTTTATAAATCTATTGTAAATAAAATATCCATTGTATAAACTAACCACACTCTGGAATACTACAACGGCGACAGTACCTAGCCGCAAAGAAAATACATACAATGAATACATTTTACCCATAGATTATAGTAAAGGATGTTCAAAAGACGACAAAACGATTTCACGCAAACATTGTTTTATTTATGAATGAATGAATGAATGAGGTGCGTACCGTGCGATAGTAAAGTAACAATTTTTTGTCTTTGGAATAGAGGATTTTTATTTCATGACAATGGCATTGACACCTGTAGTTTACAGCCTTGTTGAGTAATACGTATTAGTTTTTTTTTTTTTGGGTAAGGACATTTCCGACTAATGCAAAAATGTCATCTTTCTCGTGGGAAACTTATTCTTCGTAATCTCATTTATGTACCACAATGTTAAATGTGAAGAAAGTAAATGACATATTTCTATGAGATTTTTAGACAATAGAGACGTAAAATATTATGCCTGTTGTTGAACTCATTAATTAACTTACTAATTATTTATCTTTACATCTTATTTGAAAGATAATTGGCTGTATTCATAGATATTAGTGGGATAGTAATTTCTATTTTGTCTACAAATGCCTATAATTTCTAAGTAAAAAAACAATTTCTATACTTATTCTATTTGGTATAGTCAATTTAAGTTATCATAAACGTACATTACACGCACACTTTAGTCACAAGCATGAACTTAATTAACGAATTTTACATGAAACATACGAAAAAGATTCAGATCTACCTATCTTATAATCTAAGGTTTGTTAATATTTGTGTGTACACAATATCGCCTACTAATTTTCCTGATCGTGGGCTCATGTTCTGTCGGGCCCCACTTGACCCACATCGCGTAGGCATTAATGACTGGGCCGCTAGTCTAGTGTCTAGACTAGGTGCGCGCTAAAACCGGGACGACATGGGACCAGTATTTATTTATAATGGCACTTAACAATGAAACTACATCCTACTAATATTATAAATGTGAAAGTTTGGATGTATGGATAGATGGATGGATGGATGTTTGTTACTCTTTTACGCAAAAACCACTGAACTGATTGCGATAAAACTTGGTAACTAGATAGCTGAAGACCTGGATTAATGCATAGGCTACTTTTTATTTCGATATTCCCACCGGATCGGGACTTACGCGGGTGAAACCGAGGGGCGCTGCTAGTACTTACATAAAGTAAAATAATTCATAGCAGGTTTTTAAAAATTGACAAAAGCATAAGCGACTATGTTTAGTTTGAAAATTCCTCTAAGTGTAATGTGAATGATGTGATGGTGTGAGTATTAAAAGGGTTGCTTTCGTATTAAAAGTTTCGTAATCGCAAAATCGTAACTTATACAAGACAATTTCATTATTTTATCATTTTTACATACATACTGTCACGCCTGTTTTCCCTAAGGGGTAGGGGCCAGCTATAATTTGGTCCACCTCACGTAAAGGAGCAAGGGTATTTGGGAATTAAAGATAGAAAAATTAGGAGTATATTGAAAAGGAAAGATAGGCAATAAGTAAAGCCAGTGGAAGGAAAAAGATATTGCTTATGCTGATTAGGGAGTGAAAGCAAAAGCACGAGGTTTATGCTTTCATTGCTTTTCGCCGAGTAAGTGATGTTACCGTAGGACCTAACCCTGCCCTCCCCCCTCCCTTCCTCCTCTTCCACCCTTCCCCTACTCCCACCGGCCGGCAATGCACTTGTGACTCTTGAGTTGCAGGTGTCCATGGGCGGCGGTAGTCATTTACCATCAGGTGACCCGTCTGCTCGCGTAAGTTTATTTTTAACTATCTTACTAGGTAATATTATAAAGGTGAAAGTTTGTGAGTATGGGTGGATGGATGTTTGTTACACTTTCACGCAAAAACTACTCAACCGATTGCGATGAAATGGTATATAGATAGCTGGAGATCTGGATTAACACATAGGCTACTTTTTATCCCGATATTCCCACGGGATCGGGACTTACGCGGGTGAAACTGCGGGGGGCAGCTAGTATAACTATATTTATTCATTTACAGGCACTTACGTCAGGAGCCGTCAGTTACGTGTACTTTTTTTTACGAAAGAACAGTTTTAGTGGCATATTTCAAGGCTTCATTGTTAGTTTTAAATATTTTAGATTTTTCTAAAATAAATATTTCCACAATTTTCAGCGTTTTTCTATATTTAGGTCTCTAAAATACACACTTAAACACCATTAAAATTCTCGAATAAAAATAGGTAATGTATTATTAATGAGTACAACACAAAGTGGATGTAAATTCTTCGATGTTTTGTGATCATTACAATAATAGTGTATGATTGTTACACGTGAGTACAGTTAATATTAGTATCCGGAACGATCAACCGTTGGGCATCCTAGCGCCGCGCCGCGCCGGGACGCTCGCCCACTCCATCCTGCCCTAGTGAAGTCATCCACTTGCGAAACTGTACGCGAAATAGTCATCTTATGTCATGTCTATTATTCCGTCTCAGTTTCTATGAACTTCATGTTCAAAAAAAATAATTATTTTGAAGTTATACTTCTTTTGGCGCGTTATGGAAAAATGAGACTAAATTTTTACGATGTGAGCACACACCGTCACGAAAAATCGACACCCTAAAGTTAGCCAACATTTTAGTTTTTCAAAAAAGTTACCAACTTCACGATAGTGATAAAAATGGTTTTTATATATTACTTTGAGTACGTTTGTAGAATTTGAGGTTAGTTGATGGTATGTATTATTTATTATGTTATTTAAATAAACTTTATTTAACTACACACACACTTTTTTTTTTATATTTTAAACAATGACGTGTTATTTAAAAACTTTTAGAATTTTATTTTAGTTTTCATAAGATAATTATACATAATTTAGTTATTACAATAACAGGTAAATAATATTAAGAAAATTAACAATACCTTCTGCTAGCTGCGACTAAGTTAACGTATATTAAGGTAATTTACACTAAATACCGTAAATATATATATATATTTTTTTAAATTAATAAGCCACATGAAATATAGATTTTTTAGCGTTAGAACTGACAGCCTTGCCACGATAAATTGTAGTACTTATCCTATATGTCTGTGAGGAAAATATTAGCCACCAAGTGAAGAGGCAATTAGACATATCTATAGACGAAGCCTGCCGTGCTGGAAACATGTAAAGACGGAAGATTGTCGACGCACGGTATGCTACTATAGTACTACTATAGTCCTACCTATCATCCATAGCATTAAGGATATACGGTCTGGTATCTTCCATCGTCACATACTAAGCTATTTGGTTCTAGCATAGATAAGAAAATTGTAATAAAATAAAATTATATAATGGTTATCAAGTTCAGCTATTCCTACTTTGCAACACAAAGACCGAAAACGTGCTCAGTTCTAAGTACAGTAAATACATTTAGTATAAAAAATTCATGAGCCAAATTTTCCGAGGCACGTTACAAAATCCAATGTTCTTTATTGGCAATACCACAAACAATTACAGCTGATATCAGTATCAGCCTTTATAACCGTCGAAAGAGGAAAAACACATGCGGTTACACTATCATCGTCCATAGACACAAAGACGACATTATATTCTGCCAGCTATATTATACTATATTTACGCTAAACGCCGCCTACAGATTAATGACAGAACTCGGTAATCCGTCACTTCTAACAAATATTTAATGTGACAGCTTTAACTAATGAATGTATCGCGTTAGACGCCAGGCGACGGCCATCAGTCAGCGCGCGTCACTTTCGCACGGGAAGCCGGGAAACGCCGCCATTACCAATTGCCGCAAGCAGGAAGCAACTGATTTGCCTACTACTTAAAATGTCTCAATGAATCATTATTAAATTTTTTAGCACGTGGAAATTTGGGGAAACGGTAATTTGATTTAATCGAAAAATCGTGCTAAAAGACGTAGTTTTTTGTTACATTACAGTGTTGTAGGTATAATGGCAGAATAGTGCTACGGAAGTTCTGATTAGTGCAGCAGTGATCATCTTGACCTACTTTCTGCAATGCATTCTTTGCATTTTGATCTCAGTAATGATCATTCATTATTTTAAGTTTGGACAGGTGGTTAAATACTACACACCTACACTCAGTCTACCAATAAATTTACTTTGCATTTAAAAATAAATTCAAATGTGGGCATTTACGTCAGAGTCTCAGAAGCCAGCTTAATTACTGTTGCTGGGTACAATTTTCTCAGGCAGTCTTCTCGCCGCTTAATATTAAATTAAATAATGTAATATAATTTTAACCCTACTCATGTAGAGCTTGCTGGGGGGGTTAAGAGACCAAGATCACCCCCCTGGCCTAGTGCGAGTTGACAGACATCACAAAAATTCAATAAGTTTAAATAAAACTCTTAGATAACTTGATTTGACAGACAGACATAAAATTTTCCAGAAGTTACTAGTACCTGATCACAGACCTAACCCGAGCCATGTCGGCGTGAGATGCCAATGATTATACTACTTGGCCATTACCACATACAACTGTAGCAACTTAATAAAAACAAAGTTCATTAGTATCCTTTTGCTTTGCCCCACGTTTAGATATAATAATGGAAGAAAGATGCAAATATAATATTTATGCTAATTGTGTCATTAAAATCTTATAAAAATGTAAAAGAACGCTCACTGTAACGTTTTTATTTTAGTTAGTATTAATTTTTTTACACTAAATACCAATTGAAATAACGTGAAACTGGACGTATTTTAATACACCAATCAGCGTTTAGTAACGTCACTGGGGTTATGGCAACATTACGTTGTGAATGTAAACATTACTAGACTGGCCTGTGGGTCTAGCGGTTAGTGATCCTGACTGCTGAGCCAGAGGTCGTGGGTTCCATTCCCACCCAGGACGAATAATTGAGTGATGAGCATGATCGTTTGCTCTGTGTCTGAGTGTAATTTATCTATAATATGTATGTATTTAGAAAAATATAAGTATGTTTATCAGTAGTCTGGTTACCATGGGACAAGCTCAGCTTAGTTTGGAATCAGACGGCCGTGTGTAAAATGTGTCAAGTTATTATTTTTATTACTTTGTTAAATATAAATATGAATGTCTAAAAATCGAAAGTGACTATGCAAAAGTAAAGTATCTACGGCCAGTGACAGACACGAGTAACGGCAAGACCGTTTTCGCGCGCAAATCTAATCTGTCACTTTAAAAAGGGCTTTTTGGGCAATAAATCTTTCAATAAATTAAATTGTTTTAATCTTTTAATATACTTATGGTCATATAAATCTTTAAAATGAAATCAAAAAGAATATCGCATGTTCTATATTGCACCGATCGCGGTCCTAATAAATATTATACCGCGATTGAGTCCCGATTTATACACGTTATGTTCATTCTTAATTTCAATGAAAATTAAATAAATACGTTTTAGTTTGGTTGGCCACTGTACCTTTTATACTATTATGTATTTTGTGTTATTAGCAGAAACACAAGACCAATAACAAACTGCTAACATTTCGTTCTACATATTCAGTCACTGAAATGAATGGTGACAGCAATGAAACACGATAGTCTCTAAAATAAATTATTTATAGGGATTAGGATTTGAAGTTTAATTATGACATTTGATTTAACATTGGGTTTTTATTCATAAACTTTTTTTATAATTATAATACTTTATTTCAACACCAGCATAAACAAGTCGCTTATGTAGTAGACTGGTAAACAATAGCGCAAATAAATGAAACCGCTGCCACCAAAACTACGGGGGTCACATTGAAAGTTTTTAGAAAATATAAAACGGAATGAAATAGAAGCCGGTTAATATTTTTATTGCTTTTCAAAGTAGTCTCCGTTCCTTTTTAAGCACCGTCGCATGCGATGGAAACTTCTCCTGGATGGATCTCTTCCACGCCTTTTTTAAACAACGCCACGGCATCTTCAGGCTTCATAAAACGAATTCCTCTAAGTTTATCTTTTATTTTTGGAAATAAATAAAAGTCATAAGGTGCCAAATGCCAAGGTGTCGGTACTATAAGGAGGATGACTCACTAGCTCCACACCTTCTATATACAAATATTCGATAGTCCATCTGGCAGAGTGATCTGGAGCGTTATCGTGGTGGAGGAGGATCCTGTTCTTAGGCGCTGCTGTCTAACACTTTCCAAGACAACTGGCAGACAGTGACTGACATACCAATCTGCAATAACAGTCCTTTTATCTTCTAGTTCTTCTTTGAAGTTCTTCTGTCCATATAACTAAATAAATCTGTGCAGTACATGTTGGATACAAACATTCCAAAACTTTATACAAAATATGGGTAACTTCTGCAAAAAAAAAACAGCTATATAAAAGCAACCATCCCAGTTTTTCAAAGACTTATATATAACACTTAAATTTATGAGAACTGTTAAATAATTTACTTTAAACTACATAGGTATCGTATTTAATCCACGGGAATGACAGTTATCAAAATCTCAGGGTTCTTAATTTTACGCTAGGATTAATTTTAATGCTATGTACTTGTGCACATATAAAGTCTCTATAATAAGGTAAAAAAACTGATATTAGTCCATAAAAACTACGTCACGCACATCACCTGGCCGCAGGATCGGAGCGAGCTGACGTCAGCGCTCCTTATGGGTAGCCCACGCTGTACGCACCGAGACAAGCTGGAATTTAATAACTGAGAAACAACACCATTCATGAAGCCACTCGGTGTTAGAAACTGTTTGGGATAGACTTTTTGGTATGTATAATTATTTTTGTTCAAGAGCCATGGGGCTGATCGCTGATGGACCACGGAGGATGACGCCATGACGGAGATGATTGTACAGTGTTATGTATTTTCTGACGAAGCACTTTGTTATGGCCTGTGTAAGACCATATTTTAGGCATATGCATACATGAATCTAACAGGAATTGTTTTTAACCACAAAAAAAAAGGAAGTTCTATATTGGGCTGTGTTTTTGTATGTATATTTATGGACATTTCTATCTCCATCATTATCTATGGACCACTTGTTTTGTTTGAAAAGGTATGCTCTGGTGGCTCAACGTGGTCCCATTGTCCCAAGTCCGGATCTGATAATGGTATATGAGGTAAAACGAGCGACACCCTCAGAAATTAAGGACATGTAGTGCGATTGTTATTTTTATTTAATTATTGCAATCTTTTATACTTCATCCCACTAATATTATAAATGTGAAAGTTTGGATGGATGGATATTTGTTACTCTTTCACGCAAAAACCACAGAACCGATTGCGATGAAACTTGGTGTGTAGATAGCTGGAGTCCTGGATTAACGCATAGGCTACTTTTTATCGCGATATTCCCTCGGGATCGGGACTTACGCGGGTGAAACCGCGGGGCGCTGCTAGTGTGCAATGAACGTCTATCAAATCAAAGATTAGTTTTCAATGCGGTAGATGTAGAAAATAGTACCTAAGCTTCTATAATTAGACAGGAGAATTAGAATAAGAAGAAGAAGAAATTAGAATTGAAGAGAACCCTTCAAGGGTTCTCTTCAATATGGCTGACAAAGGAATGTTAAGGATAGATTTTAAGGTTTCACTTTATCTTATTTCATTTGATCATTTTCTTAAAATTAACATATGAGCACCTCGGTGACCGTTACCCATAAATGTGTTTCATAAGTGTCCCTGTTCTTGACAATTTTAGTAGCTAAGACTATAAATGACCGGACCTCTCAATCTGAGGATTCATTCAGTAAAATCATTCATCAAAATTCTTAGATCAATGAAATAGCTTGGCAACCTTCAACTTAGAGAAGAATTTTAACATTTTAAAACCAATTATAAATTATTCATATTAGGCATAAAAATTTTCGAGTAGGCGTGAATTAAAACAATAGAAAAGTCGGATCGAGTGTCCAAAACGGGTGGCGGTGATGATGATGTATATATAGAACGTTAGGTAAGCATGGGTGATACGAATGACGGCTAGACTGTGTGACCCCAGACAGCACAGACTGGTTATGTGTTACCAGCTCTTTAAATTATATACTCCCTTAAATATTTCCTAGGATTTTGTTCAACCACCCTTCATCCTTAGCTATCTGTTACTGCTACTAATTTGATTTTGCTCAATTTATGAATTGACGTAGTGCGGGACATGCGTTTACACGCAGTATGAGAGGGTTTATGCATAGTGCTAGGTGTCAGAAACCTTCAAAAATATTATAGGTAGGTACAGACATCTTACAGGTACGTATATCCATTTTGGTATACAAAGGTATTTTTTTAGGCTAATTTAACTTACCTTTATGCTTTGAAATGGTTTTATTTTGATTACTCCAGCTGGTAAAAATGACGAGACTGTCGATCGGGCGGCGTGATTTTT
The DNA here is from genome assembly GCA_963859945.1 of Euplagia quadripunctaria. Classification (NCBI taxonomy): domain Eukaryota; kingdom Metazoa; phylum Arthropoda; class Insecta; order Lepidoptera; family Erebidae; genus Euplagia; species Euplagia quadripunctaria. The sequence goes on along the minus strand of OY982575.1, from coordinate 1,310,162 downwards.
ACTTATAGGAAGTACAAGTAAGTGATCTAGGAAGTATTACACGTAGGATACGAAAAATATATTTGAAGGACCAAATCGGAACATAAAAGCCAGAGGTTTTGAATTGAAATTGAAATGCTATGCACTGGCAAAAACATAATTGGAATAATGATAATGTATCTAGATCAGGACAAACCCCTTTGGCGTTATTTAGCATAATTTACACATTACGGAAAATGGGCCGCTCGTACAATTTAGTTTAGAATTGTGCAAGGAATTTTTATTGATTTGGTAACTTTTACAGTGGGAGAGCCATGCTTCGGCACGTATGGGCCGGCTCGACCGGAGTAATACCACGGCCTCACAGAAAACTGGCAGTGAAGCAATGCTTGCATTGCTTTTCGCCGAGTGAGTGAGGTTACCGGAGGCCCTAACCCTTATCTCTTTCTCTCTCCCTTCCTCGTCCCTTGTTCCCTTCCCCTACTCCCACCTTAAAGGCTGGCAACGCCCTTATGACTTTTGAGTCGCAGGTGCTCATGGGTGGCGGTAGTCATTTACCATCAGGTGACCCGTCTGCTCGTTTGGCCCCTCTACCATCAAAAAACTATTTTAAATGAAAGACACAAAGTATACATATATATAAGACATAAATCAAGATGTTTAAAAGTCTTCGTTGAAGAACCTCATGTTGAAATAGTCCATTTGAAAAAAAATTATGCAGCAGTACATACTGGGTTAAAGTGTTAAGGTGATATTATCAGTGGCTAGCGTTGTTTTTATAAAATATTATCAAACAAGTCCTCGGTATCTGTTTATATGTATTGTGTACAACTGCTAAAACAAGCAACACACTACACAGCGAGGTAAAATAAAAATAAAAGATCCGTTAAGAACACATGACATAAAATAATTAAGTCCCATTTAGTATATAACTTGGTCGATCATTTGACAACCAAGAAAGATACTTTTATATACCATAATTCTTTAAAAAAAAACCGACTTCAACAAAAAAAACTATTCCATAAAAGACTTATATATGGTTTTCTCATAGATGCCATTGTCAGAACTGGACCAAATCGAAATGGAAGGACACGGGAAGCACCAGCTTTCAAATAAAAGAAAGAATCATCAAAATCGATTCACCCAGTCGATAGTTTTGAGGTAACAAAAACTAAAAAAAAAAAAACAGTCGAATTGAGAACCTCCTCCCTTTTTGAAGTCGGTTAAAAACTTGACAAGCTGAGGGCCGCCCTGCAGTGCCGGTAGCATCGCCACAGAATAGATATTGCAGCTCTTACGATACGATAGTCCCATAAAATCCTATAGAAAGTGACAAACCAGTTAACCTTATACAAAGGGCAACTTCCAAAGTAATTTTAAGTACTCTGCTTAAAGTAAAGTGATGTACGAGAAAGTAGCATTAAAAAAAAACAACTTGATACTCGCGGTAGCTTGGTAGAAGATTTTTTTTATTATTTTTTATTATTAATAAAATAAAAACTAAAACCCGACTATGAAAAACGCATTCTAAAAAGTATGAACCAAGAAAATATTCTTGTCTACCAACTATTCAATCTAACTACTATGTAGACAACTTACATAATTTTAATTATACATTTTGGCTACGTACCCGTTGGACGTTGGACCTCCAAGTTTAGACCCTATCACAAATGTACCCGTTCGACCTCATTTTTAGGTCCCTTTGGACCCTCTTCAAAATATAATAGTCTAAGTGCCCATTGGACCTCTTTTTAGTACCCTTTGGACCTCCAAAATTAAAACTACCAAAAAGGACCCGTTGGACCTCTTTTTTAGTACCCATTTTATGTGTTCATTTGCTATTCGTTCGATGTTATTTAGTTAGAAAAGGTACAATTATGTTGAAAATTGTTAATCAGAATTCTAAAAATATGGTGAAATACCATAAGCAAATACAGGCACACTAGCAACACGTAGTACTCCGTAGTCCTTAATGTATGCCATCTTGCCCTAATGATCGCTTACTACTGTTATTATACTTATGTATAGTGTATTGTAATACTATTGTTGTTGTAAAATGTATTGTTGTGTAAACAACCCTTTTTGCTATGTGGCATACGACCACACATACACACATACGGGCTATAATCATAACTGACGTAGTGTGGACTGGCCTGTTGGTCTTGTGGTTAGTGATCCTGACTACTGAGCTGAGCTGAGATGACAATTATTGTGTGATGAGCATGATTGATTATTTTTATTCTGTGTGTATAGGGGGCAAACGAGCAGACGGGTCACCTGATATTAAATGACTACCGCCGCCCATGGGCACCTGTAACTCGAGAGTCACAAGTGCGTCGCCGCCCTTTAAGGTGGGAGTAGGAGAAGAGTTAGAGAGGGTGAAGAGAGGGGAGAGGGGAAGGACGGGAATAAGGGAAAGGGAAGGGTTAGGGCCTCCGGTAACCTCACTCATGCGGTGAAATGCAATGCAAGGATTGCTTCACTGCTGGTTTTCTGTGAGGCCGTGGTATCGAGCGGAGTCGAGCCGGCCCATATGTGCCGAAGCATGGCTCTCCCACATTAACACATTTACAACAACATTTATAATATGTATGTGCTTAGAAATATATAAGTATGTTTATCAGCAGTCTGGGTACTATAGTACAGGCTCTGCCTAATTTGGGATCAGACGGCTGTAAGTAAGATTTGTCAAGTGTCAAGTTAGTTATTACCCTCCTTTTGGCTTCGGCGTATTCGGGGAAAAAATTATCTATCTAAACATTCAGTCAGGACAGAATGATCTGCTAGAAACCCTCGCACACAAGACATGGAGTGTATTATAATCCGGAGGAGGAAACAACAAACAAACGTTTGCTGCACCGAGTACAGCAATAGCAACACGTACCTCCCTATTCTAACACAACCTATAAATATATCTGCACAATAGGAGTACCAACCTTTTTTTCCGATAATTAAAATAATGCAGTATTTTCACCTAAATATTTAGAATGAAAGTGTAATATTGAATGTTTGACATATCTCCAAACAATTGACCCAGGCGTCACAATGGCCGTGCCGAGTGCTGCGGGTGCTAGTCAACATCAAACATATAAATACTATGCTTTGTTTACAGTTTACGATCATTCACTATTGTCTGACGGTAACGTAAACATAATATGCTAGACGAATTTCTTTGAATTTGGTCTACTGGAGAAAGAAATCGTTTTTAAGGTTCAACAAAGCAGGTGCTCAATAAGACTGTGTACTTTTTTTCTACGTTCAGTGCTCATTCATTATCCTGTTGGCCGATTTAAATTTAAAAAATAACCTATTCTTTTTAGTCAGAGAAGGAGTCCTTCAGGTGTCCCATATAAATATCGAAACATACAATTACTTTTGGTACCCACTAAAGAGTATACAAATACAAACACTACGTTAGAGTACCCAATACTAAAAGCAACAGAACTACATTGGAGAAGTTCTAACAAAACTAGTCCGTACACAAGAAGATGGGTCGTTCGTCATCTCGTCCCAAAACAAACTCGGCCCATTGGGACGAGTTGACGGATTTCAAAATTAATATTATTTTCATTCGTCATCTCGTCCCATTCTTGGTTTTGTGAAGTTTTAATACCTTGAAAAAATTTCTTCTTGACTATACTAAAGTAACTAAAATTTTTAAGAATTTCAAGAATGGGACGAGATGACGAATGAAAAAATATAAATTCGAATCATCCGAGTTTGTTTTGGGACGAAGTGTGTGATATGATACACTTAATTAACATAGTTACAAGTGAAGTTAATAATAAGTATAAAAAAAAGTTAAAAGCGAACAAAAACCGTCTGATGGTTTGCACGGATTGGATGGCTACTGTAACGTTCGGACGCATGCAATATTTAAAAGTGTGTTACACCAGTGCAGTGTTGCGCCAACTAGACACAAAAAAGAAACACTGGCACAAAAGAAATGACTACTATCAGCAATAAGGAAAAGGTACTAACGGCCGCATAGAAAGGGATTAAAGTGCCTATGAAGTAAACAACCATATTGCCAACTTAGCTCTGCCAAAAGCCCTTCTGATTACCTGCAGAAATACTAGAAATAAAGCATAGCGCTGGTTTTCCGTGGTCTTACATAGACCTAGGTGAAAAAAAAGGACTTCAATTGGAGCAGAAATAATTCCTGTAGCTTATAAAGTCTGACCAGTATTGATGGTCAACCAGGATAAGCATCCTTATCACTAGATATTATAAAACAAAGTCCCCCGCTGCGTCTGTCTGTCTGTTCTGAAAAACTACTGAACGGATTTCATGCGGTTTTCACTAATAGACAGAGAGATTCATGAGGAAAATTTAGGTGTATTATTTGTTAAAATTTTGTGTAAATTGATTGAAATATGTTGATGATTGTTGAACATGTCTCTACTACCCGTGCGAAGCCGGGGCGGGTTGCTAGTTACAGATAAAGTAAGTTCTAGATCATTATTTATCCTACAGATTCTTAAGCCCGCTTTAGTATGGAAAGATTCATAGATCTGAATATGAATGGTGAAAGCTTTAATTAATTGACATCGCCAACAGTGTTAACATCGCGATCATATCGCTCGCTGATACTCGTCACGCGAACCTGAGAGGTACCTTGTATTAATGAGGGCTATGGCTTAGAATATTTTTAAACCAATAAGGTGACATAAAGGTACAAACAAACATACTTATTGATTAATCGTTAATGGTCGTCCTTGTCAATGGACTTTTGCAACACCAGGGATCCCACCCACTCACTTAAAAAAAGTTTTTATACTCGTTTTAAAAACCGAGATTTTTTCCCGGACACCTTAAGAAAAAACGCTGATTCCATTTAAATTTTTAGCTTGTTAACGATTCATCTAACAATTATAAGTATCCCCTGGCACAGAGTGCTAGGGTTTTACCCGGACACTTTTTGAAAACCCCTCCTGGACGCTCTCCGGACGCCCTCTGAACTAGGACAAATCCGGGGAAACCCGGACGGATGGCAGCCCTAGGTACACTGGAAGTTCTGCGCTCCTGGCTACTCATAAATGTTTGAATTTCGAATTTTATATATTTTTAAACATAAGAAACTCGGCTCCGTCTTACGAATTTTCGATCAGGGGTCACGTGTCCAGACGCGAGTTTAACATTTTTTACCCATCCCAAAAAGTGCACAACGCCACTAAAGAAGTGTTCACTTCAAAACTAACTCTTGACCATGACTCCTTACAACACATACCATTATACAAGCTGTAGAACTGTCGTAAGAAGGTAAAGGTTCAATAATACTTATGAGTTTGGCAGCTGAACAAACCTTAAGCTCATCTGTGTACTGATTTCAAAGGCTCTAGTGGAACGGACCATACTATTATGTATTCTGTGCCAGAGGACCTACGACCTTTCTCACGAGATGGACTTACGGCCTCTTAGAAGTAGCCGGGATCCACGGGGTGATGATGACGCGAGGCCGCTGTTTATGGAAGTCTTAAGGAGAGGTCTATATTCAGCAGAGGATGTTGATGATAATGATATTAGGCTAAAAGACTACCAACCGTAAACTTTTTAGTAAACTATAGCATAGATAACTAATGGAGAAACGAACCGGTCAGGGCCCTTTGACGTAGAGATTTCTTCCATTGTGAGTACAGAATAACTAATAGTATCCCATACTATGAGCCTGCGATATTTTCATTAATGTTTTGTTAATAAATATACGATACATAATATAATAATGAATTCCGCTTGGCAGCTGCGGACACAATCACGGATATTTTAATGTAAATAATCTATCACAGTTTACATCTTAGCTTCCATAACGTAATCGTTTCTTAGTTTTAATAACAATTAGGTTAATTTACAAATTTATTCGAAATAACGTGTGTTAGCCTTGTGACTTATGACCATGTTGCGATTTACAAACATTGTTGCAATGTTCCAATAATTTTCAGTTCAGAAAATTTCTGAACATACAAATTGTTTTATTTTTATATTTGTTGAATTTTTATAATATGGCAACATTGTTTTTATAATATGGCAACATTGTTTTTATAAAATGCAATTATTACACCAAATCTGGTTAATCGTGAACCCTTTTCTTCTTTTACAACACCCATTTTACACGCCACTTGTACTTTATGAATAAACTAGCCGCCTAAGCAGTTTCACCTGCGTTTTAGCGTGATGTTATATGGCCTATAGCCTTCCTCGATAAATGGGCTATCCAATACTAAAATAATTTTTCAATTCGAACCAGTAGTTCCTGAGGTTACCGCGTTCAATCAAACAAACAAGCAAATAAGCTCTTCAGCTTTATAATATTAGTATCTATAGATTATTCAAATAATTATTATAGTCCGTATTTTTCTCATACACAAGATTAGCCTTAGTAAGTTGTTTCTGTTGAAATGTACCAGGGACTCGCGAGTTATTCCGACCTGATCCCCAAATCGGATCCACTGATAAATATTACAATTATTTAATTCCTACATATCCGATCTACAGTATAGTTTAGAAATCCGAACGGATCCCCAAACATTCTTTGCAAGATAAGAAAAAGAAAAAGTTTTTTACACTAAAAATTATCTTCTATTGGTTGTAATGTAACAGTTAATACGACAATCGCAGCTTTCTTAATATTTTTTTTTTAATTTACCTAAGTAAGTATTTTTGAATCGGTTCAGTGTCTTGAGTTTGAAATTGATTTTTCATATATAGATATTTAATTAAATCAGTGTAGTTATATAGATAGTTCCCAATAAAATTGGTAATTACTGTAAAATTTACAAACACATTCTGTTGCAGATGGTGCCAAAATTATGTTTTTAAATATCTTAGGTAGCCGATCCGACCCGAATATAATATTTTAATTTATTTCTGATCACTTATACGGTGATCTGATCGGAATAGAATATTAAAATTTAATAAAACTGATCCACCAGTGGATCACGCGATCAAAGCGGAATAACTCGCCCAGGGTTATCGCGAGCATGCGGTCCAATCTGTTGCGTACCCGTACGCGCCTCTCGAAGTCCAGCCAGCAAGGCTCATCACATTTTACTATTGTAACTAATGTCTGTCCGATTACCCCCGAGATTATCTTCATAAGTTTATCCCCAGGCCACCGGCAACAGCACTGACTATACCATCTGAGGTCCGGGGCTAATTCATCGGATGTGTATGAGTCTGACTCGCACTTGGCCATTATTTTGTTGCGGATGTGTTAAAATCTTGATAATTAATTTATATATCTCGTGTATTTTATTAGGTTTATTAAATTAGATAACTTATATTTATTAAACACAAAATTAATATTTTTTAAATACATTTTGTAATTATTGCCTCCTATGTTCAGGGCCTTTAGTGCCCGGGGGCCCCCTCGGGCCAGGGGCCCGTGGCATTTTACCATGCTATTGTTACGCCACTGGGCAGCAGGCTGATTTTAGTTCCATTCTTACATACCTACTATTTTATGATAGTGTGCTGTGCTACAACGAAAGTCGGGTAGTTTCGTGTCAATTAGAGATGTCGTCACAATTTTTTAACTCATGAGTATGGCACAAAAAGGAGGAGTGTTATAAGTTTAACGTGTGTATCTGTCTGTAGCATAATTTCTCCTAAACGGATGAACTGATTTTGATTTATTTTATGTTTTGTTTGAAAGATGACATGATCGAGAGTGCTCTTAGCTATAATTTAAAAAAAAATAAAAGAGCGCATATCTACTGTTAATATTTGCAGTAAGTTGTACTGCAGAAATGTACTGTTTACAGTTCAGTTAATTTGTTGGTTTAATTTGCACAAATTATTTATGTATTCTCGGTAGAAAATAAACATGATGAAATTAAACTATTTTATTTAAACATCTTACTGTTCTGTTCTTAGTTCAAAATAACTAACTTCATAAATATTTATAAGCAATTTGGCAAATTTAATGTAAACTAATGTTAATATAATTAATCTTGAAGAAATATACGTACCTACGTAAGTAGAATTTATTTCTTTAGTAAAATTATTTTGTGTTAAACGATTGTAAATTTGATGTAATTTATTATCGTTTGTTTTACATAAAAAAATATAAACGTCTAGTTTTTATTACACTAAGTAAATTACAAATTACGGTGACTGACTTTACGGATAGCGAAGTGGTTAAAGCGATCGCATTGCCATTGCATCGAGTCTTATAGGTTCGATTAGTTAGTTATGTTTGTAAATTATTTTCTAATAAAACGTTTAATATAATGAAAAAGAAACACTATAGTAGCAAATAAGTACACGGCCTGTCTGATCATTGGCACCAACAGAGGTGTCACTGCTACCCTTCTTATAGAACTTTCAAGCAAGAACAAAAGATTTTTTGTTTTCTTCTGACTCAGTACAAAGTCGAGTTTTGACGATTTCCATCTTGAATATCTTAATCCGTGAACTGAAAGGTGTGTGTCGCTGTACATTTGTTCGACCGGTTATGTAATCGTCTGAGCACTGAGGAAGTATTTAAGATGCTGGTATCTACCACTTTTTACCATCGCGTGTCTTGCCACTGGCAAGCATCAACTCAAACTGGTCCAGTATGCGTACCAGGGAAATTTACTAAGTATGGGACCAGGGAAAAAAGTATTTAATAAAATGATAAAATACTCTCCACATAGACCAATCATCGCACAACATTTTATTAGCATTAATATGTTGCACTATACCTACTCCAAAACCATGGATAAAAATGTCGGCTAACCCCGCAATGGATCTAACGACAACGACAAGAGAAATAAATAAGGTCGGATCAATCTCCTGGTATGGACACTTCTTGTTCGTTAATGTCTCTCTATGAATATAAAAGGGTAAACAGGCTACTCCAGAAAGTTTTTATTATCTACTAACTATAACTCGGAATATGTTTTAAAGGTACTGTTTGATATTGGTCCATCCAGTAACTAATAAGTACCTACATCTTTAGCACTAAGTACGAGTATATATATTTTCTTTTTGGCTATTTATTCCAGAACTTTTTTTCCACGGACTTTATTTATCTGTGTAATACAACAGAAAACGTAATAGTAATAGTAGTAATACTAGGTCCATAAAGAAAATAGAAGAGTGAAATTCTTAGTCATCGTAAAAATATAATGTAAAAATAAATAATATACTTAAAACTAAAATAAAAAGTTTTTACTAATAAACCAACAAAAGTTTCGAACAATCCAAGCCCGCCCTCGACGCTATCGATTACTTACAAAACACGTACTTAACATCGATAATTCACGCTACGAACACAAAAGAGTACAATGACCACAAAATTATCTAATATAACATTCTTTTAAAATAAACGCAGTCATTTTTAAACTTTATCTAAAAGAAAATTGAGGTTAGAATAAATATTTTCAGTGTAACGTTTTTTAAGCACAAATCGCTCGTTATACAGCCAATCAAGATGTCGCTGTATGGCACTCGAGACAATGACGTGATAAGAGGCAGGTGACACGTGCGTTTAAATGTTTTTTCAGCCCACCCCCCGAGCGCAACTGGTTTAATGAACTCGATTCGCGGAATACACAGGTTTAATATCCGAAGATGTGACAGATTTATGAGATAACCTATATCAGTAGTTACGTTAGGTCCAATTTTTATGATGAACATTTTTATGAACATCATATAAAGCAACCTAACTCATAGTGCCAGGTTTGATATTATATACTCGTATGTATGTATATTTTCCCCTTGTACTGTTGTGAGGTGCCGCCATGCCGAGAAAATAGTAGGGTTGGCACAAATCATACCATTAGTTCTGCGAGTGTTTATATGGAACGATAGTCGCTTACCATCAGGCGGACCCTGTTTCTTTGTTAAGGTAATTAAAAAAATTAGGAGACCAAATGTTTTTTGTAGTTTTATTGAAATATATAAATTATTATATAATATATGTATAAACTTATAGTTTATCTATGGACAGGTTAGTACCCCGGAGGAACTAGTGGTAAAAGAAACTCATCTTAACTCCTCTATCCTAATCCCAAGTGTTTGGGCTTGCGTGTTATGTTATATTAACACGCTTCTATTAGCTTCACTTGTAACTATGAACGTAAACAAATCATGGAAGTTTTTTTTTAATCTACTTCTAATTATCGTATCGAAATAGAACTTTCTATGTATATGTAGTTTGGATGATAACACTATAATTTGGAATCTTGAAACTGATCTGATGATGGAGCCAGGAAGTGGATAGTGGAACTCTTCATTGGGTACTAGTGAACCCCTCGAGTTTGGGTTCATATGATTCGTTTTGACGAGTCCAACAGATTGAGCGTGGTGACGATGGTCTGATGATGAAGCCAGGAGGTGGATGGGGGTGGTGAACTCTTTTTTACTTTTTAACTCGGTTCGCCAATAAACCGTGTTTTTTTAGTTTTACTAAACTATAAGTAGTTTATTAAGGGGTTAGTGGCCCTGACTGCTATGCCATAGGTCGTGGGTTCGATTCCCATCCGAGTCTAGGTGTTCTTTGTGTCCGTTGTTTGTATGTTTGTAAAGTCTCCCGTGACACAGGAGTAATTCCTAATGCGGGAGTTGTCTTTAAATAAACAAATAAAAGAATTAACAAATTTCTACATTATGCCTAATGCTTTAATCAACACTCATTAACGCAATAAATTAGTCTATGACGCGCGTGCGTTTTTGTACGCAAGCGCACGTGCCACCATCTGGTGCAGGAAGAGCGCTCGAGTGGAAGCCGGGCTTCTGAACGTGCTGACAGCACAGGTGATATTATCTGTGGCACACCAAACGTGTCGAAACAATTATGAAAAAAACTAAAACTGTCACTTGACTCATTTGATGGTAAAAAAAAATCATCAAATTATGAGCTGGTATATATCGAATTTCTAGGCACCCTACGTAATATATTACCTTTGCCTACAAAGTTTCAAACAATTTGATGGATTAACACATTGGATTTAAAACTTATTGTTTTATAAATGCTTAAAAACGTTTGTTTCTTTGGCATTAACATTTTCGCCTTTTTAGGGTTAAAAGGTAAAATGGAACCCTCATAGGATGACTTTGTTGATTTGAAATTAAAGCTAGCTGTAAAAATCTAGTTTTAGGGTTCCATTCCTCAAAAATAAAAAAGAAACCCTTATAGGATCACTTTGCTGTCTGTCTGTCTGTTAAGACCCTTTTTCAGGCTCGCACTTTTTTGTTGTTTCCGACTGTAGCGTTATACCTTTTTCAACCGATTTCCCTTTATTTTTGCTGGTAACTATCGTGAATAGTTGTGAATAAAAAAAAATGGGTAACAATTTTATCCTTACTTTCGACATAATAAAAACTACAGATCACCTGATGGTCGAATTTTGACAATTATTTATTACCTTTTATATATTATAGATTATTATTATGTTCGAATTTCTACCAGGCAGTGGCTACGACACTACGGCGAACACTTAATAATTTGTAAAACATCGTTGCTAACTAAGAGACACGTCGAACAATATCCTCGACTAATGTCTACACTACCTACGTGTGATGACAAGCCCTGGCCACAAAAGGCGTTAATTAGGTACAAAAGCCATATTAAAACACACAACTCGCCATTCAGATCTGTAGATATTGAAAATTATTGAATTAAATCAATGTTTCTTTGCGTCTGCCACACTAAGTATTTACTAATTATATTAAAATGTTTGAAATGCATAAATCATTATTTTACTACTTTATTATAATGTGTTTAACTACTGATTTATTTGTATTTTAATGTCTCGCCTTGGTGATCTCCTTTCTAGATTACATCCGATATGAATCTATGTATATTATTATCTTTTTATGTTCCAAGTGTGTATATTAAATCGGTAATTACTTACAAAGGATGCAGGTGTAACAACTTTTAATCCTAGTAATATTATAAACGTGAAAATTTGTGAGGATGTATGGATGGATGTTTGTTATTCTTTCACGCTAAAACTACTGAACCGATTGCCCTGAAACTTGGTATGTAGATAGCTGGAGACCTGGATTAACATATAGGCTACTTTTTATCCCGATACTCCCACCGGATCGGGACTTACGCGGGTGAAACCGCGGGGCGCTGCTAGTCTTCAATACTCCTGTATATTGTCAATATACTCGTGCCTACTTCTGAAAGAACTGAAAAAAATGTATATCATTTCGGAAAAAAAAATGTTTGTATCTGACTTATGTGACAGTTCGTCACATAAGTCAGATACAAACATTTTTTTTCACACGGTTCGCTTGATAGAAAGCGGCCATCGGTGCCCATGGTTAAGTTAAGTAATGTAAGTAGCTGCACTGACTTGTAAAGGAGCTCGATAATTTATCTTGCGCCTATTAAGTTGCACCGAACATACAGCTATATATGGTAAACATCCCATAGATAGCTATCCTGAGTATTCTTATATGAACTGGCGAGGGTATATAAAAATGTATGCAGTTATTGCATCTGTTGCCTCTCGTGGAATTTCAAAAAGCTTGGTTTCCAGACGATAGTTACCATAAATAGCTGTATAACATCACGCTACGACTTCTTGGAGCGGCTTAGAAAACTTAAGCGACGCAATCGAACTACTACAAATTACAAATTTTTAGACGGCAATTTTCCGACTTTTACTGGATTTTTAAACAATTAGCTTGATTCTGGACCTTTGTATATAGTGATCTAACATGCTAAGGTGAGCTTCTATAGAAATCATGTTGCTTCATGAAAAGGAGGCTCACTGTGAACCGGCACACACGGCTCCATACATGTCGCAGGAAGATTTTCGCGAGGCAAGGTAATGACAAGTGGGCCGTAACACGTAGGCACGATAATTGGACGCAATGGCCACCGGCCGACGGCCATAAACGAACCAAGCGTGGGCCGAGCGACGCACCGTCTATAAGCACGACCAGCCACCAGAACTCTTGCTGGATGAACGCATACAACAGCCGCGGTTCAACTGCCACTGGGCAAAGCACACAGAGGCTAGTAGATGTGCTCGGCGCGATTGTCTCGCTTTGCCTTGGCTTGATGTTTTCATTCACAGTGTTTTGCTGACGTCCGCTGTCTAGCTTTGTCTAATTGTTGTTTTGTATCTACTTTCGTTTTATTTCGACGTTACCGATTAACTAGTTGCTGCTGCGAGTACAAGTTATACAAAAGTTACGACCACTTCTGAGATTCAACTCCATTGTTGCGTCGCCATTAAAATAACAATTCTGATTAGCGGCACGAGTTACTGGGCACGTTTAATATGCCGGGCTCATTGCCAAACACTGTTACAAACGAAAAATCAGAGCAAAAACTATTTCGGAAATTAATCACTGACTTTATGGCAATTCTTTTAAATATCACTCCTCTGCCTTACGGAAAATATAGGTACTTAAGTACAGAATAGTAAATTCTTCTCACAAATGTTGCGTCTGAAATCTCTCATATTATACATCACTGAGCTTTCTAAGACCTCGTCTTACAAACCTAATTAGTTGTGAATGTAAAGCGTAATAGTTAATTTATTTTTTTTGACTATGATGTTAAGTATCTATATACTTTCTGAAAACTAATTATCCAGCTTACTCTTCTTATTAAAGTCGCAAGTTCTTTGCATTAATGACACGGAAATTTTTATCTCTTTTGTTAATCAAATTGATTTCATTTCCGAATACGATTGTTCAAAGAAATTCATATGAATTCATTCACATTGGAAATTGTGACTAAACCGTCAGAGGTTTAAATATGACACACTTTTGAACAGCTAGATTTCCGTAATCCGTCGACTTCCTGCACAAAAAAAAACGTAAGCTCTGTAGTCTGTACGCATTGAAAACCAAAAACGGCATTTAATCTACTTCGGCGCGGCGTCTATTTTGGGTCGTTGTCCATCCATCGGGAGCCTGTGATACACAGCTATTCCGGGCGGGGCAGGTTTTCGGGGAATGTCAACAAACGCACGGGCACTCATTCAATGAACTCTATGCATGCGACGTCGGTGGCGGACCGGTCCGCTCGGGTATTCATAAAAATTATGCTCCCAGACACGCTCAATGGAGTGCCGTCGCATTGCGCCTTTATACTTCTAAAGGTCTTTTATGGCGTACGGATCGGATCACGTACGTTTTCTTTACGAATTTTGAGACGTGATGAAACAACGGAAACGTTTCGGACTGTCCCGTGATAGACTTTCTTTATCGTGCAACAATACACATAACCAAAGTCGATGGCTATTATTCAATTTGACACAGCAGATATTTATTATTTTCGAACTGATTCTTTCGCAGACAGGTGTAATTATTGCACAAGTATACGAAAAGTGATTATTCGCGTGGGCGCCGTGTGACGTACTTATCTTGCCTCACTACTAGATCATTTCGATAGTTGCACAACTAATGAATACTTATCTAATAACGCGTACATACTCACTGGGGCTGTATATTGGGCACGAATGTGCCGACACCGAATACGAAGCTATTTCACATTGATGGAAACTAGTTCAAGATTATAATAATTAGCAAAAGGAGCTGCTTGTTATTCGAAATACAGACTAAATCTCCTTCCTGCTTGTTTTTAAAAACAAAACTTTACAATTAGACCATGTTGCTCTACAGTGGTTGTGAAATAATAGATTTAAATAAGGATTTAGTTTCATATAATTTTCTTTAACAAATGATCAATAGAAAATTGTATAATTAACAAGTAGCGTCTTAACAGATACTTCGAAATTATTAGTGTTGTAGGTAATATTTTACAAATACTTTGGAATGTTCATATAAAGTATCTCATATGAATCAATGTACATGGGACTGAACATTTCACTCCACCTTTACTTACCGCATTAGATAATCAAATGCGGGCCATTTTTTAGTTTTTCTTTTAGAACGTGGTGGCGGGCAGACGGCAAAAAATAATTCGTCAAACATGAAATTGCCATTGCTAATGGTTCTGTGTCTAGGGTAAAACATCCGCCTGCCCGCCACCCTCTTCACTGCACTCTCACAGCCTATATCTTTGCTATTTTTTTGTGTGCCTCACAGTGTACACATCAATAGAGATAAGACTTACATTTTATTAGCATGTAGTAGTTTAGGATTTTAAGCCAAATTTTCAAACCAAAACTTTTTTTTAGGTTTTCAAGACACTCATGAATTATTTTAGAGCCTGTGATTATTCTTCCAATTTTACATGCCAGTTTTTAAAGCAGTTACCTCTATTAATAGTATAGTAATTACAAGAATAGACAACAATTTTACATACAGAGAGCATAAGACAGATTTACATACCAACATTGCTGCACTACAGGTAGTCAATGTTATAATTTGAATACACAAATGATCTAAAACATAGAAACAATATTTATAATTAAAGAAACATTAATTCTGACTACATTTAAATGTTTTTGAGTGATGAATAATATTGGTTATTGAAACATTGAACAATCAAATATAAAATGCAGCAAGGTCATAGGAAAGAGTTACAAGATGGCATACACTGTCGAGGCACGAAATTTTATACCATCCAATGTAGTTTCAATTTTTACAAAACAATACTAATGGAGATTCATTATGAGATTACAATTGAATATACAATACGCGAGGCCATGCTTAGCAGGGTGAAATGAAAATACAACCGTTAACCGCTCAGTTAGGCGCCTTGGATGCACTGATCATCGAGATTAACTAAATAAAGCAGTCAATAAATAAACGATCATAAATATCTAATAAATACCTACACGGGCTATATTTACAAAAAAAGCCTTCCTCATCGACGGCACATACTCAGCCTTTAAACAAATATAATACAGCACTATCCCAGTGGGATAACAGGTATAAATTAAAAAATAAAGCTGCCGGCTTAAGACTTGTATTACAAAATAATACTGACACCAGTAAAATACTCTATCCGCGAGATGGAATGTGCGGGCACTCGGCCCAGAACAGCAATAGGAACCAAACTGCGCTACTCGCTGCCTCGCACAAGCGTACAATAAATTCATCACAAATTCTATTTGTATAGAATGGAATATTAATAAATACAATTAACATTGATTCACAATTATCTAAGAATAGCTTGTAGCTCCATGAGAGTCTCCGCTACCTTAACAAACAATAACATGCAGTGTATGCCACAACTAGCGCTGGGCACACACCATCTCCCCACACTGAACAGATCAATTCCTGTTTGTACTGTTTTGTTTACCAAAAGAGTCAGACAAGGAACTGATTTCTTCAGTGTGAGACAGCAGCTCAGCCTTTTGTATCATCTGATACAGTGCAAACAACAATATAACATATAACAGCTCTACTTGAAGCGAGTAGCATTTAGGTACATGGTCGTTGTTCGATCTCACACATTCGTACACACTCAATGTGAACAGAATAATACAGGTTACAATCCACAAAACGAACACTGGGGTAGGAGACTGAAATTTTCAACTTTGGGATGGAACAGATCCGAGTGGTATGTACAAAAAAAATTACTTCCGAATAAATTATAAACTTCGTAAAATAATTATCACATAAATTTCTCCTTATATCTTCCGTTCTCTCCACATAACTTAACACATAATCTATCTATAATATGTACACGACATACAATATAAACAAGGGACGCATTGTCCGGCGAATGTCCACAGAGAGGCTAGTGGAGCACGGCGGGCTGGCTGGGCGCCTTGCACAGCGCCACGCGACCGCTGGGAGCCGCCACGGCCACCAGCTGCACCTGGCCGCGCTCCTCCGAGAAGGGCGGCGTCTTGCCGCGCCGGTGCAGGCGCACCCACGCGCCGAAGCAGACTAGAATGGCGAGGAACACGGCCACCGTCGCGCCACCGGCGATCGACGCCGTCTCCATCATGAGGTGCCGACTCGAAAACACATACGAGTCGTCCAGGTCCTTGAACTCACAGCGCTGGCCCACGAACCCACTCCGACACTCGCAGTTGTAGATCGGGCTGTCCGAGATCACCACAGTAAAGCACGTGCCCCCATTGAGGCAGTAGTACTCCGAGTAGGCGGGCTCGCACTTGAACGTGGGGAAGGTAACGTTAATCCGCGACTGCGGCTGCGGCTGCGGTTGAGGATGCAGGCGCTGCGGGCGCGCTGGCCTGGCCGGCCGCTTGGAGATGGAGCTCGAGCACGCGCCCGCCAGCGCCCAGGCGGCTGACACCACCGCCCACCAAACTACCAACGATTGCATTTTCCGCACGATCCGGAGGGTCGGCGCTCGCGGTACGTGCACGATTTTGACATTGGACGGTGACTTATGAGAAATCCGAGAGGCGATGACATGACCGCATTCGAATTTCGAACTGGAACCCTTCGCTCGCATCCGCGTCGGCGGTCCGCCCAGACATGTTTCCTGTGTTAACTTTTTTTACGTCGACGATCACTCGCTCATGACGGAGGCGCGGTTTCTACGGGCGCCCGAGATATCGCATCGATCCCTCGATGGGCATGTCGAAAGTGAAACACTGAACACTGTTCGAAACTCTAATAGTTTTGGTTTACGATTATTCACGGGGCACATACACACAATGTCCCGTTCGAAAAGATATACACAAAATGGTGCTGAGAGAATCGCAAGCACACTACGCTCGGTGAGTTGTCTATGCGCGACTGACGGAGGGCGTCCACTGCATCCGCCATCTGCCGACGAGAATGAAATGCGGGGAACTCGGTGTACGAGAGAGCGCGTGTGTGCGACAGCGCGCATGTTTGTGTGCACGGGGAAATTATACTCGTATGCGTCACCCGTGTACCTGTGTGAGTGAGTAAACCTTTTTTTTTCTTTGTATGGGATTATGAACAAGGTATTTCTTTTTCTCAGCGATTCCAAACGTCATGGAACCATTATTTGTGGATCCTTGAGTATGAACATCATTTTATTGAATATAAGTATTTGTCAAGTTTAAATTGAATTCTTACAAAACTTTTCACAAGTTAGGTATGTAGGTACATATGTCGGGCATGTTGATGTGTTTACAAGTAACTTAGTTACACGTCTACCTGTATAAATAGAAGGCGTTCTCGGCTCTTCACTTCTTCAGTAGGTACTCTATGTTATTGCTTCAAATATTACTTACATACTAGACGGGATAAAATATTTAGCTACCTATTGACTTTTACATTATAGCCGTAATGATGCAACTGCCAAGCAATATGATATGCTTGTGTGTTTGATAGCTTAACAGAACTATTTAGAAAAAGTTTCGAGCTAACATTATGTCTATAACTGATCTGTATTGAGTTATGTTGTTATACACTGCATAACAAGTTTTTTTTAGTTTTTATTACCTAAAGCACCAAACAGTGATCGAGTTTCCTATCGCTTAGGTTTAGAAGTTTGAAATCAGGAATTAGGATGTAAAAATATTACAGCTAAGTATAATTTGCTAACTAATTCCAATTACTTAAGAGGTACTATGGTAGTAGATTGGTTCATTAGGTATTTGAGAAATATTTGCACCTTCACCTTAGAAGAAGAAAGAAAGAAAGAAAAAGATTATTAAAGATTACTCACCTTACGGATCTTTAAATTTTTTTAGTTGTATCCACTTAGTAGCTATTACTAGCGTAAATAACACAGTAGTTTTATCATTCGTAATTCGTTATTGTCGTTCATTTATTAATTAAATGTATATTATAGAATTATTCATGCTAACCAAAAATACAATTGAGTTTCAAACATTATAATTACTATGAAAAAGATACTTATCTATTGTGTGATCAATCAGAATTGATAGTAATACATATCGACAATCGAGCTAAGACGGTTTCATATCCATGTCGTAGGCCGATCGTTGAATTAGGCCGGTCAAGATCTGCCTGGGCACATCGTGATGCGCCGGCGTTTCTTAATTTGCTTGCTTAATATTCACCATTTCGTCTAAACGTAACCTTTGACGATTTGTCCGGCAAATCGATTCTGTAGGCTGCATAAAGTTATGCATCACTTGAAAATGGCTGGATGGACTTTTCTAACTTTGGTTTTAAAACAAATATAATAAGTAGGTACCTAAGTAGTATGAACTTGATTTTTAGACAAAACTTAAATGGAAAAATTGTGCAAACCTGAAAGTTATTTTTCTATAGACTGAAAATTATTACAAATAATTGAAAATCGACAGAAAAACGTCCGTCGGCCATGCTTAGATAAATATAGCATGTAGGGTAATCAAAGTATTCATCATTTTCCTGCCCTTTTCCCAACTTTTACTTGGGGTTGGTGCAATGTGTACGTAATTCAGTTATTATTATTTTTTTAACATTCCAAAGGGTTTTGGCTTGTTTCTTTTTTGGCCAACTAGTTGCCTGACGAATACCCTCCTTGGGAATTTAGTTGATAGTTGATATCAGATGAGACAAAGGGAGAAGGTAAATTGGGGAAAAGAAAATGGATAGGGCGAGGGAGCTAGGGTAAGGGAAACCGCAAGTCTCTGCAGCAGCTCGAAGAGGCCGGGTCGCGTATGTCTGTCCTGTGATTGGAGAGGCCAGTAAGACAGGAAAGTACTAGGAAATAAAAAGAATTTTGTGAAATAATCGGCCAACCGAAATGCCGGCATATCATGATCTGCCCGGGCATATCTCGGTCGGCCTAATTCAATAATCGACCTGCGACATATAAACCAAAAACTCATAAGACTCGTAAAAATTTTTGTCGGAAAAGAGTTTATTAAGAATGATGTAATTTACTCGTGGAAACATCCCACGACAAGTTGAACTGATATGCTGATTGCAAGGTATTTTGACTCGTATGTGTACCTATTTTTAATTTTCTCGACAAGACATGATGTAAGCGACTTATTTCTATCACTATAGTATAAGTTTTCTTTTTTGAACTATAAAGTGGTTCAATAATATTTTCAAGTTTCGTACACTACTCTTGTATGAGCCGAGCATTGCGAAATTCCATTTTAGTATACCCTAAATAAGTAGCAAGTAACTTACAAACTACTAATCGTGTAAGGTTTGTTGAGAATCTTATTAGAAGTAGAGTTTCAAACTTGCGAATTCTACTAACTCTAGCGTTGTTTTGCATCTACAGCAATCTACTGACGTTTGCACTTAAAAAGAAGAGAAGTGGTTTTTTTAGTGCTAACTATAAATAATAATCCCTGTGCTTTCCCTTACATATAGCTTAGCATTTTTTCTGAAAGCAATTTGAGAGTATGAATTACTTACATCATTTTATATTATACATTTATACGATATAGGTACTTATATTTAAGGTTGCCGCTATTGGTGTTAAGGTTTTTTGTTTCCAATAAGTAAATTATTCTAACATGGCCTAATCGTAAACATAAGTGTTTTGTAATTCTTATTAGTTTCTATTTATTGTGTAGTATCATTTCGAATTCGTTTGTTCTTGATGATGTATACCTACATTATTAGGCTAAATAGATTGAGTAAGTATGTGTATTAGCGGTTTTTTTTTTAGTACGGAGTCCTTCATATGCGTGTATCTATATGTATGTAGGTACGCATAAATGCTCACAGGCTACGACGGCCCTCAAGCTGTTTTTAATTGGACTAATATTTATTTATTATAATATTTTATATTATAAAATATTGAACATGTTCTGTAATGTACATACCAATCAGCAGTTAAGGGTTATCAGAGTACGATGCAAATCTGAAAACAAAACGTCAATTGTCAAAAAATGCTTCTCAGACTATGTACGTATAAAACACTATAAGACAATTCTTAGACTATAAAAAATAATATGATATTTTATATAATAATAATATAATATAATAAATACAATGCAAGACAATTTTTAAAATAAGTTTTAAACAAAATACGTGTAATGGAATGTTACTACAGATGTGTCAAATTCTAGTCCATAGACACTCTACTCATCATTACCGCATCCCTCCGTGTCCTTTGATCAATAAAAAATAAAAAATTGTGTCAACAATACCTTAATTATGGTAGATAAATGATTATCCACCATAATTAAGATATTAGAATATGTATATTATTATAGTTATACTTACCTTACTCTACCGATCATGCATACACGTTGTTAGGGATATACAAGGAAAAAAATCTCAAGTTCCCAATAGATTGACAAAATCTACATTAACGTGAGCGAAGCCGAAAGCAAAATCTAACAGAAACGCCATGAGTCATGGCAAATCATAATAAACGTAAAGAAACTTTATTTCTGTATATCTTGTGAACAAAACTGTTTTAAAAATGCCAAGGGATACACACCTATACAAAACAGATTCCTGATAATAAAATATTTCTTTAATTTTAAATATTACTTCTTCTGACTGCAATGCATGGTGTGATTCCCTGCTAAGTTAGAACAATATATAGTTATCTGTGATTCCTACTTGTCCCTTAAAGATTATCTAAAAGGCTGTGTTCAAGGTTAACTTAAAACTATTCTAATTGTTTCTGATCAGTTGTCACTGTCATTGACTGTCAAGTGTCAACTTTACTCCTTTAATGTCAGTGCCAGTGCCTCTGTCATTGATCATTTTACAGTCAGATTTGCGATTTCTGTTGTTGTTTAGTAAACTGTTAGACAATTATTTACCTTTTAAATGTTTACACGTCCATGAAGCAAGTTTAATATAAATCAACAATGTCAGAATCTTCCAAATCTAAATCTTCATTAAATTTAAACCCTTCACCCACTTTGCAATGCAAAGATCTGCATGAATATCTCAAGAGTCGTTCGGCGCAGTTCTTGGAGACTTTGTATAACTATCCTACAATATGTTTAGCGGTATATCGGTACGAGCACGCTTATTATAACTACTTTTAGTGTTAAGAATGTTAATAACAAATTAAAATAAAATAAAATTTGAGGTTAAGTATGAGTATATTTTTTCAGGGAGCTTCCCGAATTGGCGCGACACTTTGTCATCAGGTTGTTGTTCGTGGAGCAGCCAGTGCCACAGGCCGTTGTCACCTCATGGGTATCCCAAACATTTGCCAAGTATGTGTTTGGACAATCTTCACTTTCCATAACAATTTGACGATTATTATAAAATATATTACAGTGTTAAATTAAAACTGGATGAGAATTTTTACACTATTTTAAATTATTTTATTTCCCGGCTTGGCAAAATAATTTATTTTGAGCATAGGCCTAATGGTATTGGCAACCTATATATAAGAAATAAAGAATGTTTTACTTATTTTTTCAGAGAACAAGCTAAGGCTTGTGAGGCATTGTCAGAGCTGTCGGTATGGCAAGAAGCGCCCATACCTGGTGGTATGCCCGGCTGGATGCTCTCACAGTCCTTCAAAAAGAACTTGAAAGTTGCACTACTTGGAGGGTAAACATTCTATGACCATTATAATTTTAAATTACTTTTAATGCCAGAGTATAAGGAAAAATTACTTCATGTATATAAATGCTCAATATTAAATCTCTACATAAATAACTTTGTAAGCTAGCTAATAAAATCAAAAGTGCATCTTGCACTGCAGGTTGACTGAATTAAGTGCAGCATGAAGCAAGTAATTGCTAATGTAGGCATAGGTATGGGCAGAAGTAACACTTTAAAATTAAGAGATGTCATGAAACATATATTATACATATAATCTTAGCTTTTGCATAGCAATTTCTAATGTAAAAGGCTATTTTCAGGAATTCAAATAAAAAATAAAGCAATATTTGATGTTCTTATGTCATCAGTTTAGCATTTTACTCTGTTGTTGTAGTAACAGAATATTTTTGTTTTTTACCCAGCTCTATTTCTATTTTGTATGTTGCAAGGAACCTCGACCGAGGCCCTTCATCAAGGTGTCAAGCAACTTGCCACTTCGTTCCTTCGTACTTGGTTGGCCTGGACCAGACGGTTCAGGTCCAGGCATACCACACTTCACCTGACCCCTTGATAAAGATACCCTGACTGTAGGAGTAGGAAACACGAGAGTGAAGTTGTTACTATTTTTCATAATAACTTCATTAAATTTTGAAAAGTTCCAATGTTTTTCGAGCCCTTTGCTCTCATAATTAATATTTATATAATATCATCCACCCAGGGGGCGCCCTTGGAGCATGTCATCGTCGTTGGAGCCGGACGGTAAGGCTCGCGATGTGGCCTTCCTGGACGCGTACGCTCTGGAGCGCTGGGAGTGCGTTCTGCACTACATGGTGGGCAGCGCACAGACTGAGGGCATCAGCGCTGATGCTGTCCGGATACTGCTGCATGCTGGACTCATGACCAGGTTTGATAACTTTCCTGAGGTCTTCTAAGCGAAAATTTAAGAGTTAATAAAAGTGTGATCTTGTGTTGCTCTCATCTAATGGCTTTCTGATACCAGATCATCGGTCCATTTAAGTGAAAAGAGATATGAAAGAATATTTACAAAATATATATGTATCTGATAATTCCAGAGATGCTGAAGACGGATCTGCAGTGATCACACGGGCAGGGTTCCAGTTTCTATTGTTAAGTACTGCTAAACAGGTAAATCAATCCCTTATATATAGTTAATGTTTCAAAATTTTGTATGTTATTGTCGAAACTCCTTTGTAATAGTCCTCATCACCGGACTATGTCGACGGCATACCACCGGGAAAGTTGATTTCTATGGGAATCGTGAGGAACATGGCATGAATTATAGATTTTTATTTTGAAAATGTTTCCGTACAGACCATACAGTTTTGTTTTTTAGTAAAGAGAACTGATTTGACTTGACAGTAAACTACTGTATTTTCGTAAACAAATCGAATTATTAGGTCAAAATATTAGGAAGTACTAGGAAAGTGAAAGAAAAAATTAATAAAAATTAAAAATATGAGTGTACAAATATTTGTCTTTTGTCCAGGTGTGGCTGTTCCTGCAGCACTACCTCCACACAGCGGAGAAGAGGAGCCTGAGTGCGGCGGAGTGCCTCGCCTTCCTCTACCAACTCAGCTTCAGTACACTCGGCAAGGTATGTATTAGAGGGATCAAACAAGTGTAACATATCTCTCAATTCAATAGTACCTACATAGTAGATATTATACATAGAAATACCCAGACCAAAGCAAATAGACAAATTCATGCACAAAAATGTTTGCACTGATTGGTAAGGGGCTATCCATAAATTACGTCACACGTTAAGGGAGGGGAGGGGGTCAACGAAGACGTGTGTCACGTGACATTGCGTGACAAGTTGTAAAATTGCAAAATATGTGATGTCACACCAGGGAGGGAGAGTTTCACAAATGTGACGACCTGTGACAAGGACGAGGGGGGGTCTGTGCGTAATTTATGGATGGCCCCTAATGAAACCTGTGACCTCTGACATGGCAGTCGAATGGACTATCACCGCGGCATAGAGGTCGTCGAGTATATATTTCTGGTCGCCCTGATGTTGAAATTCGACTGCAATTCATTAAACTAGAAGTTCGAATGTAGGGAAAAAACTGTTTCTATTTTTAACTTGGAAACACTAAATCTTGTTAATAGTTACTAAACAGAAAAAAGTAAAATCGATTCATAAACAGAGGGAAAAAGGTAGGGAACTGTTTTGTTATTGTCTATTTATGTACACACTATAATATAATTATAACATGATTAATGTCATGGAGGCCCGCTCCCTCCCACTCAAAGTCAATGGTTGACAATGTTATCTTAATTTTTTTTAGGATTACAGCACAGAAGGTATGAGCAACAATATGTTGGTGTTCCTTCAACACTTGAGAGAGTTCGGACTTGTCTATCAAAGAAAAGTGAGTAATTTAGCCTTATTTAAATATAAAGGAATAATTAAAATTATTTTAAAAACTAAACTATCTTAAGAGAGAAAGTCAATATGACATATAAGCCGTGGCTCGTGGCAGTCACTGGCAAGTACCTAGGGATCTATAATGTCACATGTGTCGCCCCCCAAATACTAGTCAAATTAACAAGAATAATACGTGTCAATTATATGTTGTCTCGTTTTTTCCCACTTCAATTCAATAAAAAAAAAAAAACAGTTTTAGGGGTTACTTTATTAGGCATTTCAATTTTTTGGTTTGTGTTCGTGTAGGGATTTCCATGAGATTGAAAACAATTATGGGAGGTAACCATTTTTGACAGGATCAGAAATGCATTGAATAGTATAAGAACACCATACAACGTTTAGAAAGTAGAAAATACAAAGTCGGACTACCAATGAAAAATGATTTTGAATACAAACTGGACATGTTAAACCAGATGGCTAACGGACAATTTAAAAGCTTAGAAAAAAGACTAGAAAAACAACAAAACTTATACGACCTCCTTAGGTCATTATGCAACAATCAACGTTTAACAAGACATCTGAGTGTTATTTACAGCACTACAGTATTGAACGCTCTGAATCAATATATAGGGAGGTGTTTAACACATAAGCTAATAAAACATCTACAGGATGGAACTTAAACGACCTAATCCACAAAGGCCCAAATCATTAACAAGATTTGCAAACAACATTAATCAAGCGGAGACAATACAAGTAGGTTTTGCTTAACAGCAGGTATAGAAAAAATGTACAGACAGATTTTCGTTCATAAAGTTTTATAGTGGGACTCACCTGAACAATATCTAATGTAATGAACAAATAATCATCAACAAGAAATTGGAGCCAATGAATTATCAATCGAGTTTGCAACGTCCAACGTTCAGGAAGTTTTATTGGACACTGTAACAGACATATACAACGGCAAGATGAATCTGCATCATATTGGAGCAGAACAAGTGCAGGATGAATTAATAATATCAGGTCAACTGTCAAAGGATCACAAGGTCAACTGGCAAGACGAACTTATACTCTGGATAGTTGACTGTTGTTTCACACTCATGGTTCTTTTTTTTGTGCAAACACTTCTTACGATGATGCGACTTCCCAATTTGTTTGTGGTGAGACCTTATAGGAGGCCAAAACAACCGATCGTAAATAAAGTAAATCGCGCAACTTACTCGAAGGACCAAATGTTACTGTCCAACAGAGATGTTGATATATATTGTGGTGGGGATTGTTGGATTTATCGCTACTAAAATAAAATGACAAAGTTATAATATTGACGGCATGCCTATCTTAACAATAATGGCGATATGCATTAAATAAGTTGGACACTACATATTATACAACACAAAGGTTATTATAAAACGTAGTTTTAAAAAGGTTATTTTTATTTTAGAACCATGTGATTACAGAGTTAAACACAGGCATAGACTAATACTTTCGAATGTTTGACGATGACTGACGGTTTCAAAGATTTATTAGGTACCTCTAATTATGAAATTTTCAAAAAATAATTATACTTTTAATGACCCTAAATATGTAAAAACAGCGTAAGGCAGGTCGGTTCTACCCGACGCGCCTGGCGCTGAACATCGCGTCCGTCACCGAGAGCGGCGCCGCCCCGCAGCAGCGCGGGTACATCGTGGCGGAGACCAACTACCGCGTGTACGCCTACACGCAGACCAACTTGCAGGTCGCGCTGCTCGGACTGTTCACCGAGCTAATGTACAGGTGGGTCTTCCGACAAGACCAACCTTCAGGTTGCGCTGCTTGGACTGTTCACCGAGCTCATGTACAGGTGGGTCTTCCGACGAGACATAACTTCAGGTCGCGCTGCTCGGACTGTTCACCGAGCTCATGTACAGGTGGGTCTTCCGACGAGACAAACCTTCAAGTCGCGCTGCTCGGACTGTTCACCGAGCTCATGTACAGGTGGGTCTTCCGACGAGACCAAACTTCAGGTCGCGCTGCTCGGACTGTTCACCGAGCTCATGTACAGGTGGGTCTTCCGACGAGACATAACTTCAGGTCGCGCTGCTCGGACTGTTCACCGAGCTCATGTACAGGTGGGTCTTCCGACGAGACAAACCTTCAAGTCGCGCTGCTCGGACTGTTCACCGAGCTCATGTACAGGTGGGTCTTCCGACGAGACCAAACTTCAGGTCGCGCTGCTCGGACTGTTCACCGAGCTCATGTACAGGTGGGTCTTCCGACGAGACATAACTTCAGGTCGCGCTGCTCGGACTGTTCACCGAGCTCATGTACAGGTGGGTCTTCCGACGAGACCAAACTTCAGGTCGCGCTGCTCGGACTGTTCACCGAGCTCATGTACAGGTGGGTCTTCCGACGAGACATAACTTCAGGTCGCGCTGCTCGGACTGTTCACCGAGCTCATGTACAGGTGGGTCTTCCGACGAGACAAACCTTCAAGTCGCGCTGCTCGGACTGTTCACCGAGCTCATGTACAGGTGGGTCTTCCGACGAGACCAAACTTCAGGTCGCGCTGCTCGGACTGTTCACCGAGCTCATGTACAGGTGGGTCTTCCGACGAGACCAACTACCGCGTGTACGCTTACACGCAGACCAGCCTGCAGGTCGCGCTGCTTGGTCTGTTCACCGTCGTCATGTACAGGTGGGTCTTCCGACGAGACCAACTACCGCGTGTACGCCCATATGTACAATATGAACAGCTCATATACATTTCCAGGTTCCCCAACTTGGTGGTGGGCGTGCTGACCCGCGAGTCAGTTCGCCAGGCCCTCCGCGGCGGGATCACCGCGCAGCAGATCATACATTACCTCGAACAACACTCCCATCCTCAGGTACTGTAAATAATCCTGACTTATATCGAGTTTGTATGTTACTCTTTCTCGCCTTCATTTTGCAACCGATCGTCTTGAAATTTTGCATACACTTTGCCAGGAGCACAAAAAGAAAAGAGGCGCGCGAGCGAAGCCGCGGGCAAAAGCTTTAGAACAAATGAAGGTTATATGAAATATAACATTATACCACATGAAATTAGGTTATTTGTTTTTATAGCATTTGAAAATTATATATTATCATGTGAACGTTATTTCAAGTGATATTATATTATCTGTTATGCCACTAATATTATAAATGTGAAAGTTTGGATGGATGGTTGGATGGATGGATAGATGATGTTTGTTACTCTTTCACGCAAAAACCACTGCACCGATTGCGATGAAACTTGGTATGTAGATAGCTGGAGACCTGGATTAACGCATAGGCTTTTTATCCCGATATTTCTCACGAAATCGGGACTTACGCGTATGAAACCGCGGGGCGCTAGTTAGAAACACCGTGTAGTTTTCGTCAGTTTGAGGAGGTACTTGACGACCCAGTTTTAGTCAGATATACGTGATGACCCGGTTTCATATTATTGCTGTTTTCATATTAACGTACAAAAAAAATATCAAGCTTGTCTGTGGTACATAATAGTTATTTAATTACCATTCAAAGTTTCATAAAAAAATATTGATGAGTGTAACCTTAAAATTAAATAAATCCTAACTAATATTTATAAATATGAATGTAAGTTTATTTATTT
Organism: Euplagia quadripunctaria; assembly: GCA_963859945.1. Lineage (NCBI taxonomy): Eukaryota > Metazoa > Arthropoda > Insecta > Lepidoptera > Erebidae > Euplagia > Euplagia quadripunctaria. The sequence goes on along the minus strand of OY982575.1, from coordinate 1,281,927 downwards.
GTTACGCCTTCACGACTTGGGACTGCCGACAAAAGTAAAAATTTAATACTTTGGAAAAGTAACTTTGATTTTTTAATGACGCTGATGGCAGCGTCATTAAAAACCTTTTGCCCCTACCAAAAATCGAGATAAAAAAATCTTCCAACAAACTGTTCTCCATTTGTAAAATCTACACAAGGGTAGTATTTAGTAATTCTTATTGAATTTCAGATGTTAAAGAATGAGACTGGCGGCATCAGATCCACATCGATGCTGCCGCCCACCGTCGTGGACCAGATCAAGTTGTGGGAGAGCGAACGGAACAGGTTCACATACACTGAAGGGGTCGTGTACAACCAGTTCTTGTCGCAGGTACATCTTTATTTGTCTGCTACTAAACGTCAAAATTTTATACTTTGCTGTGGTCGCTGTCACTTGTTAAATCACTTATTTTCTTCTATGTTTGGCTTTGTAATTATAAAATAGTATCAAATATGCTGACATCTTAATTTTGCTCTTTAAATAGTTTATAGGACCGTAGGCGTATTGGGGTCAAAAGTGCCAACTAACAGATACATTATCGAAACAAATGTGTTGCACGACGGCAAACTCCATAACGGAATGCTCTGTAATTGTTTTGACGGCTCGAAAGACCACAAAACTTTGTGATTTTTAAGACAATAAAAAAAGTCATAACTAAGAAGTCTCGACACTCAAATAAAAAACTATAGTTAAGCTATGATGTCAAAAAGAATACAGGCACACATTCTATTTGCGTACAGATTTAAAAATCGGAGTTATAACAAAAATGTTTTCTGTGTGTAATTAATACTTTATCAATTCCCAGGCGGACTTCGTAGTACTACGTGACTATGCGAAGCAGCAGGGCGTGCTGACGTGGCAGAACGAACGGTCTCGCACCATGGTCGTCACCCGACATGGACACGATGACGTCAAGAAGTTCTGGAAACGATACTCCAAGAGCTCGTAGTGAGCTAGTGAGGCGAGTCAAGCCGACATGGGTAACAGCCATCTCCACGCAGGATATCAAGAGATTTTCCGATCACAGTCCTGATGTGATCGTCTGTGATAAGCTTTAACGAGTATGAAGTATGTAAGCGAGACCGAATTTGTAATGCTGTATGACAAATGTGTGTTAAGAAATCAGCGCTGTGCGTTGTTTTGTATGTAAATAAATATAGTATTTATTTTACAATGATATTCAAAACATTACTATAGAATATTGTTTTCGTATAAAACTTTCCGTGAGTGGTATTGATTATTTATTAAAGATACAGTTGCACTTGTGACGTTGTGGGTTGACACGCGTGATAAGCACGTGGTCTCCGCGAGGGTTGGAGTTAAGTTGAGAGAGAAATTACACACGTGGAACACTTTTACAATATATATTGATGTTAAATTTACGAAGTACAGATATGAACAATTAATCAGCAATTACATAAATCTCAGGGACGTAAGGTCCAGAATCGGAGAGAGGTCTTGGTTGGAGTTCCGGCGCTGGTAGATGCAGGTGTATTCAACTACGTGATGGTGAACTGGAGCAAGAGAGACCGTGTCCTGCGCGCAAAGGTTTATATAGGCCCCCGGGGTGCGGCGCGGGGTAGACGTCAGTGTTAGGGGTGCGTGTGAAGCGTTCACACGATGACGTGACACACTCTTATCTGTATCGGCCAGTTCAGTATATCTGACACTGACAGGCAGGTAGCTTCACACCTTGACGAAGGGCACCCCCTATTTCTCCCCAGACTGGTCTCTAGTAATTAATGTACTTACTTCATATCACTTGTCTAATGAAGGTAAAGTAAAAACAGTACTTAACAATGTACCTAGGATTTGGTTAAGATTTGAAGGTACTACCTCCTAGAAAAAAAATAGGCAGTCATGGGACTGCCGACAGAAGTGAAAACTTAAACGAAACGACAAACTTAAAACGTCACGTTAGCAGGTTGGTGATATTTTTAATAAGGAGCTGACAGAACTCAATGTTTAGATTAGCGCCCTCTAGTTGATCTATATATGTATTATTATTATTATTTTTCCCCCATAGTAAAAGTGCACAAACGTGTCTAAAGAAGTTTTCAGTTCAAAAAGTTGGCCGTCACGGGTTGCAGTTGGCAGATGTGAAACATCTTGGTAAGGGGAAGGCAAGATGGCGCGGCAGAGCATCATACTCGTACTCTTAAACCTTATGCGACCCGTATATGCAAATTTGCCGTCCTAACAAGGAAAATACACTTGCATATATGAAATCATAATCTTATCGAACAAAATATTTTAAATAACATCCTTGTTAAACTGATTCATAGATTGTATCAAAAGAACCTATCGATCATCAGCTTACCACTAGGTTTGCAACAAATATTCGGTATTCAGCCTATTCGGCTATATTTATACTGTTCATCATATACCGAATATCTGGGTACTATTCGGCCGAATACCGAATACTACGGTTTTTTTGTTAGTGACTTCTGTAAATGGATGAGTTGGTGCGGGGAGGCCTCGAATGACGTAAACTCTCCAGAGCAGCAGTATATACTAATAAGAAAATTTTCTGATTAGACAATTTACTCTATCAGGAAAAATATTATTTTTGTCACGTGTAATTATAGATGTTTTATGACAAAAATATTTTATTATACATTCTATACTTGAATAAAATAAAGGATATTTAACTTACTACTATAGATTCGTGGGAAAATGTTCTGAAGCCTTTCTATTTAAGTACATTTTCTGATAAATCCAACAAATATAATGTTTTTCTTTTTAAGTTATTATTTTACCTACCATTAACTTGAGCATATATAAACAATAGGTTAACTTCTGGGTTTGAAGTTTGTATTTACCTAACCGTCGATGTCGTGATATCACGGTTCGTACGGTTTTTTTTTTATTTTAGGTGACACACTTAGAATATGTACAAAAAAAGTTTCTTTCGACGTTTTATTATTCAATATATTTTAAACTTGAACTACACGTTTTGACTATACTGTAGGAAATATTTTATAGGCTCTAGTGTCTATAACATCATACTTGGCTTTTTTTAGTTTTACACACAACGCATACACAAATTTTCGCTTGCATCCACTTGCACTTATGTCCATTAGGTAGGGGGTCGATCGGCGCGGGGTCGCTCGACCGGGGTCCGGCGGGGTCACTCGGCGGGCGGCGGGGGCGCCCTGACGGGGGCCAGCGCGGCGTACAGCTTGGTGATGGCGGACTGCACCATGCGCTCTAACGCCTCGTCCTCTGGACACTTCACTTCCTGCAATATTCAAACATCATTTTTAGGGTTCCGTTCCTCAAAAGAAAAAAAGGAACCCTTATGGGATTACTTTGTTGTCCGTCTGGCTGTCTGTCAACGCAATCAGAAGATACGGCCATAAAGCCTTAGATTTTAACTAATTTGAACATTTCGCTGGTAAATCAAAACCTATAGGGTACTTCCCGTTCACCTAGAATCATGAAATTTTATTAGAAGCAAGGTCTGACAGCACAAGTAAAAGAAAAAATCCGTAATTCGTTAATTTGATGTTAAATCACATTAAAAAATGTTTTTTTGTGATTACAACCTAATATTTTGCGGTTGGAAAGACTTGTCGTAAATCGTTGCGTGGGAGAGTATTTTTAGGAATACAAAGTTCAGTTTGACTTTCGGAAAAGACGGGCAGAAATATTCAAGAATTGATTCCCGAGATAGATGTTTGTTTGCTTACGGAACCCTCGGTGTGCGAGTCAGACTCGCACTTGTACGGTCTTTTTTATTTCACTGACTACATGGAAAATACTAGATATTCGAAGATATCATCTTATATAAAAAGGATTTTGGATTACATTGAGTATTAACTGCAGCTACGACTTTTGTAAGGGACAACAAAACAAATGCCGAAGCGTGGCTTTCTCATTTAACTGCCAAAGAACCTCGATGACAGCAACAGGCCGGTCCCCTATTAGAAATTCAGAAGTGTTAGACGTTGCAATCAAACGTTATATAGATAGAAGTTACCATATTGAGCAGGTCAATGTCGGCGCGCTTGTCGTCCACCGTGACGTGGAGCTTGTCGCCTTTGAATATCTTCGGGACGGAGTCTTCGCCGAACATCTCCTGCAGCATCTCGATCGCGCACTCCTGGGAATATCACATACATTCAATCAAAACCATTTATTCCAATTAAGCCAATTATAAGTATTTTTGAATTGTCAGGAGTAGGAGTCAGTCATAAGTCAGTCGTGAAGCTAGTTGCCTGTTCCAATACGTAGATTCTATGGAGAAGAATAGGCAAGAAACTACTCTTTTTCAACATGTTTTTTACAATTTTCTGGTTCCATTGCTTATAAACGTTAATGATATTTGAGGACAATGTAACATATTGTTCTAAAATATAAACAGACGCGAAAATTACGACTATATTTAAGTAAAAGTAGTCCGGAGACGACCAGCCCCGACCAACGGCACCCATTCTCGAGCATGACGCACACATCAGCCACCGTACAGTTCAACCATATTGAAGGGAGCCTGAACGATCTGACGCATACGCCACCTTCGGCAGGACTTCTAGGCGACATGACATAGGAAATTTAACTTAACGAGTGACTCCACAGTACTCACCTGAACAATTTTAAATTTTGTAAATACATTAAATTATACTTCATATTTTTAGTCTGACACTAGTTTCTTGCCAATTAGGTACAAGTGATAGAGAATTACTGATAGACCTAACATCTCTGTAATGTTATAATCTGATCTATGTTCAGTATGAACAATGAAATTGGAGTTGAGTTCTTTACGATAAAGAACAGGTCAAAAAAATTTTGCGAATCCGTAATTCTAAATAAGAGATTTTTTGGTGTCATGTCTAAAAATCATCTTAAAATTGAATGTATGGCATACATAGGCAGCGTAATCGCTTCAAATGACAGGATTGCTAGAATTATTCAAAATGCCGATTACATTTTCTGAATTTCATTTGTTTTGTCAGCACATCCACCCACCTCGAAGTGCATCCTGTCGAGTTTGGGCGCAGTGCGGAAAGCTGAGCCGCCCACTGCCCACACTCAGCACATCCACTCACCTTGAAGTGCATCCTGTCGAGCTTGGGCGCAGTGCGGAAAGCTGAGCCGCCCACTGCCCACACTCAGCACATCCACTCACCTTGAAGTGCATCCTGTCGAGCTTGGGCGCAGTGCGGAAAGCTGAGCCGCCCACTGCCCACACTCAGCACATCCACTCACCTCGAAGTGCATCCTGTCGAGCTTGGGCGCAGTGCGGAAAGCTGAGCCGCCCACTGCCCACACTCAGCACATCCACTCACCTCGAAGTGCATCCTGTCGAGCTTGGGCGCAGTGCGGGGAGCTGAGCCGACCACTGCCCACACTCAGCACATCCACTCACCTCGAAGTGCATCCTGTCGAGCTTGGGCGCAGTGCGGAAAGCTGAGCCGCCCACTGCCCACACTCAGCACATCCACTCACCTCGAAGTGCATCCTGTCGAGCTTGGGCGCAGTGCGGGGAGCTGAGCCGACCACTGCCCACACTCAGCACATCCACTCACCTCGAAGTGCATCCTGTCGAGCTTGGGCGCAGTGCGGAAAGCTGAGCCGCCCACTGCCCACACTCAGCACATCCACTCACCTCGAAGTGCATCCTGTCGAGCTTGGGCGCAGTGCGGGGAGCTGAGCCGACCACTGCCCACACTCAGCACATCCACTCACCTCGAAGTGCATCCTGTCGAGCTTGGGCGCAGTGCGGAAAGCTGAGCCGCCCACTGCCCACACTCAGCACATCCACTCACCTCGAAGTGCATCCTGTCGAGCTTGGGCGCAGTGCGGGGAGCTGAGCCGACCACTGCCCACACTCAGCACATCCACTCACCTTGAAGTGCATCCTGTCGAGCTTGGGCGCAGTGCGGGGAGCTGAGCCGACCACTGCCCACACTCAGCACATCCACTCACCTCGAAGTGCATCCTGTCGAGCTTGGGCGCAGTGCGGAAAGCTGAGCCGCCCACTGCCCACACTCAGCACATCCACTCACCTCGAAGTGCATCCTGTCGAGCTTGGGCGCAGTGCGGGGAGCTGAGCCGACCACTGCCCACACTCAGCACATCCACTCACCTCGAAGTGCATCCTGTCGAGCTTAGGCGCAGTGCGGAAAGCTGAGCCGCCCACTGCCCACACTCAGCACATCCACTCACCTCGAAGTGCATCCTGTCGAGCTTGCGCAGTGCGGGGAGCTGAGCCGACCACTGCCCACACTCAGCACATCCACTCACCTCGAAGTGCATCCTGTCGAGCTTGGGCGCAGTGCGGAAAGCTGAGCCGCCCACTGCCCACACTCAGCACATCCACTCACCTCGAAGTGCATCCTGTCGAGCTTGGGCGCAGTGCGGGGAGCTGAGCCGACCACTGCCCACACTCAGCACATCCACTCACCTCGAAGTGCATCCTGTCGAGCTTGGGCGCAGTGCGGAAAGCTGAGCCGCCCACTGCCCACACTCAGCACATCCACTCACCTCGAAGTGCATCCTGTCGAGCTTGGGCGCAGTGCGGAAAGCTGAGCCGCCCACTGCCCACACTCAGCACATCCACTCACCTCGAAGTGCATCCTGTCGAGCTTGGGCGCAGTGCGGGGAGCTGAGCCGACCACTGCCCACACTCAGCACATCCACTCACCTCGAAGTGCATCCTGTCGAGCTTGGGCGCAGTGCGGAAAGCTGAGCCGCCCACTGCCCACACTCAGCACATCCACTCACCTCGAAGTGCATCCTGTCGAGCTTGGGCGCAGTGCGGGGAGCTGAGCCGACCACTGCCCACACTCAGCACATCCACTCACCTCGAAGTGCATCCTGTCGAGCTTGGGCGCAGTGCGGAAAGCTGAGCCGCCCACTGCCCACACTCAGCACATCCACTCACCTCGAAGTGCATCCTGTCGAGCTTGGGCGCAGTGCGGGGAGCTGAGCCGACCACTGCCCACACTCAGCACATCCACTCACCTTGAAGTGCATCCTGTCGAGCTTGGGCGCAGTGCGGGGAGCTGAGCCGACCACTGCCCACACTCAGCACATCCACTCACCTCGAAGTGCATCCTGTCGAGCTTGCGCAGTGCGGGGAGCTGAGCCGACCACTGCCCACACTCAGCACATCCACTCACCTCGAAGTGCATCCTGTCGAGCTTGGGCGCAGTGCGGAAAGCTGAGCCGCCCACTGCCCACACTCAGCACATCCACTCACCTCGAAGTGCATCCTGTCGAGCTTGGGCGCAGTGCGGGGAGCTGAGCCGACCACTGCCCACACTCAGCACATCCACTCACCTCGAAGTGCATCCTGTCGAGCTTGGGCGCAGTGCGGGGAGCTGAGCCGACCACTGCCCACACTCAGCACATCCACTCACCTTGAAGTGCATCCTGTCGAGCTTGGGCGCGAGCGGCAGGTGGCGCGGCGCGGGGAGCTGCGAGGCGCTGAGGATGGCGGCCACCAGCGCGTCCGCGTACATGTCCGACACTGGCTGCGCGACCCACTGAATACACCGCATAAATCGTTAATGGTATAAACTCCAATTGAAATTAAATAAGCGCAGTCTTATTTTCTTGTACCTGTACCTCTATCTATGCAACTCCCTCAACCAATTTTAGTCTTCCCAGTAGGAAGTTTTTGCGAATAGGGATACAGAGTACTGAAAATCAAAGGAACGAATTCGGATCCTTATTGTGAGTTTATATATTTTTTGGTTAAGAAATCATTTTATTGGAAAATATCAATAAATCTTATTATTTTAAACGAGCGATTCTCGGTATGTATTTTGGATTTCTCGGAAACGGCTCTAACGATTGCATTTCAAGTCCAATTGCATAGTTGTATTTCCTGTAAAAACGCAATTTTACAAAAAAAAAAAATTCTACATAATGTCGAAAAACTGTAATTCATTTAATCTAAAATGTCTATAAGTGCATGCAAAAATACATCAAAATCGTTGAGCGTTGTAGGCGTGTGTCTCACCTCGAGCGTGATGGTGCCGTGCTCGACGGTGAGGTCCACGGCGCCGTACACGCGCCAGCGCGTCTCGCTGAGGAAGTCGATGGCGCCGGCCAGCTGCATGACCACGTGGCGCACCAGCCCCAGCGAGCCGCCGTAGTGGATGGACTGGCGCTGCGTCACCTCCGACGACGTCAGCTCCGTGTACTCTGCGTATATATATAACTACTATATCGCGAATAGAATAGACAATAGACATATTATAAATCGATTCGTTTCGATTGCTTCTCTCGACTGTAAAACCATATTTTCAAATAAATTCATGTCATTTTACACGACCGAGTCCGGACCTGTTAAAATAACCAATTTTTCAGACTAGTCGAGGAGTCCGATATTTATATCGGACTCCTCGATTTACGCTTATAGTTTTATAGTTTTAACTATAAGAATAAGTTGCCTATTCATTCGTTCCGATCATAAAAAATATTTTACTTCTTTAAAAAAATATGAGACTTGTCTACTATAAAATTATAATATAAACCGAACAATAAACCTCAATCAACTCAATATTTTCTCAACAAAAAAGCACATACCATTAGAGTACGTTCACACAACAGACAGTAAAGTACGCGTCGAACGCCCTTTAGATTTTTGACGCTATACATGTTCAAAAGCGAACAAACAATTCCTTAACGCACGTCGACACTAACTCGCATTATCAAAACGCACGCTCAACGCACAAACGTCTGTACATGGCCTTATAGTTGTTTAAACATAATAATCAAGTAAAAATACTCACTGTTAAGATCGGAGGGTGCCAATATGTGGTAATTGAAATTCCTTTTGACTAGAACACCCTGTAGTTGTTTGCCTGGTTCAGGCTTGTCTATGGCTAAGGAGCCCATCACCTGTACACAATATTTTTTTTTATATAATAGAACATTATAACCCTATTTTACTCTTTGTTATGGCAAAATGATGGCAGGTAACATATTGTACATTGCACTTCATGACTCTCCCCCTCAAATGAAAAAGCTCCCAAATATAAAACTAAACTAAAAACAGGTTTTGTTAAATAATCGATATATGTCCAAACCTCATTTGGAAAGGTTCCTATGCTCAAAATATTTTTATCTTAAATGAGTTAATACATATAATATCTTTAAATGTTCTGAAAGTTTATCAACATCACGTGGCGTGTGGATCTGTGTGTGTTATGTACCTTGGCGGTGTAGTCCCCGCGGAAGGTGAGCGCGAGTTGTTGTGTGTTCCGTGGCGTGTGGATCTGTGTGTGTTATGTACCTTGGCGGTGTAGTCCCCGCGGAAGGTGAGCGCGAGTTGTTGTGTGTTCCGTGGCGTGTGGATCTGTGTGTGTTATGTACCTTGGCGGTCTTGTCCCTGCGGAAGGTGAGCGCGAGTTGTTGTGTGTTCCGTGGCGTGTGGATCTGTGTGTGTTATGTACCTTGGCGGTCTTGTCCCCGCGGAAGGTGAGCGCGAGTTGTTGTGTGTTCCATGGCGTGTGGATCTGTGTGTGTTATGTACCTTGGCGGTCTTGTCCCCGCGGAAGGTGAGCGCGAGTTGTTGTGTGTTCCGTGGCCTGTGGATCTGTGTGTGTTATGTACCTTGGCTGTCTTGTCCCCGCGGAAGGTGAGCGCGAGTTGTTGTGTGTTCCATGGCGTGTGGATCTGTGTGTGTTATGTACCTTGGCGGTCTTGTCCCCGCGGAAGGTGAGCGCGAGTTGTTGTGTGTTCCGTGGCGTGTGGATCTGTGTGTGTTATGTACCTTGGCGGTCTTGTCCCTGCGGAAGGTGAGCGCGAGTTGTTGTGTGTTCCGTGGCGTGTGGATCTGTGTGTGTTATGTACCTTGGCGGTCTTGTCCCCGCGGAAGGTGAGCGCGAGTTGTTGTGTGTTCTGTGGCGTGTGGATCTGTGTGTGTTATGTACCTTGGCGGTCTTGTCCCTGCGGAAGGTGAGCGCGAGTTGTTGTGTGTTCCGTGGCGTGTGGATCTGTGTGTGTTATATACCTTGGCGGTCTTGTCCCTGCGGAAGGTGAGCGCGAGTTGTTGTGTGTTCTGTGGCGTGTGGATCTGTGTGTGTTATGTACCTTGGCGGTCTTGTCCCCGCGGAAGGTGAGCGCGAGTTGTTGTGTGTTCTGTGGCGTGTGGATCTGTGTGTGTTATGTACCTTGGCGGTCTTGTCCCCGCGGAAGGTGAGCGCGAGTTGTTGTGTGTTGCATGGCGTGTGGATCTGTGTGTGTTATGTACCTTGGCGGTCTTGTCCCCGCGGAAGGTGAGCGCGAGTTGTTGTGTGTTCCGTGGCGTGTGGATCTGTGTGTGTTATGTACCTTGGCGGTCTTGTCCCCGCGGAAGGTGAGCGCGAGTTGTTGTGTGTTGCATGGCGTGTGGATCTGTGTGTGTTATGTACCTTGGCGGTCTTGTCCCCGCGGAAGGTGAGCGCGAGTTGTTGTGTGTTCCGTGGCGTGTGGATCTGTGTGTGTTATGTACCTTGGCGGTCTTGTCCCCGCGGAAGATGAGCGCGAGTTGTTGTGTGTTCCGTGGCGTGTGGATCTGTGTGTGTTATGTACCTTGGCGGTCTTGTCCCCGCGGAAGATGAGCGCGAGTTGTTGTGTGTTCCGTGTCGTGTGGATCTGTGTGTGTTATGTACCTTGGCGGTCTTGTCCCCGCGGAAGATGAGCGCGAGTTGTTGTGTGTTCCGTGGCGTGTGGATCTGTGTGTGTTATGTACCTTGGCGGTCTTGTCCCCGCGGAAGATGAGCGCGAGTTGTTGTGTGTTCCGTGTCGTGTGGATCTGTGTGTGTTATGTACCTTGGCGGTCTTGTCCCCGCGGAAGGTAAGCGCGAGTTGTTGTGTGTTCCGTGTCGTGTGGATCTGTGTGTGTTATGTACCTTGGCGGTCTTGTCCCCGCGGAAGGTAAGCGCGAGTTGTTGTGTGTTGCGTGGCGTGTGGATCTGCAGCCGGCCGCGGTGCTCGCGCTGCAGCGCCGCCTTCAGACGAGACATCTCGTTCTGCTCGCCGTGCACCAACACCTGGAGAACAAACCCAACTCATACAGGGTGCAACCATGATGTTATCCTGAAACGGACCCCATATGATGACTAACCTGTTGGTCTAGTGGTTAATGAACCAGTCTGCAGAGCCAGAGGTAATATGAAGGTATTTAGTAATATATAAGTATGTTTATCAGCAGTCTGGAGACCATAGTACAGGCTCTGCCTAGTTTAGTTATTATTAAGTTACTAGCAACCCGCCCCGGCTACGCACGGGCACAAATTATACTCCTAAACCGCTCTGCCCCCGCTTTTTAAATCTCTGATATCTTCTAACATATTCATTTTAATGATATGCTGTAAAGGGCAATTTTGATCTACATAAAATGCACAACGTATCTAATGTATTTAATTGGATAAGGAATAAAAGGCCCTACGCACCATCGTGCCTGACGTACGTCCCGCCAAGGACATGCACGATGCAAAACGATCGTGCGTAGGCTTGACGTACGTCAGAATTGTATATATATACATTATATACTGCTTGCTGGACTTGCACGACGCGTTTTGTACATACCATAGACTTTACGTTCTAGTATATAAGTTTATGGTAGATACAAAGACAGTTTATTGCCAATTTGTGGGGAATGCCCAAAAAATGCGGGGAATTTCAAACCGATAGGCGAATTTATGGGGAAACCATCAATGCGAGGAAAATGCGGGGAATCGGGAATATTTAGCCTTATTAATTAAATTACGACTTCAGGTTTTATCTCCCCAAACTGTGGAATTTGACTATTATTTTGGGGTAATTTAGGAAAATGGCAATGGCAACGCTGGCTACAGCACCGTGGCCTTGAGCGGACGCACGTCGGCGCACGATGCGTGTGTATGTTACCGTCGGGCACGGCGTCCTTGGCGGGACGTACGTCAGGCACGGAGGTGCGTAGGGCCCTTAATACTGTATTGTTTAAAATAGTTTGATAAATAACCCATATTTTTTTTGTAATATGTAAAAGATAAAAATGGTTACTGTGGGTTATCCTTAGGAGATAAACATATACCATCGCGAACTTTTTTATTGATCTTTTTAAGACATACAATTTCGTAGTACATTAATTTGATCTATCTCGTAAGGTTTAGCCAGCGTTTGCAATGTAAGCGCACAAAAATATGTTCGTTACGACATGACATTACAAATCTTTGAATTTCTCGACTTTTCTCTACAATAATATGCATGTATACTACATATAAACCTTCCTCTTGAATCACTCTGTCCATTGGTGAAAACCGCATGAAAATCCGTTCAGTAGTTTTTCCGTTTATCGCGAACAGACAGACAGACAGACGCGGCGGGGGACTTTGTTTTATAATATGTAGTGATATTCATAGTACCCCTGACATGAAACCCATAATTATAAAATAACCCTTGACACGGAAGCCATATATGGGGATCCAATATTCAAAACCCTATGTTGATCTATAGGTAATTATTTTTATAATGAGTGATTTCGAATAATTGATGACCAATTTTATGAAATAAAGATTTTGAATTTGAAATTTGTACAATTATTTGTATTCTATGAAATTGTTTAAGATGATATCCGTAGCTACTTTTTATCATTGTATAGCTCGTAGCGTGGTTCGAAATAAACTTTCGTGAACGCTCAAATTGCGGTATAATAGCTCTGCCATGGCATCAAATTTCTACAGTATAGGCAGCTATGTCACTTGATGTACTTGCGCGCGCTATATACCTACTGGGCGCTGGTCCGCCGGCGAACCTTATAAGCATTCTCGCGCAGTGGGTTGCCGACAATTGACATTCTTTACATACTTTCTATTCTTAAAATTGACATTGTTGTTTATGCATATAAGAATGTAGATAAAGTAGGAGAACAAAAAAAGCCCGGCAGCACTATTCATGAAATTATAAAAAAATATCCTTTTAACCGTATTTGCCCTTGTTTTTATTTTTTGCTTTTAAGTTCTTTTCGTCGGTTTAATTTTTTGTTAAAAAGATTTTTATTTGATGATTTTTTTTTCATCATCAGCTCAGCTACATGAGGTGATGATTTCTGAACGCAAAGACCTGATAAAGTAATGAAAGTAAACAGAAACACTATTCGTTCCTACAATTTTTTAAGGTTTCTCTCAATTTTATCAGGATCCCATCATCAGATCCTGACTTCCTTGACATGGGACCACCCTTAAGGTCTATCCAACAAAAAAAGAATAATCAAAATCGGTTCATAAATAACGGAGAGAGGGCTGAACAAACCTAAAAAAAAAAAAATATATATATATACGGTCGAATTGAGAACCTCCTTTTTTTTTCGTCGGTTAAAAAAAACTAAAAATAATTAGTTCCCATCTTACCACATGAGGCGGTTTCAGTATGTTGATGAACTCCGACGTCTGTTGGTAGTCTGTGTGGGCTGAGAACGAGATATAGTCCACTGACATCTTCAGAGGCAGCTTCTGGCCCGACATGGACGTGATCTCCTCAGGCTCCGAGAGGATCGTTTTGGCTAACGTGCCCTCTACACAGTAACCTGGAGACAAACACAACCAAATATAGTCTTGGTGCTCTGGATGGATTTACATGCAAGTGATTTATTTACTCGAAATATTATTTTTACAGATCTTATAAGTAGGTATAATTTTCTTCACATTTCGTCTACTTATTTCGGCATGCTTTAAAAGCTTGTGAGAGAATGACAATATTTAGATTAAAAAATTGTAACAATGTCGCAAACAAACAAGTATTAATCAATTAGGAACGCATTATGAATAAATATAAAAAATAAAAATAAAATAGAATAGAAAGTCAGCAAAGAATAATAATAATTAATCCGATGTTTTTTATGTAATTCATGCGCATATGTAAAACTGCTCATCTCATGTCAATGTAAAATTATTAATTATCAGTGTATTACATATTATTAGTAATCATTCTATTATTTATTTAATAGTCATTTTGCACCAATCTACTTTATCCATCATCAACAAGTAGCTACCTGTTCGATGCGTGTCTTGCTTGACCGACGCCTATTTAAGACTTCCACTATATGTAGTGTATCCCATTCACATAAATCCCATCTAAGTTATAAAGTAGGCAAAAGTAGTAAAAACACAAATACATTACCAGCAATGATGACTCCATTCTTAGGATCGGTACACCACGACTCGAAGAGCTCCCGGGACAGACCCGACTGCATCATACCAGGCGAGGCCATGATCACGCACGGCCCTATGTCCTCGAAATGATCTATACCCTGGAATAAAACACCAATATTTTGAATGCATTTTTAATCTATCATTTTTTTTTATCCCCGACGCAAAAAAGGGGTTGTTATAAGTTTAACGTGTGTGTGGTATCATAGCTCCTGAACGGATGGACCGATTTGGATTAAGTTTTTTTGTTTGAATTGGCTGTAATTCAAGAAAATCTGTTCAGCCGTTCTGTGATCATCAGCTCTTTTCTCATCGTTGAAGGGATTTTTGAGTCAGGAGTATTTTATTTTGTACTTTTATACTACTAAGATAGGGAACGTTGCGTCAACAGTTCGATTCCTGGACCACATATTGTTTTGTGAGACCCATTCCGTGGTAGTTTTATATTTAAGGTGATACAAGGAGCCATCTATCGGAATTTTTGCGATATGTGCACTTATACAAATTAAAGAAGATGGTTCTTAACCACGTATTTTTTGTTTTACGTCCACTACACAAACCACCACAATCGTCACGTCACCGGGGTAAAAGGTGGCATGTCAGACTTAAACCATCTAAAACTACATGGTGTTTCATCACAGGATCTTATTGCCGGGACTTCAGGTGTAACCTAGAGAGGAAACCATTCTGCACCCCGACAGCTTTAGCCGCTGTGTGCCGGGCCTGTGAATTAAAGGGGCCCGTCGTGCAACCGTTAACCATCGCCCTCAGGCAAGCTCTCATGGAAGCTGGTGTGACTTCTAAGGGAATGATGAGTTCATGTCTCTTTAGCATACATCACTTTCTCGCAAAACGAGGTGGACACCATCCCTCTCGCGCTACACCATGGACATACGCATCACAGTCTTACGTCATTAATTAGATACTTAAATTTAACACCTGAATAGCTACGTGATATTACAATCTCGGATTATACGATCCACAACAACCGCGTTAGTTACTAAACTTCTACAGCAATATAGTACTTCTATTTTCGCACAATAAGGTTTAAATTCGCTTAACGTTGTCATTTTTCAATCTGCCGAATTAATAGTGTCTGATAGAAAATCAAGGTCATGACCATTTGATTTGAAAAATGATTTTGTTACTATATCTATGTTTAACAATGTTCAGTGAAGCAATGCTTGCATTGCATTTCGCCGCGTGAGTGAGGTTACCGGAGGCCTTCCCTTCCCTCTCCCTTATTCCCTTAAAGGGCGGCAACGCACTTGTGACTCTCGAGTTACAGGTGCCCATGGGCGGCGGTAGTCATTTACCATCAGGTGACCCATCTGCTCGTTTGCCCCTATACCAAAAAAAAAACTACTATTTGAAACGTATTTCTTCGACGGTGTATATTGACTAGTATTAACATTTTTTCCCATCATAGAACATTCATGTGATAATTCAACGTGACCTTGAATTTCGTCTCACACTCTTCCCGTTTCATTTTACGGCAGCTAAAACAACGCAGAAATAAAAACGTTCTGTAATAACTGTTTTTGCATAAATTTTAATAATGAGTTTTAGAATTATATTCTTTATTATTAATTTAATTAGTTGTTTAGTTGTGTAATCGTACAAAGATAAGATTGTAGGTAACGGAGCGTGCTTTTTTTATCTGTGACTGTAGTGTTGTGACGCTAGTGAGCCCAGGCGGATGGGAGTGTGACTTAGAATCAAGTACATTAGCGTGGGTTACAAATTTAAAGTATGTATATTATGATCATATACCGATTTTATAGTTATTAAGACAGTCGTATTGACAGGAATAGAATGGGTTATGCCTATAGACTATTGCTTCGTGTTAGTTGTTTGAGGAATAAGTAGGTAGGTATCATTTGCCGGTATTTATAGCATCGTATACGTTTGCTTATAAATTAAACATTATTAAATGAATCAGTAATAATTATTATTAACTAGCAACCCGCCCCGGGCTTCGGCGTAGCAGAGACATTTTCAACAACCATTATCATATTTCAACCAGTTTCAACAAAACCTTAACAAATTATATATGTAAACCTTCCTCATGAATCGCTCTATCTATTGGTGAAAACTGCATGAAAATCCGTTCAGTAGCTTTTAAGTTTATTGCGAACAGACAGACAAGACAGACGCGGCGGGGACTTTGTTTTAAAATATGTAGTGAAGAACATTATCATACCTTTTAATGAATGACTGCACATGTGTTTGTTTACAATTACTACTATTATTATTATTTTTAATTGTTATTATGTTATGATTATTTAAACAAACTAAAATATCTCCTATGTCAGTACTTTTTACACCAAAGCCACCCATGCTTTCATCTACTCTGCCGTCATAGGGTGAATGGCCGTATTTACTTCAAAGTATATTTTGAGTAAATGACAGTTTTGTCTGAAGAGAAGTTTCAAGCATTGTCGATATTCGTTACTTGACTTATTTTATATGATAATTCGTGAAAAAAAAACGTATATTTTATTACGTATGGTTTTAATTATTTATTGAATCCCATACGCAATATACAAATGATGGCTTTTCATCGTAGAAAACATCGTTTTCAGGGCTAAATAACGCCTTTTTTCTAAGTGTATCTGCGGCTACGAGCGATTTAGAGCTTTATTACCTAGACAGAAAGGTAGAGAATTTCTTGCTGAATCCGAATCAACTTTTAACAAATTTTTGATAAAAATGTTAGTTACAGCCTATCACCGTATGACGGCAGTATTTACTGTCGTCTTTGTCCATCCAAAGGTTGCCTGTAAGAGATTGCTTTTAGCGATAAGGCCGCCCTTTGTACATATTCACCAGATGTACTTAGCTATTTCTTGTAAAAATTTCTTTTGGTTGACAATAATGTTTATTCTATTCTGTTATTTTTAATTGTAAGACTTGAAATGAATTCTGTATTGATTGTCACATATTTTTATGTGGCTCGAAATACTAATCACTACATATTATAAAACAAAATCTCCCGCCGCGTCTGTCTGTCTCTGTGCACGATACACTTAAAAAACTAAATGGATTTTCATGCGGTTTTCACCAATAGACAGAGTGATTAATGAGGAAGGTTTAGGTGTATAATTTATTACGGTTTTGTGAAAAATCGCTGAAATATGACGATGACGATGATTGAAGATTTCGGAAAAAATCAATATATACTCTGCTACCCGTATGAGCCGCAGCGGGTTGCTAGTTAATAATATGACAAAAATAATATATTTCATCTTAAGACTTTAATATTTAGTAAATGAATATTGCAGATATCTTACTGAATGAGATAGGGATTAAGATACAGAGGCACACGCTATTAGTTTATGTAATAGTGATTTACGAATGCTTTTAATAATAGTAGGTATGCTTTAGTTAGATAAAAATACTGATTACCCATACCCTATATGCTTGTTTGCCACATTATCTATAAGTACCTATAATAGAAAAAACGTAAAGCATATGTCACTTCTAAAGTAGAGTAGTCTTTCTAATAATGAAGTAACTATTAAAACCGGTTCAGTAGTTTCAGAGTTCATCGACTGCAAACAAAACAATAATATAGTGATATACATTTAGTGATATACATATAGTAATTAAGATAATGTAATATGTCGTGTACAATCTATACTAATATAATAAAATTAAAGATTTTTTTGTTTGTTTAACGCGCTAACCTCTGGAACTAATAATCAGATTTGAATAATTATTTTTGTACTGGATACTAGCATCGCCCTGCAGTTTCACTGGCGTAAGTCTCAATCCCGTGGGGATATCGGGATAAAAAGTAGCCTATATGTTAATCCAGGTCTCCAGCTTTCTACATACTAAGTTTCATCGCAATCGGTTCAGTAGTTTTGGCGTGAAAGAGTAACAAACATCCATACATACATACATCCATACATCCTCACAAACTTTCACGTTTATAATATTAGTAGGATAGTATTTATTCAGGAAACTTATAGGCTATGTATGTGAAACGATAAATGAAAGAAAAAGAATAAATGAAAGAAAAAAAGTATATAGTCTCATTGAATTTTTTCTCATCCAGAAATGCTACCGGACTCATTAAAATCTCGGCTCATCAAATGGCTGGAGGACCACAGAGAGTTCGTGGTGGCCGTGTTCTGCCTGCCGGCCAGCTTCCTCTTCACCGTACTGATGAGGGTCAAAGCGTACGTGCGCTGGCTGACCAGCGACCCGCAGCGACATGACAGCAACGTCAGAGAGATACAGCAAAGGGTATGTGACATTTTCCACTTTAGTAGTACAAGTTCTTGTTAAGGATCTAACTTTTAAGCTATGTTTTTTTCAAATCCACGACTGTAAGAACATAAAACATTTAACAACCAGGAGCTACGACAGTTCACTTATTATGAGCGCATGCTTGTGACCGTGTGTTTTGAATTCTATTCCGACACACAGCCTCACTCATAGCACACGTGTTAAAGTATGGTTCAACTTTATGATATTCCTATGTCATATATGCGACCTTGCGTCAAACACTGGAAGTTGCGAGGAAGAAATAAAAAGACGGAGTGCCATGACAGGAGCAGTCGTGGAAAAACTTACGAAGATATCGAAAGATCGCCGCATAACCAAAAACACCTAGGTTCGCCTAGTGAGATGCTTAATAGAAACATGGAAAAAAGTCGTAATAAGATTGACGCCCCTGAGATGTGGTGATGGACGAACTTGCTGAGAATAAAATGGACTGCTCACCACACTGACGTTTCAATCCTCAAAGAGCTTGGCTTCAAACAAAGACTTTCGTCGATTGTGCAAGTCTTGTGCGAATCTTTACGATGTTTGGACATGTCGTCCGCAAGCTCATTGGAACGATTAGTGGTGCAAGGAAGAAGAAGGAAGTGTGCCGATCACCCACAAGATGGACAGACTTAATTAAATCGGCTACAAAGTTATCCCTCGCGTAATGTACACGCAGTGCCACAAATGTCTCGCAAAAGCCGCAGTGAATTTATTAAACGATCAATGACCACCACCACTACGCAAGGAGTGTACGACTAAAAAGAATATCTATATCTATACCTTTTTTTAACTTATTATCCCACTAATATTATAAATGTGAAAGTTTGGATAGATGGATGGGTGTTTGTTAATCTTTCACGCAAAAACCACTGAACCGATTGCGATGAAACTTGGTATGCAGATAGATGAAGACGTGGATTACGCATAGGCTACTTTTTATCCCGATATTCCCACGGGATCGGGACTTAAGCGGGTGAAACCGCGGGGCCCTGCTAGTATTTTAATTTGTTATATTTTCTTGCTTTGCTATCTATATCTATATTTAATCTAATCGAAATCGAGTCCTAAATTTAGTAAGTTGTTGTATAATTGTGTATACTTGAATTCATATAGCGGATATTTTTATTCTTGGTGTTGACTCAACCACTAACCAGTTAGCCTCTCGTGTTTCGAGAATATCTAAATATAGAAATACCACTCCCCAGGTGCAACAACGGAACAAACTGCCACCTAAAGACCGCCGCCTACTTTGCACCTCCCGCCCGAACTGGCTCTCTTTGTCCATAACATTCTTCCAAAAGCACCTGCATCATCAGGTGCCCATCCCTCTGTATGACATCCTGGAGCTCAACGAAGAAGAGATGACTGTCAGAGTGGAGCCCATGGTGACTATAGGAGACATCACGGAGTATCTTATACCGAGGGGATATTCACTAGCTGTGACTATCGAGCTGACGGATGCCACTCTAGGAGGTCAGTAATCCCACTAATATTATAAATGTGAAAGTTTGGATGGATGGATGGATGGATGTTTGTTACTCTTTCACGCCAAAACCACTGAACCGATTGCGATAAAACTTGGTATGTAGATAGCTGGAGACCTGGATTAACGCATAGGCTACTTTTTTATCCTGATATTCCCACGGGATCGGGACTTAAGCGGGTAAATAATAGTTTGCCGGGGAGGGACGCCACACTCTTTTATTCCACCACATTAATATTACTTTATTTTCATTTCTACGCTACAGTAAACTTCAACTACCTTTTCAGGTCTCGCATTTGGAACTGGAATGTCAACACACTCTCACAAGGCAGGCCTATACCACGAAACCATCACGAGCTACGAAGTCGTTCTAGCCGACGGTTCCTTGGTAAAGGCTACAGCCGACAATGAATACGCCGACCTGTTTAAAACACTACCTTGGTGCCATGGAAGTTTAGGTTTCCTAGTAGCAATGACCATCAAGATCGTTAAAATCAAACCTTATATCAAAATCAAGTACATCCCAGTCAGAGGCCAGAAGAAATATTGCGATATGTTGAGAGAACTTTCAGGAACTAACGCAGCAGTTCCTAAGGTATTTCCTGATTACATTGAAGGTACTATTTATAGTAAGGATGAGGCTGTGATCATGGCTGGGGATTACGCAGATTATGACTCAAACATCCCTGTAAATAATTGTTCAAGATGGTACAAGCCGTGGTTCTACAAACACGTGGAAACCTTCTTACAGAAGGGAGAATCTGAAGAATTAATTCCTTTAAGAGACTATTTATTGAGACATAACAGAGCTATCTTCTGGGTGGTAGAAGACATGTTATCCTTTGGAAATAACATCATATTCCGGTACTTATTCGGATGGCTTTTACCTCCTAAACCAGCATTCTTAAAATGGACTACAACGCCCGGAATCCGAGCTTATACCTTCACGAAACAGGTCTTCCAAGATATCGTTCTCCCTATCAAAGAACTAGAGAGGCAGATTGAAATAGCCAGTATTCTGTTCGAGAAATTTCCTTTGCTGGTGTACCCGTGTAAAATTATTGATCACGGTCCATCGTCGGGGCAATTGAAAAGACCAGATTCGAAGTACTTGGTCCCAGGGACAAACTACGCGATGTATAATGACTTAGGAGTATATGGCGTTCCGGGGAAGATTAAGGATAAAAAGCCGTATAATCCTGTGGCCGCTATGAGGAAAATGGAGGAGTTTACAAGAGAAGTAGGAGGTTATTCTTTCCTGTATGCGGATATATTTATGAATCGTGAAGAGTTTGAAGAGATGTTTGATCTCTCTCTGTACGAGGAAGTCCGCAAAAAGTATAAAGCGAACGGGGCGTTCCCTCATTTGTATGATAAAGTGAAACCAGAGATTGATGTGTTTGCCATCGGCGAAGAAAATGCTATCGCTTAAGTTATAAACCACATTGTGAATTTTTGTTATAAGAGTTATATTAAATTCTGAACTTGACGAACTCTTATTTTATTAATAATAATAGACAAAGCTAATTTGGATATTCGATTCGATTCCACTACACTACCGAATTACTGACCTCTTGGTAGCGGTACCTTAGTAGTATATTACTAATGTCGGGTATAACTCTAGAGTTCCTAAAAGGAAACACTATTGACTTACGTGGGAGAGCCATGCTTCGGCACGTATGGGCCGGCTCGACTCCGCTCGATACCACGGTCTCTCAGAAAACCGGCAGTGAAGCAATGTTTGCATTACATTTCGCCGCGTGAGTGAGGTTACCGGAGACCCTAACCCTTCCCTCTCCCTTATTCCCGTCCTTACCCTCTCCCCCCTCCCCCTTTTCTCCTACCCCCACCTTAAAGGCCGGCAACGCACTTGTGACTCTCGAGTTGCAGGTGCCCATGGGCGGCGGTAGTCATTTACTATCAGGTGACCCGCCTGCTAGTTTCCCTCTTACACCATAAAAAAAAAATTGAGTCACACGTACGGATCATGTATTAAGCCCTTGAGATTTTGTCAAAGAATAATGGGTAATCTTACTAATATAATATAGTTAAAGTTTTTTGTTTGATTGTTTGTTTGTTTGAAGCTATGTAACAACACGCTACGACCCTCAGGAGTAGAGCAACAAGGGTTAGAGCCTCCGGTAACCTCAATGCAAAAGCAATGCAATCATTGCTTCACTGCCGATTTTCTGTGAAGTCACTCCGGTCGAGTCGGCTTATACGTGCCAAAGCATGGCTCTCCCACGACAGAAACTGTTCCCTAAGGATATCTGAATTTATTGACAAAAATTTTACATGAGCGAAGCCGCGGAAATAACTAGTATTGAATCAAATATATAATGTTCCCTTCCCACTTACCTTCAAGTTGGAGATATGTCTGAAGACGAAGGGATTGTTGATGGCGATCTGTCGTCGAATCTTGTCGTTCATGGCGTTCACGTATGTTTGGTAAACCGCCATACACTTCTTGGCTAGAGACGAAGCGTAGTATATCGGGATGTCTTGGAGTTCCGGGTGCAGGGACCAGTACTCGTCTGTGAAGGATAAAGTGATGAGTGATGAGACTCAGATACCAACAATCTTCTAAGTATAAGAGAAATATGCTTAACTTGTATATATTCTATTTTATTTACAGTAGACCCGCGGTAATTCGACAAAAGGTTTGCAGTGCCGTGTCGGATTATTGAATTTGTCGGATTATAGAGTACTGCCACCGATTTCTTGTAGTCCGAAGCTTTTTTGAACAGGCGTACTTTATAATATAACAAATTAAATAATCATTAATATAAAAATCTTGAATTTTGTTAAAATAGCGCTTTATGCACGTGACCTACTATGCAACCCTTAAATTTGACCACACCTTTCCGTAGTACGTTATAGACCTAAACACCCACCAAGTGTATGAGCAGTAGCTGACGGGCCCGCCACAGGCTCTCGCGCTTCTCGTGGATGTGGGTGCCGTACGTGGACTCCTAAGTACTCACCGAGTATGAGCAGTAGCTCCTGGGCCCGGCCCAGCGCGAACACGGGGATGAGGCAGCGCCCCCCGCGCTGCACGATCTCGCTCACCAGCCCCGTGAACCGGCTCTCGCGCTCTTCGCGCTTCTCGTGGATGTGGGTGCCGTACGTGGACTCCTAAAACATCGTATACGTCATTATTTTAACATGAACTAAGCAAAATTATACTACAGCGCCATCCAGCGAAGACGACGCGAATTACGTAGTAACTACTGATATTGAATCGCACTATTGAAGTTCTCACAATAATTAATATCTATGCAACATTGTTTCCTTAGGATCCTTGTGTTGAGGCACGTCACAGCCTTTCCTTCACACGAAATAATATATAATAATCTTACTGTAGATAGATCGGCAATATTATCTGTCCTAAAGATTTAAAACATTATGTACACTTGTGACTGTATTCAATTAACTAATGGATTGTAAGAGTAACGCGTCCAAATCTGGAATATAATGATATTTATCTTTAAAAAAGCAATGTTTTTTTACTTATAAGATGACATATAAGTACACAGAGCGCATTTTGGTAATTTTTTTTACGGGCGCTACACATACACTGTACAACACTGTTGGTAGTGGTTATCTGGGATCCGCTGTAATGGAGAAACTTCCCTAGTCGGACAGCTCCAATTGAAACAGTATACATTCTGTTTGTTAATTAAAATGACATCGTACCGTAATCAAAACATCGGGATGTACAGTTGGTATTTCGGCCGCCATCAGATGTCTGTCCTCTTGTCTCGAGAAGTCTCCTGTGTACAACACCTGTAACAACCATGCAACTTCATTATTATTTTATTGTTATTTTTTTGTGATTGCCAGAAACATAAGCTTCACAGTGTCGCGACTCCCACATACGACAAAAAAACATACTTCAACATCATCTAGCGAAGACGGGCCGAACTACTAATTCTGAATCGCGCAACGAAAGTTTCTCGCGCCGATTAGTACATGCACGGTATAAGAAACACCGTACCGAATATAGAAATAGTGTATTGAGACCATCATTCTGAGTCGAAAATCATAGGAATTCAGGAATTAATAAATACCCCATACGGCCAAAAACTGCAATGTAATCAATAAAACAACATTTATATGCAATCGACGAAGCTGCTTCAACGCCGAACGTTAAAGGTCATTCACCCTACCGCACAAAAAGAATACCGCGTACATTGCGTAGCGCCAAATGAAACTAATGACTATAAATTCTTAATCTCGCATTTTTATAATGAACTGACTTTTGTATTGTGATAAGTATAAACAGAAAGAGGTTTTTGTAAGTTTTTCGCGTAGCTCAAACTTACACGCTGTATACAAGTTCCCTACATCACCCGTTGGGCCGCGGTTCGCCAGGCATGATCACCTCGCCAGGTCGGAGGATCCTCCCTTTGTATTGCAGGGACATAACACCCGTTCCTCCACAATAAGACTTTAAATTCGCGACACACAAAGGTTGTTACAGGCTCCAATTTCCCCCAGGGGGGGTCCGGATGTCTTAATAGAAGCTGTTCCCGGATCCCTCCTATTTAAGGCGCAGTACGGCACACCGTGTGGTTTTAGTCGGTTCGATTCTGACACACCGCCCCACTGAAATTCCCGGTGGGGTGGACAGCCCGAGGGAGTTTCCACAGGTACAAAAAGAAAAAGGCTCCGACTTCCTGAATGTAGCATGTTCGAGTGACAGGCATGCGAATCTGACCTGCTAGAGCTATGGCTGACACTCTCCAATCCATCCGTATAAGCATTATCCCTTTCCTTCCCTTCTTACATACCTTTCGCTTTCAATATACTCCTAATTTCCTTATCTATATTTCCCAAAGTGCCCGGTCAATGGCAAAAGGGTTGTCCCCCTATTATGAGTGGCACCAAATACTTAAGTATAGGCAAAATGTTGATGTTTATCATCTCTGCCTACCCCTTCTATATAGTTATGAGTATATGTGTGTGTAAAGCTGAGAGCCACTGCTCAAGTATGTTTACTTGGCTTAGAGAACGTAGCCTGCTGAGACGGTGACGCGATTCAGGAGCGGCTAAGCTCTGCCAGGGTACTCGCGGACTTTCTTCCTACATACCTCATAGTGAGGTGATGAGTGGTGGGGGTTATTGCAGACTTAATTTTTTTTTTATTATATGTATATTTTTTTGTATTTGTGTACCTTGACTCCAGCGATCTCAATCATGAACATGGCGGCTCCAAGCACGTGGCCAGCATTATACGCCCAGAACCTGACCCCTCGCACGTCCTTCTCTTCATGGAAGTTGATAGTCTCGATGCGGTCCATTGAGTTCTCTAAATCTGACTCCGTGTATAACATTTGTTCTGTAGATATGTTGCTGTGATAGAAAAACAGAAATGATTAAAAAAATATAACATTTTGCAACAAAAGATATTCATATAAATAAAGATTTACACAGTTTTAGCGGCATGTTGTTTCACCCCTTGATGAAGGATCAGGCACAAAACTCGTCTTCGTCCCCAAAATATACACAGCGAAGGATGTATCAATTTTTTTACTATTATTTTTAATTGTAGCATAACATTTACGATATGACTTACCTAACTTTAATGTAATCAGAGACGAGCCATCGATAAATAGCTTTTGTGGCGTGGGTCATGAAGACGCGGCCTTTAAATGAAGTCTTCGTCAGAAACCATGGCAGCGCCCCGCTGTGGTCAAGGTGGAAACTAAAGAGAGAGAAAAGTTAATAATTAATCAAAAACCGAAGGAACCATTCTTTCTGTTCGGTTTTAACATGCTTGTATTAGCTTCAATTGTAACTTAAGACTATGTAAAAATTTTAAATGATAAAACTTCACACCTCTAGTAACCAAAAAAACAAAACCATTTCCCTTAAAATAAATACTCACTGTGAAATAAGGAGTAGGTCCACTTCATCAGCTTCTATAAGATCTACAAAGGGTAGAGCATCCATGCCAGACAGTCCAGGATGTATACCACAGTCCAGCTACACAAGGAAAGTAATACATTTTATATAAAAGATTTATTAACCATATATAACTGATATCTGTGGAGTATAGAGGGTCTGGTTAACAAGGTTTAGGTTTGTAACTAATTAAAAAAAATTAAAAACATGACTGCCACTGCAACCATATAGCCGCCATATATATATATATATATTTTTTTTTTTTTTTTATTGATATTGAGTGTCACTTGGGATGATGGAGTAAGAATTGTAATCTACATCCAAATCTGTTCAGACATTTATAAGTTATGGTGGAATAAAGAAATTCACATACATACATGAATCCTGAAAGCGTTACAGTCCTTTTTTGGGCTGTCGAGTTAAAACCAGTGCTAGCCTGCTAGGCACATGTCTGACATATGCTTAACCATAATATATATCTATTCAACAAGTGAGATACACATGTTTTATGTGCAAATATTATTTTTAGTTAGAAGTTTATTATTGCTATAACTATTGTGTGCCTTAAGTGTCTGCAAATAATTTTCTTTCTTTCTTAACTGTTAACAGTAGAAGAATTGTCACTGATGAATTGAAACTTAATTGACAATTTGAAATTGACTGGTGTTCAATGGTATTTCGACCATAAGTTAGGGTTTGAATGTTGTGTTATAAATCGTTAACATGTAAAGCTTATGTCATACAATGACTGGTCAGCATTTAAACTGAACCCCTGTAGCTTTTTGTATATCTTCCACATAGGCGATTTTCAGAAAATTTACAATGTCACGTAATGGGAATCCACTTAAAAAAAAATTCATATATTTTATCAAATTTTTTAAGAAATGCCGAAAAAAACTGATTTGAAACTGATCTTTCGACTAGAGAATTCCAAAATGTCACAAAGTATACGGTCTTTTTTCAATGAAAATGCAATACATTTAGAAAATTACCTTTATTATAGCAATATAAACATAATAGACTTCTCAATAAAATATAAACTAGCATTACCCTCAGATATGTAAGTGCTATTATATAATTACTATCCATACGCTACATTATTTTGTAGGTGCTTTTTTCTGAAAAACATATAAACCATAAATATTCTAAATATGATCTTTCTCCATATGTGAAGTTAGCATAATAAATGCTACAAATAATTCTTTCCACATAATAATTTATAGACTAGTTAAATTGTGAATTTCAACTAAAACTTATTGTCTTTAGCAATGACATATATATGGGGTGGGAAGCCTCTCGCTAGAGACCATGGTTCTGTCCATGGTCCAAAGTGAGAGTGCATGGGATTCCGCCGCCTTGTTTTGCGAGGAGGTGATGTTGGCTAAAGAGGCGGCGGAACGGCAACGGGAGAGGATAAGTACTCTCCCATCCCGCAGAAGACGCACCAGGCGCCGGAGAGCGCAAAATGATCTCCGGCCTCCGTGAGCGCTGGCCTGGGGGTAACGGGTCGGGCTGACCGTTACCCTTGCAGAAGCAGGCCCGAGACGGGGACGCGACGTGTTCCACGCGCACCTCTCTGATCTGGAGGGGGGTTAGGCCCCCCGTACCCCATGATGTGGTCGCCTGCTAAAGGCGGCCAAGGTCTGCAGGGGTTCCCGGAGGACTCCTTCCTAGGGTATACCCGGGTTCCCCTGCAATAGACCCACTTGTGACGGAACACCGTGTGGTTTTAGTCGGTTCGATTCCGACATACCACTTTACCGTTAGCTCCGGTGAGGTGATGACCCGTGGGGGTTTCCACACGATAAAAAAAAAAAAAAAAAAAAAAAGCAATGACATATATATTACAAGTCTAATGTAAAAATAATAATTACCATTATCTTTTTGCCCTTAAACTCCAACATAATACATGATCTGCCTACTTCTTGACCAGCACCCCTGAAAGACAGTATATAAATATATATCTATACTTAATCACAGGGATGTTTATCAGCGAGTTTCCATTTAACATTAAAAAATTAAATTAGGTACAATTTATTATCGTAGACATTCTTATAGAGTAAATATATAGTATAGTCTCTGACTCATTTAAATGTTATGAAATTTGCCCAAAAGATTACTTTAATATTCCTAACTGATTGAAAAATCTAACACTGGTATTTGCAATTTTAGTTATCACTAAAGCTGTGAAGTACCATTATAGAAAAAAGTGATTTGATTTGAAAGATAAAAAGTTGTAAGATAGTAAATTATCATTCAATGCAGAATTGAAAGCTGCAAAGGTTTAAAAGTTAAAAATAATACTTTATATTACTCCTTATTTACACACAGCCATTCATTAAAGATTATAAAATTAATAAAACATTTCATGCTATGTGCTAAGTGAAAATAAAAGTATGGTTACAAGATAATATGGATGGTAATGTTTAGTTTAATTTAACATAATTTTAACTATATGGCGTCTTGTAGGCTTTAACAAAATTTGGTATAAATTTGACTGAATTATCTTAAGGTGAGTCATTCGCATCATTATTTAAAGAAAATTGTTCCATTCAGTAACATATCCAGCTAATTAGCTACAGGGTCTTTGTGGCCAAGTTACTATAATTGTAAAAACAAATAATATAAGGAATGTGATTAGTTAAAGAACTCCAGAACATGGTAAAATTTATTTTTTCTATAGAATACAAAAAACATGAATTACAATGGTCTAATGGTAAGCTGGTCACTTTCTTCCATAGGCACCGGGTCGGTACCCTTCCTCGGATTTGTTGTCATTGTTAATATTAATGAGTGAACACCCTAAACATAAAATAATGATATGAAATATTTCAATGTTAACACAGCAAAACTAAGCAAAACAATCACAATAGCCGGTAAAAGACAGGTTATGGCAATGTTGCCATGCTAAAATTTTGGTACCTACTACACTTAGGGACACGAGAAAGTATCGATACTTTATGGCACCGAGTACTTATGATTTCGAAACCGATACTTTGTAATCGATACTTCTTCTGAAGGAGTACTTTTTGACAGGTATCGTTTCGAATTTTTGAAATTACCTACTTATTATCATTTCTCTACTTAAAACTTGGCTTTACAGCTCATGTTTATGACAACGCCAATCAATAATGTCTAACCTTCTAAAATAGTTGATAGTGATTCTACTCTCGAAAAAACATATGATTTCTGGAGTCACAAGAAATTGGCTCTTATGAAAAAACAAGTTATTCATTACAGTCTCAAAATAAGGATGAAATGAGCCATTCCTTATCTGCATCGGTTTCAACTACTTTCCGTAGAATGTTTGAACAATGGGCGGATATGAAACCTTTTTTCCCCAAAATTAGACAAGATGCCACGAGAGTATTTATCGTCGGTATGACACCGACGTCAGTCCCCTTAGAACGATTATTTTCTAAGGCAGTAAGTACCAGTAATGGCAAAACCCGAAACTGGTTACTGCCAAAACGGCTCGATAAACTTCTACTTTTAAGCGATTGTACGAAGGAAGAAACCGACTTTTAATTATGTGTACCTAAAGAGTACCTAATTATGTTTTTTAATACTCTTTTTGATTTGTGAATTTACTGTTGCTTTTTTTATTTTTGTATTATGTTTGTTTTTTATGTGTTTGTTCTACTGAAGCTAAACTGACATCGACATCATGACGTGTGTGATACTTCAAAATATTGAAACTTTGAACTGTCGATACATTTACGAGTATCCAAAGTAACACATATAGGATGTTGAGAAATTTTCGGAATTGCTTTTATTTTATACCTAGGCCTTAAGTAACATAAAAAATTATATTATATTAAAAAAAACTTTACTAAAAAAAATCTATTAAGTGTACCTACTTTTAAAATTTCTATTGTATTCGCATCGCATTTGATTACGCCACTAACCTTTCAACTGACAGTTCTCGATTGACTAGAATAAGTAAAAATGTAGTTAAAAATATGAAACCTAAGAGCATATGAAACCAACTAAAGACTTTTTTCATAGTTTTAAAACATCACATTTAATCATATAGTTACAACGTAGGCTAAATTCGTGATCAGAGTCAAACATTTCTTATTATTTTATCCTGTTTAAAATAGCATTTTTCCCAAAGCACGGGTATGGTGACGTTTGGTATTTGAAGTTACTAGAGATGTAACGCTGATAAAATCGAACTAACACTTTTCGATTGAATAATCAAAAGTTGGCCTAGTCGTTAGTGACCCTGACTGCTATGCCATAGGTCGCGGGTTCGATTCCCAAACGAGTCTGGGTGTTCTTTGTGTCCGTTTTTTGTATATTTGTAAAGTCCCCCGCGACACAGGAGTAATTCCTAACGCGGGAGTTGTCTTTAAAAAAAAAAGTTCTTAACTATGTATAACGCGATTCAAATAAGAATAAGAATATACGTTGCGGCATATTGTGCTGTCATAGCAGTCAATTCGAACCAATTGGGTCAAGTACTAGCAGTTGAATGAAAATCTAACAGATTTCCAAAAAAAAAATGTTTTCTTTCTTAAAAATGGATCGTTGTCATCAAAAAGGAATGCGGACCACAACAATATCATCAGATTCTTATTATCTCAAAATTCATTTCATTATATATCTGCGACAAATATTCGCAGTCCAATTATATGCGGTTTGCTGTTTCGTTCGTTGTTGGGATGTGGGTAAAAAGTCTGGATAAAAAGCTGAGAAGTGGTAAACCTTGCATAGGTTGTATAACAGAAATGAAGTTTCACAATAAAGTAGCCGTGGCTAAGAAAATCACGAGGCAAAGGAGGCTTGTCGCAATTTAATTTCCACAGCGTCATCTACCATTATAGAGGTTTTTTTCATCCTAGAAGGATGATTTATTAGAAGGATCTTAAATGAAATACCTGTAGATGTAACAAAAAATTACACCAAAGCATTATAAGTCTGCTCTCGACGCAAAGCAAAAGCCAGCGATAACTCTCGTAAGCAACCACCCAATCTGATTGGTACTAAAGGACATTATTGTAAATATAGTTTAAGTTGTCTAATTGGCTAATCCGCGTAATTTACGGAATATAATGCAAACAACTTGTATGACTAAAATTGTAAATATAACTAGCGTAGACTTTAGCAAATATAAGTTCAATTCCAACCATACGTTAGTGTTTCACTTCATGCTAGCTACGGATCAAAAGCTCATAGCAACAGGAAGAGGGCCTAGACTAGATCGGTCACGATCTAGTCTAGGCCCTCTTCCTGTTCCTAACAATACTTACCTGCTTAGCTACGCTACGAAGGCTTATATCAGCTGGGCCGACTAAGGTAGATATCCTGACCCCTAATCAGCCAGCTGGCACAGACATTAAGGCAAGTACATATACGAGCAACTCATCGGGTCAGCTACCCCTAACAGCTGACACGAAAATATGTTTTAGCAATCGTCACCTGTTGTTTTTTAGCGCCCATCAAAATTTTAGTTTTTGTGTTGGTGAATTAGTATACATCACTTTTTAGTATAAGAGTTTCGACTCTTCTAACCTAGTGTTTGTATACTCTTTGGCTCCTATAAACTCCTCATCGCTCAGAAATGTGCGTCACTTCAGTTATTTTTTACATACTGGAATAGTGCAAAGTCGCATGGAGCTAAATCCAGGCTGTCCGTGTGTCCCCGCCATTTGATTCCAGCTTAGTGCAAATAGTCCATTCAATATTCCTATCTTAGTAAAAATACAGCAACCATTATTTTCTTTACGAATCGGGCAATTTCCACAGACGTCGGGGGTGTTTCATCTTCAAACACCCACACTTTACTCTGGGATTTAATAAGAACTTCGAAATAATACAGCCAGGTTTCATCACAATCGTATAACAATCGAGTTCACGTAGTTAGATCATATTAACACATCACGAGACCAAGTCACACGCTGCTCTCAGCCCTCAGGGCGTCAGTCATCTAGTGCGGTACCCAGAGTCTTCGTACTTTCAAATAGTCCAGATGAATCCTATGAACAGTTGGTGCACTTAACTTGACGGTTTCCTCGATCTTGCGATATGTCGCACGTCGATCTTCCTCCAATAATTTTCGTACAGTCTCAATGTTCTTATCGGTAGTCACTTCGTCAATCGCGGCAATTTCAACTTGGAGGACCAAGTTAAAATTGCCGCAATTTAATTGAAAGTGTGCCTAAGTGCACCACTCATTTCCTCGAAACATTTTTTGTTTAGTTAAGTCACGCTTATGTATATGAATACTTTTCCTGACTGTTTGATTAATCAAAGCAAAGATTAAAACAAAATGAAATACGTGAATGAAGTCGCGGGCAACAGTTAGTACTAAATAATTTTCTTTCTATCTCTTTGGCCACAGCATCATTTGCAGATGATTGTTGCAGCATTTAAAGTTTATTAAAGATGTTGTTGCCGGGGAGACCTTTCACACCGTCTACGATGACTGAAAGCTCGATAGCAGACCGACATATATCTTGCCGCATCGATCACAAACATGTGGGGAGTTCTAAGGTGGCCCAGCAGTACTGCGAAGTTTTGTCTGCTAGAGATTTTCCAGGAAGACTTCATCATGTTTTGCGTTTCTGATCAAAAGCCAAGCTTCCTCAAAGCTCTCCATCTCGTCAATAGCCGTCACACAGTTCTGTCGCAAATTGTGTACAAAGTTTTTATCTTCTTTCTTGAAGAGTACATTTTCTTTGGTCTGAGACGAGTCTTGGCCATGGCCATGAGTGGTTAGTATCACAGTCTGCACTATGGTATGTACGAGTTTTTAAGATGTCGATGATTTTTCTGAGTTATAATGTGGTCTAATTGGTGCCAGTGGCCCGAACGCGGATGTCTCCATGACACTTTATGAGAGGGCTTATTTTTAAAGTAGGTGCTAGTAAGGCACAAGTCCAACAATCGCTGATCAGCGATGTTTCCGAACCTCGTATTAAAATCGCCCAATATCAAGAGTTTGTCAGATATGCGGACACTTTCAAGACAAGAGCACAGGTCTTCGTAGAAACGATCAAAGATTTCGGGATCAAAACGATTCCTTAACTCCCATTTCTTTTTTTAAACATTATTTATAGCTCAAATCATATTAGGATATCTAGTTTGCATACAACAAAACTTATTATATAGCGCCCTACGTAAAAATAACTTTGTGCTTGACCGTTACTATGCCCAGCAAGCGAGTTGTTATCCACCGCATGCTCCTCTTTTGTGAATACGTGATTGTTTTGAAAAATAGCAGCCGCTGCCACCCTAAAGTACCTACCGCAGTATTCAGTAATCAGTTTCAGTCTTATCTCAAACAACAAGCCAACACCTCGCTTCGCGATGTCGGTCACTACTAACGCGTTGATGCGCGTATGTTTCTTGCTGTTGTGTTTTGTGGCAGGTAAGAAAGAATCCAGTGTCAAAAGTTCGCAATAATATAATTTTGTTGACGGGAATTAACGCGATCTCGTATTTAATAGGTATTAAGGTTATACCTTTGATTTGCCAGCAATTCGACCAGGTTACACTGTAACCACGGACATACATCTACTACCTACCTATTAAAGACGCGATCGCGTTAGGTCCCGTCTACATTATTATAATTTATCATGAAACGAACAGTTTAAAAGATAGTATATTCGTAAATCGTAATAGTCCAAATTAGGTTTTTAGGGAAAGAAAAATTGAAAAGTTACCAGAAAAATGGGAAAATTCTGGCAATGCTTTTTTCATGAAATTAAAACAATGATGTACCTAGGTATTAAAATTTTGACAGGACAACGTCTTTTGGGTCGGCTAGTACCTAAAAAAAGTAATTCCACCGTTCTCTGTTTTCTCAATATATATCATTCAGCTTATATAAATAAGTCACTGTAAAATAATAGTTATTATTAATAGTTATGTAGAATCTCGTAGTTCACGGCTGTATGTGTATATTATCATGACTATGAATACGGCGATATTGACGCATAACTTTAACACTGATGGAGTAAAAATGTCATAACGGGCAATATGTGAGATTTATTTGTGGAAGATAAGCTTCCCCCTGAACTAAGATTGATAACCCTTGATTGAGCTGTCTGTGTTTTGCTTTAACCAAAACTTGGCTTATACCGAATAATATATTTTATTAAAAAAATATATATGAACATAATAGTTAAAGTTTAAAAACCTTTTTAAAAATCGTAATTCACATGTAATGTAAGAATGAGTGTGGCTGTATGAATTGGTGTAGGTAAGTGTGAGCGTGGATATATTGTGGGATGTTTAAATGAAAGTGAGCAAGTGTTCGAATGATAAATGATAGGTTAGTATGAGGTCAAACTTGCGTTTAGATATTATTAACATGCAGAATTTTCTAAGGACATTTTTTTTCATGTCCAATAATAGACTTTTTTTTTTAAAGACACCTCCCGCATTAGGAATTACTCCTGTGTCGCGGGGGACTTTACAAACATACAAACAATGGACACAAAGACACCCAGACTCGGGTGGGAATCGAACCCACGACCTATGGCATAGCAGTCAGGGTCACTAACCACTAGTCCAACAGGCCAGTCGATTGTTCTCCCGGTTTCTAGTTCAATTTGCATACCTATTGATAACATTAGTTAACATTTATGCTTGCTGCAGTACGTCGTCATAAAACTACTAAACTTGTCAAAATTTAAGAAAAAGGCGTATCTAAACAATTTTCGTAACTCAACTTAAAGATCCCGGTATTAGGCTATTAGCACTTGCAAACAAACAAAGTGGATGACAAGTTTATAATAAACTCTTGCTTTAACGGTCACGAAAAACTTCGTGAGGACACCTGCGTGTCTGATAATTTCCGTCACGTTCTTGAGGGATATTTTTTTTAAATTTATTATAAAGTTAAGTAGTCAATAACTATCTCCACAACTTAACCATCAAATGCAATGTTAACATTATTTCCATCAATTTTTTTTTTATTCCTCTCATTCATAGTACACACTTGAAACCTATAGGCAAACAAACTTCTTCTTGTAATCTTCTACTATAAAAACCGTAATAACAGTTAAAATATTGCTATTGAGTAAAAATATTTTTGGAGTAAGTATTTGATTTTGGTAGAGGTAGGTTACTCTATGTACATAACGTTGCACCAGAAATACTACCCTGTGAAACTCCATTAGAAAGCATCTCCTACTCGCTAACAAATAAATCACCGATCTTGACACATAATGCCGTATCCGTAAAGTAAATTTAAAAAACTTGTGAAGCCCGCCCCGAATTAATTTTTTTTCAACTTTGGAGATAATATGGAAATAGAGATCGTGTCGAAGGTTTTAGTCAAGTCTAGGAGTATAGCTAAGTACATAGTTTAGTAGTTATTTGCCATTTAACGTGCAAGAATTTAGTAGGGACACAAACAGGCTTACTTCATAATAAAATGTATTAGCTGTGTGTTAATTTATTTATTATTTTTGTTTTGTTTATATTTCTTAGGTAGTTGGGAACTATCGATAACAGAATTTGAAGTGCCGCGGGCAATTGTCGTGGGAAAAGATGCCGAATTAAACTGTCACTATGAGTTAGGAGACGACGATGACGTGTCTTCGATTGTTTTAAAGTGGTTCTGGACACCGGCCTCATCGTCAAGTGGCGACAAGATACTGATTTACCAGAGAATAGCAGAACGAACTACGATAATTTTTCAAAGACGCTTTTTGGGTACAATAGGTATGTAGTCAAAGTTTAGTAATCTTGTCAGTTTTACTGACTAACTGACGTGATCTTTTTGAAATTATTTGTCAATTACCTGTCTAAAAGGAACGAAGTAGCTACATAGTGCCTTTATCTTACTCACAGTATGAACACGACCCAAAGATATTATGGCTACACGATGTCCGATCTAAATCTTCCCGCTCCAAACCTACATAAAATACAATATAGTTTATTTTTTAAACAAATGTTTTAAAGGTCTGATAAAGTAACAGTTTCGGTCTACTTGCTTTCAATCCAACTCTTTTCGATTTTGTCCAGGAATAACAATCAGTAAGTAACTATACCTATTACCATCCTAATTGTACAATACAATTATTAATTTTATTCATAATTTGTATTTAAACTTTAGTAATAACTTCAATTAGTGATTTTCATAGTTATTATTAAATAGCTTATCCTACTATTATACATTATATACATTCTGTCAAAAAAGTATCGGGCATTAGTAATTTAATTCTAATTCCAAATTCAACTCATATAATTCTTTTTTTGTGGTTAAGTTGGCACATCTGTTTTCTATATTGGCGCGAAGATTGAGCAATATCTGTCATTTAGTTTGTTTTCAGTACACGATTTTATAAGCTCATCTCAAGAGTGTTTTGCGATTTTTATAATGGATAAAAACATCAAACAAAGAGTTTGTCTCAAATTTTGCATGGCAAATGGAATTTCATGTTCAGAGTCGCTGAAAAGGTTACAGAAAGCATACGGTGAATCAACTTTAACAAAAACTCGTGCATATGAGTGGTACAGTGCATTCAAAAGCGGTCGAGATTTGTTGGAAGATTTCCCTCGCTCTGGTCGGCCACCAACGTCTTCAACTGAAGTTAACATCGATAAAGTGAAGGAAATTGTAACTGAAAATCTCTATTCAAGTTTTAGAGAGATAGCCACTGAACTTTCTGTGTCTTGCGAATAGATTCGTACCACTTTTTAAAGGATCGCTTGGGCATGAAACACGTGGCCGCTCGACTAGTTCCGAAAGATCTGAATTTTCTTCAAAAACTCAATCGCGTAAAAGTCGCTGAAGACATGCTAGAACGAGTCAATTCCAACCCTACATTCGTAAAAGCCATTGTTACTGGTGATGGGACATGGGTTTACGAGTTTGACATGCAAACTAGTCAACAAGCTTCAGAATGGCGACTTCCAACTCAACCGAACCGAAAAAACGACGACTAAGTCGATCAAAAGTCAAGGTCAAGTTGACTGTTTTCTTTGAGGTATTGTGCACTCGGAATTCTTGCCAGAAGGTCAGACTGAAATTCATCGAAAAAGGCCAAACTTGTGGAAAGAAAATTCTTGGATATTACACCACGACAACGCGCCATCGCCGAATGATTTGACGCCGCGAATTTTTGACCAAAAACTCAACAAATACCATCGAACAAAACACCGTATTCACCGGATATGGCTACGGCCGACTTTTTTCTCTTTCCAAAACTCAAATTACCACATCGAGGTACCCGTTTTCAGTCGATAGAAGATATCAAAGAGAATTCGCGGTAAGAACTGAAGTCGATTCCGGAAAATGCATTTAAAAAATAATGTTTTGATAAATGGATTATTCGGGGGCATAAGTGGATTATTTCTGAAGGGGCCTACTTTGAAGGCGATGCAATAAATTTGGAAGAATACTTAACATTTGGTGTTTTATTGACCTTTTCCCGGTACTTTCTTGACAGAGTAATATATATTACAAACGTGAAAGTTTGTGAGGATGTAAGGATGCATGGACGTTTGTTGCTCTTTCACGCAAAAACTACTAAAACGATTGAGATGAAATTTGGTATGTAGATAGCTGGAGACCTGGATTGAGACATAGGCTACTTTCTATCCCGACATTCCCACGGCGTTGGGCTAACGCGGGGTGCAATTAGTTATAGATAAACCGTTGTTCACGTATATGTTGTGGGGAAACCCACATAGTTTCGGGTTCGATAGAGACTCCGTACCAACTGGCAAAGCGGCTTGTCACGTCAGCGTAAGGCGCAGCACTCAATCACAGATTACTAAGTAGTTACTACGTAACAGATAAATCACTCCCTACAAACATATTGATTCCTAACCTTTTAATTGCCCACTCTTTTCGGGCTAATGTGTGTAGGGTTACCTCTTCAATATATATTTTTATTAAATAAAATTGGTATGTAAATGAAGTACATTTCCAAAGCTTTAGTATACAAATACCCTACATGTGTTATATGTTTATGTCACGATTAATAAATAAACTTCTTCCCTTTTCTAAAATCTCGATAATTAAATTGTTTGGTGGAAAATGTTCTTAACCTTACAAAAAGTTTTAATAAATCATTTGTGGGAAACAAGGGCAAATAGGGTTAAAAGGCATGTCTACGTATAAGGTCCGCCGGTTGACCAGAGGCTGATAGGCATTTAGCGCGCTCAAGTAAATCGAGTGACATAGGCCCAACTCCACTGTTTGTGTGCTCAATGGTGTTTTGGACGGTGAGAGATTTTGTTACATTGTGTGTTAAGGGGTTGTTGTGTTTCCTAGGCATAATAGTAAGATTCCGTTATGCCCCAACTCTTTGTTATGGAACTGATTAAAAGCAATTTTGACTTTCAGATGTGAAAGAAAATGATGATATTATATTGAAAAATAATCAACCTCTAAGTTCGGGTGTGTACGAGTGTGTAGCATCTAGCTTTACCGCAGAAGTACAAAAACGCGAAACATTGGTGGTAATTAGTAAGTATCAAGTATTTCGTGGGTACGTATTATTTCAGTGATGGGTAATCCGTGAACCGTGATGCGTGTCCAATGCCCCCGAATGAATAATAACACCTTCAGACAACTCAAAAACGGCACTTTATGGGTACTTACAGGAATCCATAGGTAGTATACTCATGTTACGTTGGTTTCAATCTGGAATACCTACATCATTATTGTTAGCCTGGCGTACTATTATGTATTCTGTGGCCTGGCTAAGGACAGATTGCATCTACCAAACCGTACCCAACGCCTACGGATGAATCCAGATGAATCCACTCGTAATCCGTTTATAACATCTGTGAGGTTACGGAAGTTACTTCTATTCATAAAATTTGAAAAACAATGTCAGAAAAACCTAAGTTGAACTCTGGTTAAAGATTATCAGCGCCCTCTATTTAAATTATCTTAAGATCGATTTCTTTTTTATAAAATAATTTACTGAACACAATCTTTTTCATATGAACCCAGGTGAAGGCACTGGCCCCGTAGTAAATATAACCGAAATCATAGACAATACAGAGATCAACAACGAAAAGAAACTATTAAAAATAGTATGCCGTGCGGAGGACGTAACGCCGAAGCCAAATCTTAGAGTTACTATTAATGGGTTAGTATCGACACAGTTTAATATATTTACCAATAATAGAACTTGCAAGCTCGTGACTCAAGCCTCTAACTCTAAGTAAATACTTGTTATCATTTTATGGGTAGGTACTGTAATGTTCTCGAAGGTTCCGTTTGGCAGCTGAGAGAAACAACCCTTCGTCATAGGAATTTATTATGGACTGCCTCATCTAACCCTTACAGCTATATATACATCGAATATCTTAACTTAACTTAGAATTACGCGCCACCAGCAATATATTTACTATAATATGTATTCTTAAAATGAATACCTACATTACAGGTACTTACGGACGTTACTGTGGAATTAGAGTTGCCACCTTTATTGGTAGAAAAAAGAAAGACGGCCTAAAATCATCGAGAATTGATTCCCGAGATGGACGTACTATCTACATACAAGTTTGTTTGCTTACGGAAACCTCGGTGCGCTAGTCAGACTCGCACTTGTCCGGTTTATATTTATTTATTTTAAGCTTTATGCACTTATAGCTCAGAGTTAGACTTTTATGCGCCAAAATTTTTGTAGGTATACACGGTTATTTTGTAGGTATAATTCTTATATCAGTGAATCCAACTGATGCCAACGTATAATACCTATTGGATCATTGGATGTGACTAATTATAATGTCATTAATATTTACAGGCATAATATAGACACAGCCACAATCATAGAAGATAATGAACACAATGGGCTGTTTAAAGCAACAGCTAACATAATACTTAGTGGCGATGATACTCGTACTATACACAAGGGTGAAAATGAAGTCCGATGCGAAATGTCTTACTCTGATTCCAACGTTGCACTTCGTCCATACGTAGCTGTGAAGACGTTTGTACCTAGTTACTTACAGTAAAAAAAGACCATGGAAGACTAACTAAAATTATTTTTTCTGTAAAAAATCTATAATATGTTACCTATTGAAAAATTTTGATATGTAGATGAAGATTTTTCTACTTGCAAGTGTTAGTGATAATCACTTATTAACCCCTGACACAAAAAGGAGGTGTGTTATAAGTTTAAGGTGATAACGGATCGTTAGCCCATTAATCACGTGACTTTTTTTTGCAACTTTTTAACCCCGCCTCCCCCCTGGTGATATATGGTGGATCTTAGACTAACCCCGCCCACCCCTAGTCAAAATCACGTGTATTTTTTTAGTTCAAAATGTTCAAAATATTATCTTTAAATACAGATATAATCGTGCGTTCTACGACAAAATAAATACGCGTAATATCTCAGTATACCCCCCCTTGAGATATTTCGTGATTTATTCCGAATGGACAATCCCTAAGCGGATGCACCGATATTGAGTTAGTTTTCTTATCTGAAAGGTCACTTAATCGAAAGTGTCCTTACTTATAATTTAAGAAAATCTGTTCAACCGTTCGAAGATCATCACCTTTTCTCTAATTAATTGTTGATGAAAATTTTGAGTCGGGTGAATTTAACATTTTTTTATTTATACTCGCACATGTACTGTTTATGTTATTGAAATTATACATACTTACAAATAAATACATTTTTTTTTTAAAGTACGCGGTATTAAAGTTTCTTCATCATCATCTTCTTTCTTTCTTAATTAATCAAATCTTAAAAAAAACAGAAGAGTAGGGTTTATTAGGAGGAAACCGATCTCCTCCTAATGCACCCTATTCTTCTGCCGAAAAGCTACCTTTCCAACCATCACAGTGGTATTTACTATTTATTTACACTGGAAGTTAACGAGTTCTCCCTCATGGATGCCAGGGCCCCAGTGCATGCACGGAGCCAGCGCTCTTTGCCCTAAGATTAGTAGAGTATATAAGAAAAGATAAAAAATAACGTCTTCAAAAAAAATGCTGTCTTCATACCTTTGACACTTAGCCAGTCTCCCTGTCTAGTTCGGTCTTCAAGTCCAATCCATTTACTGATGTTAAAAGTTATCTGCTGCGCGATTACAATGTGTTCGAATAGGAAATCATGGAAGTATTAACCTTGAGGTATCGCACGGGGTTCCACAAGACAGCATACTTGGCCCTACGTTATTCCTCGTGTATATAAATGAAGTTACAAGCTTAAAGACTCTCCAAAGGTGAAATCATATCTTTGATATTAAGAGGCCTATTACATTTCAAACGTGATTTTTTCATTGAAGTTTCAACTTTGACGTTCTTATTCTGAGCAACTAAAAAACTTCAACCACTTAAACTTATTGAAAAATGGAGAACAGTTATTAGCATAGATCATAGCGGTCTCACTTTTCCTAATTTTGTCTTAACTTTATAGACAAAGTCAAAATTAAGAAGCAAGTTTTACGTAATTTGCGCGACGACACTTTTTTAAGCTCGTAGATTGAACGATAGTACTAAGCAAATAAAATGAAAAAAATATAATAATATATCTGAAATATTAATATAGTTCGCAGCGGCCTCAAAATTTTGATATATATATGGATTACCTAGAAAAAAAACACAATGAAAAGCATAAAACTACATAAAACGCTCCGTAATAACTGTAAATTTCTCATTACTACTTTATTATGTTTACAAACAATTTATACCAGAATACGTTAGTTCACAAGTAATTAGAATATATATATATATTTTTAAACTAATTTAAAACGTTCGACCTCAGTACAGGGCGAGAGCTTGCAGAGGTAAGACATGTGACGAATTTTTGAACGCCAAATAACAGAACGTGAACCGTACCTATACTACGTCTGCCTACTTTTGATCTCGGAAGTCTTTTTTAGTTATTTTATATATTTTGAACAATTATTTTGTAGGGTGCAGAGCTTATCTTGACTCAATTTAGGTTAACCGGTTATCTATTTTAGTCACCTAGACCTTCACCAAGCGTTTTATAATGTGAGTTTAGAACCAGAGAGTAGAAAATACACATCATTTTGTTCTGGACAATATCAAATGACTAGGATGCCTATGGGTCCCAAGACTAGCCCTAGTTCATTTTCCAGAATGATGACTAAAGCAATGGCGGGCCTCAACTATTAAAAATACCTAGTGTACCAAGACGATTTGGTTGTCCTTGGGAATTCGCAAAGTCAACATAATAAAAATTTAATAGATATTTTTGAGCGGCTTCGAAAAGTTAATTTAAAACCAAATGCTGCTAAATTTATATTTTGAAAAAGGATATGTTTAGGTCACATAATTTCAGAAAATAGGATCCTGGACCCGGAAAAAATAAATATAATGAGAAATTATCCAGTTCCGCAGACAAGACGAGGTATAAAAATCTTTTTAACAAAAAATTAAACTAACGAAAATAACTAAAAAGCAAAAAATAAATAAACCTCTTAAGTCTTGAGCTTATTTACATAAACTAGCAAATTTTATATAAACTTACTTTAAGTCGGCGCTAAACAACAAACTGATTAATTATCTAAATTTTATATGTACCTACGTAGAAATGGACATGGCTATACGTAGGTAATGTCCGTATCCGTACAGTCCCGACCTAAGCCCTAATGATTTCTATACTTTCCCTAAAAGAAAGAATAAATTGCGTGGTCAGAGATTTTCATCACCTGAAGAAGCTGTGGACGCCTATAAAACGGCCATTTTGGAGACCCCAACTTCCGAATGGAAAGGTTGCTTCAGTGATTGGTTCGATCGTATGGAAAAATGTGTCAAATTTCGCGGAGAATACTTCGAAAAGCAATAAATACATTTTTAAATAGTAAAATTGTGTCACTTCCTTGATTCCCGAAATTTTCAGTGTAGCCCTCGTACAAACAGATGCATCAGGATACGCGCTGGGTGCCGTGTTATCTAACAAAGACGGCCGACCAGTTCCTTATGTTAGGCGAAGTTTAAATAAGGCGGAAAGTTATTACCCGACTATAGTAATAGAGTTACTTGAAAGTAAAGCATTTTCAACTTTATTTATATGATCCCAGATTTGAGATTAATACTGAGAAAGAATCTGTGGAGTTAAGGTTCATTAATAAATCAATATCAATCATATCAATGGAAGAATTGCAATATAATAATAATGATAACATATAATTAAGGTTTTTAGTTTAGATACGCGTTTGTTACTTGCTGTCTATAATGGCTTTGTTTATAAAACCGGCAGCCCGATCGCAATTGATGCCAGCCGCATTTGCGAGGGAGCTCGGAGATTATTATAT
Organism: Euplagia quadripunctaria; assembly: GCA_963859945.1. Lineage (NCBI taxonomy): Eukaryota > Metazoa > Arthropoda > Insecta > Lepidoptera > Erebidae > Euplagia > Euplagia quadripunctaria. Next base: position 1,238,895 of record OY982575.1, on the reverse strand, counting down.
GTCATTTATATAATATCGAAGACATATGTTTCGTTACCCTTGCAAAAGCAGGCCCGACACGGTGGCGCGACGTGTTTCATGTACCCGAAAGGCCACCCGTACTCCATGGTGTGGTCGCCTGCTGCAGGCGGCCAAGGTCTGCATGGGTTCCGGGAGGCTTCCTTCTTAGCTACTGCCCAGTGCCCTTTACTTAATTTAGCTTTAAAGACTGGAATACATCTTATACATCCCTCTCAACCGAAAATCTCTAGAGTTACTCTTATACCTAAAGCTTTTAACAAACTAGCTGTTGACGAGTAACTGGCAACTGGTAATTGTTTCAAATATGCACACTTAATTAAATAAAAGATTAATAAATAATGAAGAAATTAAATTTAAGGGTCAACAGCTTTAATTAACATTAACGGAAATGCCGTTAATGCAACATTTTTGTGACTCTTATTGATTTACATTGTAGTTAAGTAGAACTTTAGATAAAAGTCATTTACTGACATTTTCCCATTAAGTAGGTGAGTAGATTTTTTATATTTATATGGTTGAATTTGTCCAAGTGAAAAGTAGAATAGAACAGGAATTACTAAGAACTACTAAGTAGTAACAATTAGTATAGGAGCGACCTATAGCTAAAGTATAATGTTAGATTTCATGAATTTAACATTTTACCTTTTCGTCGGTAACTCTATTAGTATAATAAGTAGCGTGAAACAGTTCGTTAAAAGTATCGATTTAACAATAAAATTAAAACCTATTAAGAGCAATAATTAATATAAAACGTTTTATGTAATGGAATGAGGGTAAAAAAGTGCTTAAATTTTTTTAGCGAAGACTGGTTTTTCTTTCAACTACAAAATGTAACTTAGAAGCTTCCACCAATGAAAAGTCGAAATGTTTGGACCTTAAAAAGTTTTAAGTTTTGACAGTCAAAGTTTGACGTGACCGATGACATTCAAACGTGTTGATGTTGAAGAGGTTAAGTTAGTTCTAAATAAAAAATACAGGTTTCAAAAATGCCTAAACAGAAGCTGTTTGATGAAGAATCAGAGGATGAAGTAACTCTGAAAACGGAAAATCAATATGCCAAGAAATACGACAAATGGCGTGAAAAGGAAGAACTTCATAAACGTATGTGTATCTGTTTTATTTTCTCGTTATTGTACCTACAAATTGAGCTTATGTTTTATATTTATAAGTTCAATAGCACCTCTATGTTCTTCTTAACCCTTTTCTGTTACCATCTAATACCTAATAATACTAATCTAATACCTAATCTCGATTTAGCGTACATTACCACTTATGAACAGCTACCTCCTGAGATAGTCTCAACTAGTTGACAAGGTACGAAACTACATTGCCAAGAATAGCCAAGAATATAAGCATGTTAGTTTTAAATTAAGAATGTACATTTATTCACTTGTTTACCTTTATTATGTTTATTATTTTCCAGATAAAAGAATTTCAATTTTAATCATCTTGGTTTAACTCTAAAGTAGTAATTTATATGAATAATAATAATATTTTTAATCATATTACACAGCTCTATCTACACCAATTAAACATATCTTGTACTATCTATAATATGTATTTATTTAGTAACATTAGTATGTTTATCAGCAGTCTGGTTACCTTAGTACAGGCTTCGCGTAGTTTGGGATCACACGGAAGGTCTAGAATATGAACGAACATGTTTTATACTTACCAAAGACCAATGCTACCCGACATATTCCGGTTTAAAATTTTTGCACTGAACGGGAATCAACTCTGCAGCCCCTGATGTTTTAGTTGAATACTCAATCACAATCTCGCATAGGTTTAATAAGGCAATACTAATATTATAAAACTGAAAAGTTTATTTTTAAACTCTGGATCTCCGGAGCTAAATGTGTTTTATAGTCTGCTTTTTAGAGCAGATTATGTGATGCTCTCCTAATAACATAAATTATATCCTTTTAGTTGAACAAAAATATGGGCCCAAAGCATTAAATTCTGATGCATCTATGTCATCGGATAGTGAGGATGAGAGCGATGAGTCTCCGGAGATTTCTGAAGAGGCAGAAGCACAATTTTTAAAGACCTTATCTTTATTGAAGACTAAGGATCCCAGGATTTATGACCCTGCATTTAAGTGCTTTGATGAAAATGAGAAGAAAGAGCCAGGTATGTTGATAAATTTATGCAGTAAAGAAAATGTCCATTCTTATAAATGAAAGTCACCATTGAGTATATGTAGTAGGAGAGTCTATGCTGGTAGGCCCTGGTAAGATATGGGCCAGCTCGACTCCGCTCAATACCACGACCTCACAGAAAACCGCTTTTCACCGTGTGAGTGAGGTTACCGGAGGCCCTAACCCTTCCCTCTCTCCTATTCCCACACTACCCCCTCCCCCTCTTCTCTTTCTCCCACCTTAAAGGGCGGCAACGCACTTGTGAGTCTTGAGTTACAGGTGCCCATGAGCGGCAGTAGTCATTTACCATCAGATGATCCGTCTGCTTGTTTGCCCCATATACCATAAAAAAAATATATATATGCTATCAACATTACACTTAAAAATGGCCAAGTAACAAGCACCCGTAAGGCCTCTTGTTCACGGCACGGTTACTTAACCGTACGGCTTACACGCCATACGATGCGAGCTTGTATATGACACTGTAAAACCACCGGCCGAGACAACGGCCAGTACGGCTCAATTACGTTTTTTATTTTTAATAATCTTAGATAGTTTTATCCCATATTATAGGACTTTCTTGAATCACTGTAATTAGTAATCCTTTTAGTTATGTTTATTTAACTCTTGTAAAACAAAATCAGCATTATGTATACTGTCCCGAAAACAATTGCGGCCATAAAACATCCGGCACCGTTGACACACTCGCTTAGACTGCGATGCAAAACTGATGAAAATCATGTCGTGCGTAAACGCGGCGCGCCGAGGGGCGGACACGCGCATACAGTGGCTTCACCGTGCCCTAACGCACCGCCGTATGTCAACACGCTTCTGCAGTGATCCATTGATGGATGCCTTGCTTGAAGAAGTTGTGCCACTTTTGAACAATGGGTTTCCTTGCTTGGTAAGGAACTTGATGATTGCGCGAAACTCAATTTTCTCCATGTTGCAAATTTTCTACTTGATTGACATCTTTATTGTAGTATCTTTAGTGAATAATGACACGATTTTTATTCTCATACCGTTAATGAGTGTCACAACTATTGCTGGTAAAAAGTGTACCCACAAGCTCCATCCTCCCATAAATTCGAATGTGACTTTGCTCGCATATTTCTTTAGTACGCTTTCATGCCTTAAATACACATCCGCTCATCATTAAATTTTGCATATACGTTTTCAGAGGAACGGAAAGGATATAAGGTTCCAAAGGATAGATAGACTGCCAAATCTACATTTACAAAAACAGGTTTATAAGATTAGTATAGTCTCTGGTATACATTTATCAATAGTTAAGTAGAATTTTGTTTTAGAAAAAGAATTGAAACCGAAAACATTAACATTCGCCGACAGTGATGATGATGATGATGATGACGGGAACATTTTTAGCATTGAGAAGAAAGCGGAGATAGTTGATAATAATGTTGATAAGCAGAGAAAAACATCTGAAACAAAGGTTTGAACCGTATTTATAATTAATATCTATAATTATAATATTTATTTATTTATATTATTATTGTAAAATAACAACACTGAGGATCTACAGATTTTTATTGCAGTATATGTATAAGTGCACGGTCACACAATATTGTAATAATGCACGGTCCGGAAGGTGTTCGTTAATACGAAGCGCCTCTGTACGCATGCGTGATCCCTAATGTAACTACTGTTCCGGCTAGTTCCACTTAGTTGTGGAATTGTCGCCGTACGCAACAGCACTGCGTGGGCAGGCCAGCTCGATGGTTTATATAACGGGCGGCCGCTTCGATGTGTGCGTCGGTGTGCGCGTACGTTGATCGGGAGCTCGGAGTGTGCGCGTCGATGTAGTAGGTACTAACGCGCAGTGGCCGCTCGTTGTTATTTGTTTACGTTACATTACTATTTATACATACTAGAGATCGTCTGGTGGTCGAATATCGACTATAATTAACTTTTTTTTTTGGTTTATCTGGCAGCCAGTATAACTTGAACTGTCATTGTATAGCTTCCCGTACCATGATAGGTCAACATAAATACTGGACGCGGTAGTTTGATGGAGCCGTATACCTGTAGTTTTAAAAATTTTAACAATTTTTAATTTTAAAATTTTAACAAAATTCTTAAACAATTTGTGTTTAAAAATTTTAGCTTTCTGCACTTCCTCTACATATAAACTTTAAGTATTTCAAACAAATTGCACGTTTGCGAAAATTAAATAATATATTTTTTTTTTTGCTCAAAACCTTTCTATAAAATTGTAAGACATGCTTAGTTTAGACGTCACTGTTTTGATAACCCCATATTATATTATTTCAGGAGGGTAAAATCAAGGAGTATCTGACCGGGAAGGCTGAGTACATAGACGATAAAGTGGAGAAGGATCTAGCGCCACTCAAAGCTCTATGGTCTGACCCCAACTTGAATGAAGGGGAGGCTTTCTTAAGAGACTACATATTGAACAAATGGTAAATGATACAAAACTGACTTATAACATTGAAAATTATCCTTTTATGACCCAATTTTTTTTATAAAATTTTGCCGACTAGATTGCATTGCTTATTTTCAATGTTAGTTTTAATTCGCTTCTCGATATTGATGTCTCTACAGTCACCAAAAGAGATGCAACAACCCTTAATTCAGAACCCAGGGTGACCACAAACATCTTTTGTAGACGAAGTGGCTATAATATACAGAACTAGCTGCGCCCCGCGGTTTCACCCGCGTAAGTTCCTCGTTAAGTTTTCTTTTTTGTGCAAACTTCACATTACACAACAAATATTTGGTTTGGATAGGTTAACCCGTTCTTGAGTTAACGTAAAGTTACAACGAAAAGTGTCATTGATTTTTATATATATGGATGTTACAGAACTTACTACTCGTGTGAATAATTAAAAAATCGCGCATTTCCTTCTAAATAAATAACAAACAACCAACATCAAATAACGGAATTCATAGAATGATTTCTTATATTTTTCAAATTAAAAACATTGACTACCAGGATTAAAACCTCTTTACAGCTATCTAGAAGAAGGTGATGTTGGGGAGGCCAAGGATAAAGTTCGCGATGACGAGGAATTGGAAGCTGATGAGGAGAGAGTTGAAGAACAGGGCAAGTTTGAGAGAGCTTACAACTTCCGCTTCGAAGAACCCGACCAGGAGTTTGTAAGTTCTTAACCTTTTGATAGACGTATTTAGTTTCTTTCTACGAATTATAATATGCAAAGAAACGTAACTTATTCAAGGTATTAAGGAAAAGCTTGTTGCACCTTTAGAAGCTTTTGTGTAAAGCCGAAAAATATGTTAGTTTTGAAATAAAAATGTTTTTGAAAATTTGTGGATATTATTAATTTTTTTTGCAAACATTTTCGGACAAATCCGGACATTCCATCAACATCCTTTCCATTCCTATAGTTTCATTCATAGAACCCTTCTTCATTCGAAATCACGAATAGAATTACCACAAGTGGTGGAGAGGTCACTCGCATGACATATATTCATCCTCTTTTCTGCAGTCCTCAAAGTATTCATGGTTACCCCTCCAGTTCAGCTAAATGCTTGTGTTAGATCGGTGCCCTAGTCGGTGTACTGGGGGAGGGAAAGGGGGGGCGTTTCTATTTCGGAACTACTCGCTACCGCTGCTTTCTTTGTCTTTAAAAGATATAAGTATATTATATTAACACTCTTTATGTAGGATTTTGAGCAAATAAACAGTATATAGGTAAAATAATTATACTTGGACTGAGTTTCAAGCCTTTACACATATTAACATGTTCACGAATCAAGGAAATGAGTGGCTCCCCCACAAAACTTAACAGAACTAGTTGCGTTCATAAGATCATACATAATTTTGCAACCAAGATTATTCTTCTCCTAAACGCCTGCTAAATAATAACTCAATTTGCAGCTCAAACGTTTCCCCCGCACAATGAACTACATCCGCCCAAAAGACGATCGACGTTCTCGCAAACGCGCTGAACTGCGCACGCGCAAGGATGAAGAGAAGCAGAAGAAAATGGAGGAGATCGGCAGGTTCAAGGCGCTTAAGCTGAAAGAGATACAAGAGAAACTGGCCAAGATCAAAGAGGTCTCCGGGAACGAGGATTTAACTTTCAGGGTACAGTTCACTCACTTATAAACGATAAGTTTTTTTTTTTTATGGTATAAGGGGCAAACGAGCAGACGGGTCACCTGATGGTAAATGACTACCGCCGCCCATGGACACCTGCAACTCGAGAGTCAAAACTGCGTTGCCGCCCTTTAAGGTGGGAGTAGGAGAAGAGGGGGAGGGGGGGAAGAGGGGAGAGAGGGGAAGGACGGGAATAAGGGAGAGGGAAGGGTTAGGGCCTCCGGTAACCTCACTCACGCGGCGAAATGCTATGCAATCATTGCTTCACGGCCGGTTTTCTGTGAGGCCGTGGTAACGAGCGGAGTCGAGCCGACCCATACGTGCCGAAGCATGGCTCTCCCACATCTAAAAGTAATCATTTATTGTAATAGTTTGCTGTGCTAGCTGCTCGAGTGTAAATATTGATATGCATAAAAGCAATTTATATTAATTCCCTTGTTAACTACCTATCCGGGAATCCTTACCTTACTTTGGGAATTAAAGATGGGAAATAGATGATGGATGATGATAGAAGGGAAGATGGGAATTAAAACAGTATACTCCTAATTTTCCCATTTTTAATTCCCAAAGTGCCCGGTTGACGACAATGGGGTTTTTGTTTTTTTTTTTTTATATTTTGGTTGCCCCTTATTATTTGCGTGGCGCCAAAATGTGAAATAGATAACACTACCCTACATAATGCCTGAACAGTCACCACGTGTAACACTAAAACTGTCAAAAAATCTAAAGACATCGTTTAAAAAAAAATATATTATAAATTTTTTAAATCTCATTTCAGGATGAGGATCTGCAGAGTGAGTTTGACCCGGAGGAACATGATAAGAGAATGAAAGAGATCTTCGACGAGCAGTACTACGGAGATGCTGATGACCATAAACCTGTCTTCCCCGACCTTGACGAAGAGTTGGAAATTGGTAAGGAAATGTTTAGGTAATTTAGTCAACATCTCACACGTTGAACATATTTTATATCATAAATAATAAATACCTAATGTTATTCTATGTTCGTTTACTGATAGCGGATTGCTGGATGGCGCCGAGTGTTGGGGGTTGATTCCCAAAAGGGGCAATAATTTGTGTGATCCACACAAAGTTGTTCCGAGACTGTCTGACACGCATACGTGTTCTTTTGTTTTAAAGTCCCCCGCGACACTGGAATCATCCCTAGGGCGGGCGTTATAAAAAAAAAAGATAGAAATTCACTCTTTGTGTGACGATCAACCGCGATTAAGCAATATTAGAAAAGCACAAGGTTTAAAGAATTTGTCTTAATTTAACGTCATATTATTTAAATATCAGCCATTCCCCGCAGTTTCACACGGATTTATGGTCACTGCCCCGCTTCTTAGGGTAACTGCTCCGCTTCTTAGGGTCTCTTTTCCGCTTCTCAGTGTCACTGCTCGGCTTCTTAGGGTCACTGCTCGACTTTTAGGGTCACTGTTCCGCTTTTTAGGTTCTCTGCTCCTCTTCTTGGGGTCACTGCTCCGCTTCTTAGGGTCTTAGCATGATGTTAATATCCTATAACCTTCCTTAATAATTTAGGCTATCAACTTCCAGAGATTATCACATTGAATAAACTCTTTGGATTTATTATATTAGTATAGATTTTTAAAGATACACATAGATTTAGAAACATTATTATATTGCAGAGAACTGGGACAAGTATCAGCCTGAACATGTTGAAGAAGGAGAAGAGGACGATGTTGAGAGCCCATATTGTGAAGATGCAGACTTTAACGTTAGTATATTAACTAGAGTCGTGGCTAAGTGGTAACGCAATTGCTTGAGTAGTTAAAGGTTAAAAGCGTAACAAACATTTCATCGTGGGAGAGCCATGCTTCGGCTCGTATGGGCCGGCTCGACTGGTGTGATACCACAGCCTCACAGAAAACCGGCAGTGAAGCAATTTGCTTTATGCCGGAGTACCTAATCCTTCCCCCCCCCCCCCTCTCCCCTCTTACACGCTTCCCCCCTCTTCCACGCTTCCCCAACCCCCTTAAAGGCCGGCAACGCATTTGTGACTCTTGAGTTCCAGGTGCCCATGGGCGGCGGTAGTCATTTACCATCAGGTGACCCATCTGCTCGTTTGCCCCTTATTCATTTTTATAATATTAGTCAGAATATATGAAATAGGGTGTAATCAAATTTCGACCTCTAAACCCTCAGATGGATGCCGACTACGACCCAAAGACAGCCCGCGATAACCTTCTAGAGGAAGTAAAAAAGACTCTTCAAGGCAAAAAACGTAGAAATAGAAAGAAAAAATCCAAGCTTGCCCAGCTTTTGGAGCTGGAGAAGCCCAAGTTTATCCCTACAGTGGCTGAAAAGAGTTATAATGATTACATGGAGGAGTATTACAAGATGGACTGCGAGGACATCATCGGAGGAGACCTGCCCACCCGGTTCAAATACAGACAAGCCGTGCCTAATGACTATGGGCTGACCATTGAAGAGGTGAGGGATATATTTTTATTTTTCAACTAGCAACCCGCCCCGGCTTTGCCCGGGTAGCAAAGCATAAATTATTTTGACATATTTCAGCCATTTTATACAAAACTTTAATGAATTATACACCTAAACCTTCCTCATGAATCACTCCGTCTATTGGTAAAAACCGTATGAAAGTCTGTTCCGTAGTTATTATGTTTATCGCGAACAAACGATATACGAGGGGCCGTTTTTAAGTTCGCGGAATGGAGAACAAGGATAGTAAATAAAAATGAAATTTTATTTTTCTTTTTCAATATATTCACCTGCAAGCCTAATACACTTCTCAGATTTATCAATTAGTTTGTTTATACCTTCATAAAAAAATATTGAATCTTTCTTCGAAAAATACGCTGAAATTGCTTCTTTTACTTCTTCATCGCTTTTAAATTTCTTCCCCCGAAGTTCTTTTTTCATTTTGGGGAACAAGTAATAATCGCTGGGCGCTAGGTCTGGACTATAGGGTGGATGATTTATAATATCGAAGCCTACTCTGTGCAGGGCAGCCAACGCAACGCGACTCTTGTGAACCGGCGCATTGTCATGCAGGAGCAACACACCTTTCGTCAATTTTCCTCTTCTTTTCTCTTTGATTGCTTCTTTGAGCTGTTCTAATATTGAAGCATAATATTCGCCCGTTATAGAGACACCTTTATCTTTGTAATCGATCAATAATATTCCTTCTGAATCCCAAAAGACCGTCGCCATGAGTTTTCCAGCTGATTGTGTCACCTTAAACTTCTTGGGCGGTGGTGTTCCTTTTTTATGCCTCTGCATGGAGTCTTGCTTAGACTCAGGTTCATAATGGTGAACCCAAGTTTCATCCCCAGTTACAATCCGGGCGTGTATTGGCCCGGATTGTAACTGGGGATGAAACTTCAACATCAACAAAAAAAACATCTTTATGCTCACTACAGAGATCCAAAAACGCACGTGAACATTCGACGCGCTGTTGTTTTTGCGGCGACGTGAGCATTCTTGGCACCCATCTTGCATTGACCTTTGTCATGCAAAGATTATCATGCAGGATTTTAAAAATGGTCGTATCGGATACTCCAGACATTTCTGCGATTTGTTTCTTCTTTAGCCGGGTCTTCTTTATCTTCCAGTACATTTTTTTCTACTTTTTCAACAAGTTCCGGAGTAGTCACGTCAATAGGCCGACCTGGTCGGGGGTCGTCTTCAATCGACTCTCTGCCTTGTTTAAAAAGTCCATGCCACTTATAAATCATTGTTTTCCCAGGGCAAGATTCCCCGTAAACCAATGACATCTCTTCCATAATGTTTTGAACAGACTTTCCTTGTTTAGTCAGGAACTTTATAACGGCGCGGTGTTCGATTTTCTCCATGTTTTCAGTTTTCTTCCCGATTGAGTTGCTTGATCAGCGATAGTTCAAAGACTAATGACCCAATTAAGATAAAACTTGGTATTTATACTAATATTGAGTCAGGGAACACGTTACGGCTAAAAATATCCCCACCACTAACTCCCATCCCCTCCATTCCGCGAACTTAAAAACGCACCCTCGTATAATCTTTTATTTATGTTAGAGCGCTCGGGCTTTGGCTTCCAATGGTGCCCATTCTGTTACATAACTCTCTAAACTTTAATTGACTAAATTTTCATCATATAAGATACCACTGTTAATTCCCAAAGTGCCCGGCCGACGGGAATAGGCTGGGTTTTACATCAGTGGGACCGGATTATAGCTCAAAAAATGGGAGAGTGTTGCTTTAAACACCCACATTTTACCATCTATTCGGGGATAAAGGCGTCAGAGTATGTATGTATGTAAGTGTGTCTCTAAACCCACTCCGGTCTACCCACATTGAGTTCATGATTTGTCTAAAAAATATTTTATAGTTGAGCTCATAAGAGATAATTATAACCAGATCAATACCATATATATAGAATTTATACCAGAATATGAACAAGATTTTGACTGACATTTGACAGTGAATCGTTGACAATGAGTTTAATATGCAGTTACTATCAAAAGTATTTAATTAATATAATATACTAGCGACCCGCCCCGGCTTCGCACGGGTGCAATGATGATACTAAATATATTACAGAATGTCTTTATATACAACGTACACAGCTTTTTTGTCATTAGACAATACAAACATGTTTTCTTCAGAGGTTACTCTTGAAAGAGCGACATATAATTGGTCATGTGAAAAACATTCGAACGCTCAAATCTAAGCCTGCAACATTGAAAGTTTGACCCTGCGATTTATTAATGGTCATTGCAAAAGAAATCTTTACCGGAAATTGTCCGGCCCTCTGGCCGGTACCGTGGCAACCGCTATGTCCCTGCATTTTAAATCTGTAATATTTTCGAAAATATGCATTGAAATTACATGCTGTAAAGGGCCATTTTGATCTATATTATATGCACAATGTATTTAAGGTACTTAATTGGATAAGGATTAATGCTGTATTGCTTAAAATCGCTTCGTAAATAAGCCATTATTTCTCGTAAAAAGTAAAGGATAAAAATGGTTATTGTGGGTTATTCCTAAGAGATAGACATATACCGTCGCGGACATTTTTGTAGACTTTTTTCAGGTGTACAATACTGTGGTACATTATTTTGATCTATCTCGTAGGGTTCAGCCAGCGTTTGCAATGTAAACGAAAAAAAAAAAGTGTATTTACAACATTACATTGGAAACCTCTAAAGTTATCAGTGTTTCTCTACTATATTATGCATGTATTATACATATAAACCTGCCTCTTGAATCGCTCTATCTATTAAAAACCGCATCAAATTCCGTTGCGTAGTTTTAGAAATTTAAGCAAACAGGGACAGACGGACAGCAGGAAGCGACTTTGTTTTATACTATGTAGTGATAATATTTAGTCTTTGTGATAACGAAGTTTCTTTCTCCATACATAAATATATTTAATGGATTGAATAAATTGTATCAAAATATAGCAATTATTGAAAAATTCAAAATTAAAGTTGCGCCATCTGTGAAAGTTGCCCAAACTAATATATGTATAATTAGTATACAATCAATATTAAATTACATCAGTATCGCCCCGAATCCACAGATGGCTTAAATAAAAAATCAACTCGCGGTCGGCATTTTTCGTTGCGCTAACACTTTTTTCCGCCTAGCCCCCTCCGCCGAGCGTCTGAAGTATAACGTGCGACAAGGAACTTCCAAAAATTATTGTGACATAGTCTTTTAATGAAATAATAAACAACATTTGTGAATTTAATGAGTATAAATTTGTAATCCGAATACTGAAGACAGAACGTAATGATATTTTTTAACAAAGTAAATTGTAACAACAACAACAACACAATATAATGGTATGTAACCATCATGAAATATTTTCTAGATCCTGCTAGCAGATGACAAAGAACTGACTCAATGGGTGCCCCTGAAGAAGATGCTGAAGTACCGCCCCGACGACGCGGAGAAGGGAGACGCCAAGACTTACGCACGGAAAGCGGCCGACGTCAAACTTAAGAAGAAAATACTTCCCAGCTTGTTCAAAGACTTGTCTGAGTGAGTCACTCTGTGGTTTATCACATTAACGACCAGCTGTGCAGAGCACAACAATATTTATCGCGCTCCTCCCCGTTCACCGGTCGCCCATTCAATCAATCGTTCTTACCACTTGTCATCTCGGGTCGTGTGCGCGATACATATTAATTATTGTATCTAGTAATTCATTATACAATTGTTACCAATCCCACACTTTCGTTATTTCAACACCCCTTGAACCAGCTATCGAATCCAACAACTGATCTTCAGAAAAAATTGTAATATGTCAAAAAAATCAATTCATATTAATAAACATAAATGTACGTTAAAAATAACAATCAAAATATACACATAGGGTTACTATATTAAATTAATTTGCACATTATATTTTTCTGTTTCCAGAGATCCTGATATAGTAGTACCTATAGAAGAAACAAAACAGAAAAAGAAGAAAAAGAAAAAAAACAAGGACACAGAAGTGACAGAGTCAAATGAAGAACTAGTAACTGTAGACCAAGAAGTGAGTAATCAAACTAATGATTTTGAAGAGCAACCAGTTGAAGAGCAACATGAAATCGATTCTGAAAAACCTAAAAAAAAGAAGAAACATAAAAACAGAGATAAGTCAGAAAAGGATAACACAAGAAATGAAGAACAACCGAACCCAGAAGAGAATGGTGACTTAAAACCAAATAAGAAAAAGAAGAAAAGTAAATCAGATGGATTTGTTGTTGAAGATGTGCCAAATGCTGAACCTAGTCAAGAAAGTTCTGCTATTACAGGTGTCAATAATAGAAAAAAGAAGCATAAATCAGAAGGAAGTAAGAACACTAATGACTCTACTGCAGAAAAGAAAGGGCAGGCATCTAACAATTTAACTGTAGGTAAACTTTCAAAGAAAGAAAACAATCTGAAACGAAAAGCTAATTTTGCAGAAGGAGAACAGCCTGATAATAAGAAAAAGAAAGGCAATAAAAAGAATTTCAAACAGAAATTCAAACAAAATGGTGGAATTAAAAATAAGAACAAAGGACCAGTTAATCCTCTTATTAATATGTCTGACGAGAGACTTAAAGCATTTGGGTTGAATCCTAAGAAGTACAAGAATTTCTTGCATTTTAAGAAATATTAGTTAAGACAATATTTAAGTAGGGTTTCTTAGTTTTTTCTCAATCAATTAAATGCACTCTTTTTTTATGAAAGATTAAAATTTAGTATCTACACACGGTTGCAGAAAGGTTTGGTCGAATTTAAATTTGGCTAATAATAATTGATTAAACTTGAAAAAAATAAGAGATATTTTTTTCGGAAAATGCTTTTCCCAGTGTAGGTGCACATTTCTAAACAACACATTATGAATTTTCTCATGTCAATTCCAAGCATTTTGTTTTTTTTTTTCTTTTTGCAGACATTTTCAGAAAAATTTGGACATTCCATCAACATCCTTGGTATTTAGAGTAGTATATTATATATTATAGGTTTTTAGGGGTCAAACATCTATAGTTTCATTCATGTCAGCCATCTCACATACGAAATATTAGCTTTATAGGTCAATTATCAAGTTTGATTTTTCAGTTTCAAAATAAGATTTCTATATTAAAAATCACTAATAACACGTTATTCACGGGGGTCTACTAAACTACCCTTAAGTATGACGACGCTTTTCTGTAACATCCCTGTATAGTAAAAAGAGAGAGAGATATATCTTTACATCGCATGCTAACTTTAAGTGTACGTAATGCACGCGAGTATAATACTCCTACATGTGGAAAGTGAACATTAAACATAAAAGTTACCCTTTAAACCATGTATATAAACAGTCTGTGTTAATTCAGTGCTTGTTTGAAAAGACATGCATAATTCCTGAAGAAATGTGAACTCTATTTAATGTACAGTGTAAATAAAATAATGTGTACAAAAATTCTGCAGTATATTTATTTCAAGTCCATCCAAGATAATATTGAAGTATGACCTGTATCGGCCACTACCGTCTTCGAAGACTTGAGGTTTGCTTCCAAAAGTACCGTTACTAGCCAGGTTCGGGATTAGATATATACCCATTTTTCGATATCTTTATCGTGGGAGAGCCATGATTAGGCACAAATGGGCTGGCTCGACCGGAGTGACACCACGACCCCACAGAAAACCGGAGGCTTAACCCTTCCCTTCCCCCTCTTCTTCCACGTCTCCCCCTTAAAGGCCGGCAACGCATTCCACAATCCGTCATTTACCATCATGTGACCCGTCTGCTCGTTTGCCCCCTATACCATAAAAAGGTAAGATAAGATAATGTATTTATTCGCTCAAACACATGTGTACTAACAATAAACCATCGCCTGCAAGATATAAAGTTGGAGGAAGTTCGATTCATGTTTGCCATATACAATGACGTGCGAATTTAAATTTGATTAATAAATATGATAAATTCCCATCGACGATCTCTATCTATCACAAGACCTTATATCAACAGTTAACATTATATAAATGTGTATATATATTAATGAAGTAATAATTATCAATCTATAATATTAATGTTTACAATGTCAAAATAATACTTATATTAAATCTTAAAATTACCTCAAATGTATCTAATTAGGTAGTTAATTATGTCAAATCAAATTTATCATTATAATAGGCTTTTTCAACAAGAAATTATTTAACTTTTTGCTTAATTACTTCGCTATTTAGATCTTTCGAACTTTTGGGAAATTTATTATAAACATTTGGAGCCAAATCGCAAATAAAACTTCTGCGCATAAGTGCAGTCCTAGACGCATGCAGACAAAGTTTCTTTTCATCGCATAGATTAAGGGAATAATAAAAAAAAATATAGATACAATTTATTTAAATCATTCAGAATAAGCACATTACTTGTCGCTAATGTTAGCTTGTACTCTTCGCTATACTTTGCACTTGTTACTCGCTGTATCTTAACTCGAACTCAATCAATACCGCAACGCGACTTCCTTTTATGGTTTGAAAGTTATTTTAGAGAGTTTGTGTAATTTCCCGAAATATCTTGTAAAAATTATTCCTCTATAGACCGTTATTCGATATTAGTTCCGTTATTGGAAGACAGTGTCGCCAACACTTGAAATTTTATCCCCCTAAGTGTAAACTCAAAAACCCCTAAAACCCCCTAACTGACAATTTGAAAAATGTAGGTTCTTATCTAATATGAAAACGTTTAATTTTTAATTATTATTTTTATTTCAAATAATTACAAGTGGTGTAAAAAAACTTATTTATGATTATTATCATAAGAATTACTATTATTTATAACCATTTAATAATAATAATAATATTATCATAAAATGATATTTAATGATCTAAAAGATTTAAAAGATATGATTTTTCCAAGTCTTTAAACAAAATTTTACAAATCTCTAAAAAAACCCCTACATTTTTTCCCCCTAAAAAAACCCCAGTGAAATTTTTTACCCCTAAATTTGGAGGGAAAACCCCTAAGTTGGCGTCAGTGTTGGAAGATGGCACCGTGGGTCTCAATTTAGTTCCACTTCTCGGTAATAGATGACGCCACCGTTTTAATTTGGTAACTGTAACAGTACTACAACTAGGCTGATCATAAAAACAAACTAGTTTCGGTAATCAGACATCGGTACAGATCACAGCTTTTGGATGGTTAAGTAATCGAGCGAATTGCTTTTGGTAAAGAAAAAGAGGGAAATTGATATACGAACGCCACAGGCGGGGTATTGTTGTCACCCCAGGGTAGGGCTGCTATCCGTCCGGGTTTCCCCGGTCCCAGTTTAGAGGGCGTCCGGGGAGCGTACGGACGGAGTTTTCAAAAGGTGTCCGGACACTCTGTGTCAGGAGAAAATTATAATTGTTAAATGAATCGTTAACAAGCTATTTAAATTAATAAAACATGTAAATGGAGATTGCGTTTTAAAAAAAAAATAGGGTGTCCGGGAAAATATCGCGATTTCACACATGTGTCCGGGTTTTTGAAGATTTTGTCCGGCCTCGGTAGTTTAAGTGATGGCAGGCCTACCTCAGGGTAGCAGCAGCATCATAGAATAATCACTCGCATTCGAACATGCCAGTGATCACTTGGGATAAGCGGCACATTCACTGAGATCAGGTATCCATTCGAACGCATAATATGGGAAACAGCTCGAAATGTAGTTTTTGTGTTACAATACGATGTAATCGAATCTGAAATGGTTTAACAACAGTCGATTGGTCCATGAACCGTTGGTCAACATTATCTTTAAACCATAAACTTTTCGTCCAATGGACTTTTCATCCATGAACGTTTCGCCAGCATTACTCTACGTCGATTCACTATTTATAGTCATTGGTTTATAATTTCTCTGATTGATAGAGGTAGAATAGAATAGAAATAAACTTTATTGTACACCACACCTACAAACACGTTTTTACAAGAAATACATCAGGTGAATATGTACAAAGGGCGGCCTTATCACTGAAAGCAATTTCTTCCAGCTAACCTTTGTATGGACAAATCGAAAATAAATAGATTAAATCATAGGTAGTTTTGGTGTGAAGTGCTGATATTGGTGATATATTTATTTTTAAAGAATCATAACATACTTATAATTTAGCACATATCATGTGCTATGGATAAAAGTACATAATAAAAATAATTAAACATAAAGCTATTGGCAGACCATTCCATAATCGGACAGCCTGCACAGTAAACAATTTACCGTAAAACTTGGTACAGTGAGTTGGTACTGCCAGTTCCAGAGATTCGGACGACTTCAAGGATCTTGTATGTATGTCATTGAGGAAAACAAAGCGTTCCTTTAAATAAGCTGGACTACAGGGATGAAATAAAATACTATAAAGTATATATAGTATAGGAAGAATATGATTAAGTTGACTGGGTCGTTTTGGATTCTCCCATACTTATTGTTAATTCGACCTTTTTCTGTCTACGTTTTTGAAGGTAAAGTCTTGCATTTTAGTAGAAAATACTATGCCTTGTGGTAGAATCAACATTATCAGAAAAACGCGGTAACACTGATTCCATTTCGAGTTTTGACATCTCTCTTTCGGCGAGCGTAGTGAAAGGAACGAGGTGATTATTCCTTAAATTATTGTAAATAAGTGTTTTATGATAAAATATATGTGTAAATTCGTATTATTCATTAATAACTCATAATAAGTGCTACTAGTAGCGGCAATTATTAGGTATATTTTGAGATTAAAACGGATTTTGTAGACAACCTATATTGTGTGATATTGCCTTCAAGTAGATCATGGCGATTTTCTGTAGATCGTTGTGCGTGGACATAAAGGCTAAAGTATTGCCCCGAACATTGATTCCCAAGCGCATTAAAACTCGATCATGCGAATCTTCGAGACTCTGCGTTTGCAACGGTTTGTGGCGACAACCCCCCCTAAAAACCTTCAGTATTATCTCTAGGGATTGGTTCTAGTTCCAAATTCAAAACCTCGTGGCTACTTTTTGAGCTATCTGTTTCTAAAACGTGTTAACATTCTCCTACTTAATGGCTTCTAGCTCGCCATCATGGTGAACAACAGAGTACCGTCGGTATTCTCGAAGACGTACGTGACGCCTCGTCGTCCGTTCGAGAAGGCGCGTCTAGATCAGGAGTTAAAGATCATCGGAGAGTATGGTCTGAGGAACAAGCGCGAGGTGTGGCGCGTCAAGTACACGCTCGCTCGCATCCGTAAGGCTGCCCGTGAATTGCTTACCTTGGAAGAGAAGGACCCCAAGAGGTTGTTCGAAGGTAAGAACATATATTAATTGCTATTTGTATGGTTGTTTTTAATATAATTGATCCTATTTGTTGTAATTCTTCACACTGACTGGATGACTATTTTAGAATTATAGAATAGGTTTTAACTTTATTGTACACAGGCTACAATTAAATCACAAGGGTTTCGCAGAAACAAAATGTACAATGGCCTTATCGCTAAAAGCAATTTTAGGCAATTAGATCCTGCCATGCTATGCCATTCCGAATTCTAACCTACAAAAGTTAAAGTTTTGCTATCATTACATTAACTTTGACTAAATAACCTACAAAAACCTAAAATGATTAAATAACCTACAAATAAAATGGGATGTCTTAAATCACATGTGTATTTTTTTCTTATTTCACTTTTAAAACCTAATGGCTTTTATTCTTACAAATATAGTTATGGGATCAGTAGATAGTGTTCTATGCTCCTCTTAAATGTACAACAATCAGATGAATATTTTTCTACATAGTAATTTGCCTAGTTACTAATGCCATTTCATCAAAGACAGGGCAATCTTAGCATAGTAAATGTGATTTCAAGCCACAAGACATATGAGTAGGGTAGATAGTAGAGCTTGGAACATGTCGCATGTTTAAAGCTTATAATAATTAATTGAATGAATAATTCCATGAAAACTGATCAATGCCCTATGGCTTTCATTTTCTTCAAGAAAACACTTTTTTACTTTACGAAAACAATTTTTTTAAATAATAGTGTATTAAAAAAGAACCTCATATTTGACATAATACAGTATCATAAAACATATTTTTATTTCATAAATCTTAATGATAGATAGATACATTTAGTTAAAGCGTACAAAAAACATTTTTAACAAAATTTTGTAATGATGAAAAATATCTGGCAACCTCTTATCAGAACATAAATGTTGATTTTCAATGATCTGACAATACTCTGTTGACATTAATAAACACAGTCATAATATCCAATCTCTAACGTAAGTTCTCTAAACCATTCTAGGTAATGCACTGCTCCGGCGTCTGGTGCGTATTGGTGTGTTGGATGAGAAGCAGATGAAGCTCGATTATGTACTCGGTCTGAAGATTGAGGACTTCTTGGAGCGTCGTCTCCAGACACAAGTGTTCAAGGCTGGTCTAGCTAAGTCTATCCATCATGCCCGTATCCTCATCAGACAGAGGCATATCCGGTAAGGTTTCTTTTCTATTCAGTTCTTTGAATTACAGATGTAATGTTTACAACATATTGTGATTGATATAACATTAGGGTTGAGGTGACTCGAAGTTGAGTATATTTTTACTGATAGTCAAATCAGTAGATTTGGTACATTAAAATTTATGACAATACACAAGGCCCGACCATACTGTTGTCAAATCATTCACTTAATTATTGACTTTTTTCACAGTACTTGACACCTAAAAATATTAGTCTTTCTTGATTCGTTTTAAAACAAATCTTGAGTACTATTTGAGACTGCTAAGTTGCTAAGCTGATACTTATTGCTTAAATTTGTTTGGTTTATATAAAACCAAAAATTTTTTAGCAATAAGTATCAGGTATTAAATTTAAAAAAAGAACTCACTTATTATAAAATAAATTTAATATTTTTAAATCTGGAAATGCACGGTTACATGAATTTGCATATAATGCCAAGCTCAAACACAGGTGAATGGTGTGAGAGGTGGCCAGTGGCTGCCTGGTTCTGACTTGATATTCTAAAGACCACTTGACCCTCACTTGTGAGATCAATGTCTTGAAATGTTTTAAAAGCCTTTTTGGGCTGAATACAGGTAATGTAGGAGGATCCCTTATTTTGTAAAATATAAGTATGTGAAGCGTAATGAATACGACTTAATTCTAGATTTATTCTCATGGGAATAATTTTGTTTTGCAATAATTTTAAAATCTGTTAATGAAAAAAAATTGATATTACAAGTGTTGCACATTTACATGTATGTTGTTTTTTGTATCCATCCCCTGTGTTTATTTATCACTGAACTAATCTGAAGTTGTTGTCAACAGTGTCCGTAAGCAAGTAGTGAACATCCCATCTTTCATAGTCCGCCTGGACTCAGGCAAGCACATTGACTTCTCCCTGAAGTCTCCGTTCGGCGGCGGCCGGCCCGGACGTGTCAAGAGGAAGAACCTCCGCAAGGGACAGGGTGGCGGAGCCGCAGCTGACGAGGAGGAAGATTAGACCAATAAACAGACTGTTTAAAATCTATTTCATGTATTTTTATTTTTTGGCATTTTCATAATACACAAGTCCTTTTTAGAACAGACTGAATATGACTTCATAAAATATTTAAAACAAGTTAAATAGACTTCAAAAAGCACTAACAAAAGACATTGAGAAGTGAAAAATAATCAATTTCAAACTTAACTGAAGTCGGCCAAGCCCGAAACGTAATATTACCTACTTAAGGATATAAAAAGATCAATTAAAAACGAAATACAAGGAAGTAGGTACCTAATTCAAGTGGCTATTTGGCTCGGCAAAGACTTCAGACTTGAAGGTAGGTAGGTACCTACCTAGTGCCTTGTGAGTGTCACATGTATTGTAGTCATTTTAATTCACTTATTGGATCACTTTGCCGTTAGTCTGTCTGTCAAGACTGTTTTTCTCAGAAACCCGTGGACGCATCAAATTAATACGAAAACTTAGGTACCTATATCTGCAGTCCCTCGAAGCTGTGATAAAGAAAAGCTGTCGACGCCGACTAAAAATTTGATAGTTTATGTAAATAAGCTCATACTTAAGACGTAAAAGGTTTATTTTTAGTTCTTTTCGTCGGTTTAATTTTTAGTTTTACTAAAAAAATATTTATTATTTTATTATGGATGGACAACTAGGTAAATACATCTAGTAGTAGGTACCTATGTTGCGTAAACTTTATTCATTTGCTGCTAGATGTGTTTTTTTGTTAGCTAGATCCACTTAAGCCAGGTCTATTCATTATTTTGGTGCAAGTCAAACGGCCCAAATAAAAGTCATTTTTAAATTATATTAGTTACGTAATATTGGATTTGTCTTGCTTTATTTAAATTGATTTTATATAACATAATAAACAAAATATAGCTAGGTATGTTACTTACTAATAACAAAAATATATTCTAGCCAATTTCTTTAAACTTAATAACAATAACTGAAACGGCTGGTTAATCGTGGTTTGGTTGGTTCATGGTTGAAAACGGCATTTCCGGATGTCTTAATAAAAGCTGTTCCCGGATCCCTCCTATTTTTTCGCAGCAGTACGGCACACCGTGTGATTTTAGTCGGTTCGATTCCGACACACCGCCCCAGTGACGGCCCGAGAGTTTCCACACGCACAAAAAAACAAGGGTTAAACACGGCATCAAATATAAATGTACCTATGGACTTAATTATGGGCATATATATTTATTTAACGTTATCAACAAAAGTGATCCATGGTCTATTCTGGACAGATATGAGTACCAAAACTAAAAAGTAGGTACTTACCTATTATGTATTAGGTAGGTACTTTATAGGTGTCTAGTGTAACTATTTTGAATTACCTAATTTTAGAATATATATGGCGACTTAGCATTTTTTATTATTTCTTGTCTAAATATACTTCTATCAATTTTGAAGTAATTATTATATCTAACTCCCAAGAATGTTATCCAGACCGTATTTGTCTTGAATATTACTTTTCAAATATATTACAGAATTGGTACAAAGACCAAGGCCGCTTTAGGCCATGTCAATTTTGTCATGGCAATTTTGAAGTAATTATTATATCTAACTCCCAAGAATGTTATCCAGACCGTATTTGTTTTGAATGTTACTTTTCAAATATATTACAGAATTGGTACAAAGACCAAGGCCGCTTTAGGCCATGTCAACTTTGTCATGGCAATTTTGAAGTAATTATTATATCTAACTCCCAAGAATGTTTTCCAGACCGTATTTGTCTTGAATGTTACTTTTCAAATATAATACAAAATTGGTACAAAGACCAAGGCTGCCTTAGGCCATGCCTGACATGCCCTTGGGCACACAAAATATTGGGCCCTGTTGGAAAGTAAAAGGAAATAGCTACGTCATATCTTCGAGTCTCCGATCCCATAATCCCTAAAAACCACGGCATTTAACCAGTGTGTCCGACCCGTAATGACATGTAGAATGTGTAGTGTACTTAAAAATATAGGTATTTTCGCTATTAAATATATACAGTATTTGCAAACACGATTTTACTTATTAACGAATACCAAAAAATTATCTATTCCAATAATTTTTGTTCTTTCTTTTCTAGGACGACGATTTGTTCTATATAATATTCTATTTATACCAATAAAAATAAAGCTAAATTTCGCCAAAATAAGCATCCAGCAACATAAGCGTAGATATATACAACTTATTCAGGCATATTTATCATACAATATTTTGTTACAATAATTACAGATATACAGTACGGTGTTTTCGCGAGTGTTAAAATATTGCAGCTGATTAAATCGCGATTCCTATTTCGTCTTACTTTAAGCATCATCTGATAACTCCGCATCTTTTAACTTGGCATTGATCTTCTCCACCTTTTCCCTCTCATCAATTTGCTGTAGGCAGAGATCCAGGATGCGCTCCAGACCTCTGGCAGTTTCCTCTGAGGAATAGATTTCTCTAGCGGGCACGTGAACGAACAATGTTCGCGTGTTGTCTTTGCATAGCGATGTGTAATAGATATATTCGCAAAGGTACCTGAAATAAAATGTTTTTTTATACAGTTTCAAATGACCAAAGAAGTCTGTCAAAGGGGTATCACTCGCACAAAGATCAACCCCGTCCACCTCCCAATGGAAGCCCACAAAACAGTAAACGAACAGTACAGTAAACGTGTTCGGTTGGGTGGAGGTCTTTCGTCAGTCCAGTGTCTCGGGTTTAAACAGAAATCAGTAGGGCAGGAGACGAAAAAAAGAACTTTAGGCTACGAATCTTTAAGATTTCTCTTACGAAATATGAAATTAGATTAGATCTTTGTACTAACTGTAATCGACAAGGTACTCTCCCACTAGAATTCCATCCAATGCACTTAAGCGATGCGGACGGAGCATTTATTTTTGGTAGGAAAATCTATCAAGATTTGGTATTCGCTACGCACCACGCTACAATAAACTCTGTGCCTATTCTATGCCATAAAATAGCTAGGCGTTCGAAATAATTATTTACATTACATATACATACATACTCACGCTTGTATCCCCGTATATAGAGGCGTATTAAACACCCAATTTTTTTAATACAACTATAATTTTTGTCCTACTCAAGTAATAGGGGGCAAGCCTAGTGCCGTCAACCGGGCACTTTAGGAATGAAAGATGAGAAAATTGAGAGAAAGGGAAATTAGGTAAGAAGGGAAGGAGACGGCATAGCTTAAACGGATAGATTGGGGAATGTGAGCAATAGCAATCGAGCAGGTCTCAGTGTCGCATACTTGTAACTCAAACTTGCTGTTGCCTGGAAGTTCGACTCCCCGATCTACTTAGACCTAATTAACCTTCGAATATATTTAGACAAATGTGCAAATCTGCTCGGTGCACTAAATTCAATCTGATAAATCAACCGAAGGCGTAAGGAGGAGCACCATTTCGTGTATTTAATACGCATGGTTAATCTATAGACCTTGGATGAATTAACTGGTTCGAGTCGATGTGCAGGAGACTTTATAGCACAACTTGTAGGCCGTGGTATCTCTCCGGTCGAGCCGGCCCGTATGATCAAACAAAAAGCTCCTCAGCTTTTTTATATTATTAGTATAGAAAGTAATGTCATGTGACAAATGTAAGTACATCCAGTACTTGCCATCAACTTCAAGCTTATCTCACTTAACCCTATCTAGAAAACAAACATTTATCTCGGTATCAGCCGTTGCACTTTGGTGAATTCTGATTTGTCATAAGTACCGCTTTCTATACTAATATTAAAAATGCAAAAGTAACTGTCCGTCTGTCTCTTATGTTTAGAAATAGATGGCTATGTAGTCGTATGTATAGAAATAGATGGGCCCTAGGTGAAGGACATAAGCTACTTTTTGTCGCGAAAATAAAATATGAAGGTGGAGAAATAGGGGATATTTTGTATGATGGTTGTGTGGGAGATATTATAGGCAGATGAAGTCGCAATGGGCACAAGGTAGTAATTTATGTTACTGTGAATGTCCGATATTAGTGAATGTTAAGATGCACCGGTGTATGTCGACAATCAATTGTAATGGTGTAAATCCGAAATTATTTCATTTATTTATTTAAATAGAACATACACTGGTTGATGTTAACATACACCAAGGCGATTCTGTGAATTTTAGATTCAGTGATTTACAATATACGCGAATGTATACACCCACCAGTCTTTCTTCGAAAAGCGAGAAAGCCATACACTTTCGACTGTTTTTTAAATAAATCGGTTCTGGCATTCGTTGTGGTCGCAGTTCCGACCTAACCTAAACCTAGCCATTTCTGTTCAATTGACCTACCTAAGTAACTTTTTCTAAATCCGCTCATAATAAAGATACACCAAGTCGTGGTGTATGATAATATTCACTAGTGAATGAACGAAATCGTAACGAAGAGAATAAATAACGGACATTCACCAGCTAGCTTGGAGGTTAACAGACACCAGACACTGCGCTTCGTACATTTATATACAACTGGTTGCAATCTCTTCATTTGTACCTAATGTAGGTATTTACGGGGCAGGTACGGACAAAGTAACCCACAGATGAAATGGAGTACAAAATTTGCCATTATGCAAATTTTATATCATACTTTCGTGAGTTGTTCTATTTTTGATCAGACATTTGAGTCTGACTAAACGTACAAATCAATGGTAGGTATTTCTTTAACGCTTTACTTAAATGCGACGAAAATCATTCTATAAAGGAATAAGCTAAGTTTAACAAAAACCAGCCAATAATTTATATATTATATTCGTCCTATATGGGTCTGAAAGTTGGCCCACCAAGAAAACGTATGATAGACGCCTGCGCGTACGCGTAGCTGAAATGCGAATGTTGAGATGTATGTGTGGTGTGACTAGGATGGACAAGGTTAGGAATGAATACATTAGACCTTAAAGTAGCGCCAGTGGATGAAAAGTTGAGGAGGAATAGATTATCGTGGCATGAACATGTGATGTGAAGGGATAACTGGGATGAGCAAAATGTGGTGAAAAGTTTCATATACTTATAGAAGTTGACGGATACAAGGGTAGAGGACGACCAAAGAAAAGATGGATGGACGATGTGTAAGAGGATATGACTAGTAAGGTAGTAAGCAGTGAAATGGCGATAGATAGAGTAAAATGGAAGAAGAGGACGCATTACACCGACCCTAAATAAATTTGGGAAACGTCTAAGAAGATGATAATTTCACATATTTTTTTACCTGCCAGCATCTTTGGAGACCTGCGTCGTTATTTTGCTATCAGGCTCACTTCCATTAAACTCTTTGCTAATCCGCTCTACATCCAACTTGCTGTGAATCCTGATGGCCCCTTCAGCAGTACAGACGTTGTCAACAGGGCATTTGTTGAAATAGTCAAATTTCTTGTACCCTTTCCGATGAGCCTGTGACTCCAGGTCGAAACACGTAGCTTGACCTGATACTCCAACGTGTATCATTAGCTGTAAAAAACATGCTACTTAGAAAAACCTTACGAAACATGCTAAAAAATTACTACTTTTTAAATTAGTGACTACCGCCGCCCATGGACACCTGCAAGTTAAGAGGCAAGTGCCGGCCTTTAAGGTGGGAGTAGGGAAGGTGGAGAGAGAGGAGAGGAGGGGAAATACATACGTGCCGAAGCATGGTCTCCATAATAATATTTGATGTCAGGTCATGTTTCTATTCAAATGTAGTAAGGGAAAGAGGTCCTTGTGAAAGGATTATGTTGATTGATTTATAGATAAAGTGGATTTATTGAATATATTATAACCTTTTCTGAAACAGTTTACCTATTTATCTTCATACTGTAGGATTGGCCATGCTGCTTTTATCTCTATAAGTAGAAGTGAATACTCGCTCTGTTAAAATTTTCCATACTTGAGTAATTGAAAGCAAATGGCAGAATGATTATAGTGTAACATTTCACTGTCAATATTAAAATATAGTGATTTAATAATCGAGTCCTCTATGCAGAGTATGTCTCCACACAGAGGAAAGGGCCGCCCATGTTATCCTGGAGTGTGAGGATGCGGCCACACAACCGGCAAGTATCCATGCAGGTGAAAGGTCACTCCTAGAAGCTTGTGAACACCCCAGGAGGCTTCTGTGCTTCTGGAAGGAGCTAGGCTGGCTCAACTAGTCAGCCTATCTGAATGCATAATGGACCGCGTATGAGTCTAAATGCAGAAACAAGAGCCCTATACCAATCCCAATTAATAATCGAGTCATATGCTTTGAAAAGTCACATTCATCAATCATTTACAATCAAAACTATTTTATAACATTGTGTAATGGCTTTTGCCTGTAACTTTGTTCTCATTAAAATAGATTTAGTCAAGATTGACAACATCCTAAAAGTTATATTTCTACCCTATGTGCTTCTCTGTACGCCTGGTAATGTGTATGCAAAACTTCATGATAATTACAGACAAACAGACAGAGTACCTTTCGCATTTATAATATTAGTAAGGTGATTATCACAAAATTTGAGAACTAATTTTTATTAGAGTTTTTTGTCTGCTAAATTTGTATTAATTACTATTTATGTACAATTATGAACTACTTCCTACTTTCTTAACATTATTTAATGGCAACCATTTGGAAATATAAAAAAATAATATATTATGCATTCTGAAAGTGTTAACTCCACCAACTAATATTTACATGTAGACATAATATACATATAATATAATTTATTTACAGTAGAACGTTATTAACTGATAATAAAATAAACTTTAATTTGGTTGATAAAATTCAAAGTATTTACAAACTTCGAAGCGCGACACAGGAGCTCAATACAGACGATCTTTTAGAAAAAATGGAAAAACTCACTTTAGGGGTGTGCGTTTCCCATAGTGCGGGCACAAATTCATCCACGTTTTCGTAGGTGACTGGTATTTCAAGAAGCACCAATTCTACATTATGTTTCTTCTCAATTTCATCTTTATTCATAATCTTCACAGCTTCCCAGCTGGCGTTTACTGGATGACCTAAATAGGGGCCGAAACCAGTCACTAAGACGATTGGTTTGAACATAGAATCAAATTCGTTGAACATGTTGTCTGATTAATATTAATATTTAACGCCGACAAGTAAACAAGTATTTGCTTTGAATTTCTAAAATGTTATCACTTTTGACATGTAAAGTCAGATGATTTTATTTTCTTGATGTTGACTACATTGGGCGCTCGTTCAAAAACTAAAATAATATCTTATTTCTTTTATATTCAGTGTACGTGCATACTCATAAATATTTTAGGTCTACCCAAGTCTACCAGAATCCCAAGTCAAGATAAAAAAAAAGGCAGTCATTGTCAGTCATGGGACTCATGGGACTGCCGACAGATAGGTATATATAGGTACTTTATTTTTTGTTTCATTTTAGTTTCCTTGTGGGAACGAATTTCGAAGAGAGAAATGTAGGCTTATTATAGCACGAGATAGAGGCGATGAATTTTATAAATCTAATAAGCGTAATTTGTTCAGTACAATTTAGTAAATAAGACATATACGTTAATAAGAAAGGTTTTAGCAGAATTTTTAAATTAAGTGTACTAACGTTTGATTTTAAAATGGAATAATGATTAAGGACTGTTGTTTTCGTTGTTTTAGCAAGTAAATATAGAAAGATGGCAAGAATCAAATAGAGAGCCAAAGATATCAAAACAATTGTGACATTTTTTTTGCCACACTCGCTACAGTAGGGCTAGAAAGAGCGTTAATTGTGATGATTATTGGGTAGATAACTGGATTCGTAGTTCGTTATTTATTAACGCCTTCCGGGACAATAAAGTGAAGGTGAAAATTGTGATACGACACTTAAGAATTCCTTACATTTTTTTTACCGTCGCTGGGCGTATTGGTGTTATCTTACATCTTTCTTTTACTGGTGGTGTGACGATAGCGGCTATAAGCGTTATCGTCTCTAGGCGGTGTGTTATATCCAGCAATGAAATGATGCACGTTGTATATATTCCTCTTGTGAGAATAGACCCGTGCCCAGCAGTGGGACGTTAATGGGTTGTTGATGAAAAACAATTCAAATTTACCTACATAATGAACGTTATTATATCCATTAATTTGCATATGAAATACCTTTCACGATGTGTAGTTATTAGCTATAAGTAACAAAAGACCATAAGAAGTACAAAACATTCTAAAAAAATACAATTTGAGTCACAAAAACACAAACTCGCATGTCATAAGACGACCACTGTAGAAACTAATTTGTATCGGTGGGTACCGCCCACAGACGTTTTGTCACTGTATGTAAGTGTAAGCCCGTATGTAAGTCTGTGCATGCATGAGCCTCAACATAAAACTTAATCGTGAGCTTTGGTATGACATCTCTGTAGAAATGAATTAACGCAACACGACACTAGTTCACGTGATTCCTTAAAACAGTAGGTATGTAAACTGGTCGGCTGTAGACGGGCGGCATGTTTCGTCAAGATGCCTGCCTGTGGTCGTAATGCCATATCAATCTAACTTAAAATTACGGCTATCGACGTGTTGTCCCGGAACGTGTTAAAAACATTTAAAATGTGCATATTGCAAAGATTATTTGTTAGCTAAAGATAAGTTGAGATTCCACAAATTAATAGAAATAAAAGATTTTGCAGGTTTGTGCTATGCATTTAATGATGTATTTTCACTTTTTCGAAAGTCAGAGACCATTTAAGAAATTTTTTTTTTTTTTATAGTATAGGGGGCAAACGAGCAGACACGTCACCTGGTGGTAAATGACTACCGCCGCCCATGGGCACCTCCAATTCGAGAGTCACAAGTGCGTTGCCGCTCTTTAAGGTAGGAGTAGTAGAGTGGGAAGAGGCGGGAGAGGGGGAGGACGGGAATAAGGGAGAGGGAAGGGTTAGGGCTTCCGGTAACATCACTCACGCGGCGAAATTCAATGCAAGCATTGCTTCACGGCCGGTTTTCTGTGAGGTCGTGGTAACGAGCGGAGTCGAGCCGGCCCATACGTGCCGAAGCATAGCTCTCCCACACGGACTCTCTTCAGACTGGTGGATGTGTCAAAGAGAAAATGTGCATTTCTATTTAAAAACAGTTTAACCTTGTTGATATTTTTTTGTTGGAATCAACGAACATTATCAAGAAAAACCCCTGAATTTCGGAAGGCTGTTACTTAAAAATGAATGGACGCCTATCACTATGCAACAAAATTAAAAACTGCTGAAACGCAGGATTATTCCAAACAAGTTAACTTTATTTAAAGGTACATAAAGCACTAACTTTTAAAATGTTTTTTTCTTTATTAAATCTTTCCTATACATATTTTAACAAAGCAGAAGTACAATCAGAATTAATTATACCAACAGACGTTTACAATAAAAATTTAAAACAATTTAATCTTTTTAGTTAAGATGTACGGTTTTACTCACGTGTATATTTCGGGGATGCCCGACTAGTTTCGGACCCGACGGGGGCCCTTTATCAAGGGGTGAGGCGTCCTGCCGCGCTGGTTGCAGGTGCCAGACTAGATTGTTGTCTGTCCCACCGATTCATTTGTCGTATCGACCGCCGGGATGTGGACGCCTGCGCTTCCATTGCGTTATGTGTTGCGAAGTCTTTTATTGCAGGCACCGTGGTGCATACTGAACTGACTATGTCAGTGTTTGGAGCCGTAACAGTTTCGTGGGACATCAGTTTCAAGGACGGTCGCCAGGCTGGAGGTAATGCCCACCCATTGTCTCTATTGAAGTTCGGACGACGGCTTATTTCGATTGCCTCTCGTATTTTCCGTCATTGGTAAAACCTAGGATTTACCAAACTTTCATGGTAAAAGCCCGAAAAGTTATCTCTTCTTTATAAAATTCGGACTTTTACCAATAACGGTTGGTGAATCTTAGGATTTACCGGTAAAACCTAGGATTTACCAATTTTCGGGCTTTTACAGTAACATCAATACTTCATTCTTTATTAGCGACATTTTTTTTTTTTTCTATTAAAAAGATAACTCCCGCATTAGGAATTACTCCTGTGTCGCGGGGGACTTTACAAACATACAAATAACGGACACAAAGAACACCCAGACTCGGGTGGGAATCGAACCGACGACCTATGGCATAGCAGTCAGGGTCACTAACCACTAGACCAACAGGCCAGTCTATCACTAATACTGTCGAATGGTGGAATAATACAGTGGTTTTTTTTCAAAAATGGGTTCGATTCCTGGCTAGGAATATTGATTTTTCAAAAATCCAATGATGCAGTTTTACTTTGAGTACCTTTCGCTATTTCTCATAGTTTCGAATTTGACCATGCGCGCCCACTTGAAATATTCGCCCCGTATCTATCTATTATATATATTAATACGTGAAGCGAAAACTTTGGATCCCTTTTTACGAAAATTGGGCGGACGGAGGAGTATGAAATTTCGCCCACTTATAGTTTATACAGAGAAGAAGTGACGAATGCTAAAATTTTGCTACAATATTTGCTACAAAGTTTAAAAAAAATGCAAAAACGGGTACATACAACTATGAGTGTTCAGTATATATTTTGACCTGTCATGGTATAAAAGTCTATACAATGACAGGTCAAGTAATATTGGCCAATGAAATAAACCATGGTCGAAATTCGACCACCACGCGATCTCTAGTATAAATAAACGTGCTATTAGTACCTACTAGATTAAACTAGATAGAACCAAGTTCGCGTTTATTTCTGGATTGTTTGAATGGATCTCGCTCATTTTTAGAGCTGTCAGTGTTCCGTGTAGAGTACCTATTTCTGAATGTGACAGTAGTAGAATCGTAGAATGTTGTTGGATTATATTTTTATAAATGTTGTTTAAAACAAATAATAATTTTTGGTTTTCGGTGGTATGCCTTGAGCATATTTCAAATAGGATAGTCTATGGTACCAAAGTGCTCTGTGTGCAAATATTTTGGAAATCGAAGTTACAAATAATTGAAGTTTTTACGCAATGAATAACAAGTAATAATAATGCATTCTAGAAATCTGGTACTGATACGCGAAGGAGCGTAATATAAGGTATGTTATAAAGGTCAGAATGTAAAGCACATACATACATACACACATACCTACGCACATTCACGCCTGTATCCCCGCAGGGGTAGGTAGGTGCGTATTAGACCCCACATTTTGCCAAAGCACAGATAACATAATACTATACTAGTAAATGCGCAGGTGTCTTTTTTTTAATACTATTTCGGCGGCAAACAAGCATACGGCCCACCGGATGGTAAGCGGTTACCGTAGCTTATGGACGCTTGCAATTCCAGAGGACTCGCATGCGCGTTGCCGACCCTTTAAAAACCTTTACACTCTTTTCTTGAAGAACCCCATACTGTAGGCCCTCGGGAAAATCGCGGCAGGGAGCTCATTCCACATCTGGAGCATTCGCTAGAGAAAATTCCTCTGGAACCGTACCGTGTGCGACCATGTATTTTTCATTTTGGATGCCAGCTTAGGCTTGGCTTCCAAGTGATGACGAAACTACCACGCCTTAACTACTCGACCGATCGTCGTGAAAGCACACACGTTGTGTGTCGTGTGTCGTGACGTGTCACGGGTACAGACAAGGTCATAGGGTTTCATCCAGAAAAAATACTGTTCCCGAGGGATGGAAAAATAACATATATATACGCGAGCGAAGTAGCGAAGCTAGTAATCTTATAAACGTACGTTTATCGTGGGAGAGCCATGCTTCGGCACGTATGAACCGGCTCGACCGGAGTGATACCACAGTCTCACAGAAAAACGGCAGTGAAGCAATGATTGCATTGCTACAGTGCGGAGTGAGTGAGGTTACCGGAGGCCCTAACCCTTCCCTCTTCCCTTCTCTCCCCCTCTTCCCCCTCCCCCTACCTTAAGGCCAGCAACGTACTTGTGACTCTTGAGTTGCAGGTGCTCATGGGCGGCGGTAGTCATTTACCATCAGGTGACCCGTCTGCTTGTTTGCCCTATATATCATAAAAAAATGTATGTAGTAAAAAAAAAAAGGTTTAACCAAGTTCGAGAGCCCATAGTATTAGCTATGTTTAGTTTTGGTCTAGATAGCATTTTGTTAAATGTATTCTATCACGTATCCGTATTATGTGCGCTATGTTAAACATGTTAACACATTTTGTGGTTAAAAAACATAATTCTTGTTTATAAATATTACAGGAAATTACGTTTAATTGATTCATTCGGGGAAAACACGAAGCAACTGAAAATACGTATATTTAATAGAATAAGTTCTAGGTCAATATTTTTAGAACAACAACAAAATCCGTTATGACTAAGATTTAATAGATCCAAGTGTGAAATATGTATGTAATACAAATTCCGCTGGTATTTACCTCAGACCACATTCACAACTGAACTACGACGGACTGCTAGCAAAAGTTACAAAATGGTCGTTTTGGTGACGGGTTTTGGTCCATACGATATTGGCTTTGACAAAGCCGAAGTAAATGCAAGTTGGGAGGGAGTTCAGATGATCGATAAGGAAGGAATCGAAACAAAATATGGGATCCAGATGATCGTCCAACATTTGTCAGTAGATTATGACGAAGTACAAGCGAAGATGACAGAGCTATGGGATGAGCACAAAGATTTTGATGTGAGTTTATTTTATTTTTTTTATACATGACGAGAAAATCTATGGGACTTCGATAGGGCTTATTGTTCCATGAGAATCTTAAAGTGGGGTAAATGAGTTAATATCGAATGACGAACCTTCTTAAGCGAAGCAAAGTAGTAATTGTAAATATCTAGTGTTTTATTACTTAAAGAAAAATTTAGATATTAGATATTACATTATTTTGTTAAAAGAAGCATGTAATGAATGAACTCTGGTACCCAAGCTAAAATTAAACTTGTGTTATGGGTACCAGCGCCTTCACAGTATTCACTCAAAAGTGCAAAAATTCCAGCCAGGTAAAACGTGGTTTCTTTTTTTTTTTGATAGTATAAAATAAATTATTAAATCAATAAAGGAAAAAATTGTAATTATAATAACCAAAGCACATAATAAAACGAAGGATATTTGTGTTATTTTGTGAATGTAGCGCAAGTGTGTGTAGCAATGTAGTTTCTTCAACATTTTATTTCGGCAAGGTTATCAGGTATTCCTTAACTACTAATGCCGACTCTTTTCACTTTATTTTGCAGTTAGTAATGCACGTTGGATTGCTAAAAGATATACAGGATCTCAGGATTGAAAAACAAGCATGTAAAGAATCCTATTTTGTTGGGGATTGCAAAGGATGTTGTCCAGTGGACTTTGAACATCCCCTCGGAGAGAAAGAAGCTGTGTTTAATACTTCCTTGGATGTCGACGGTATCTTGGAGGAATACAACGCTAAACCGCCGGAGCAACTGTTGGCTGAAGTTTCGGACGATGCTGGAAAGTGAGTAGCTATAACTATATTATATTTGCTGTTGAAATTAAAGCTCGCATTTGCATATTGTTAAGAAAGATTCCCTGTAAAGTTATAACCCTTTCATAAAAAAACCGGACCAGTGCGAGTCTGACTCGCGCACCGAGGGTTCCGTAAGCAAACAAACTTGTATACGTCCATCTCGGGAATCAATTCTCAAAGACTTTGCCCGTCTTTTTCGAAAGAAAGAAAGTGAACAATCCAACCGTAAAATAGAAGTTTGTAAACACAGAAACTTTTTTTTTATGTGATATAACAACAAATTAACGACTTTCGGATTTTTTCTTTCACTTGTGTTGTCAGACCTTGCTTCTTACCAAATATCATAATTCTAGGTAAATGGGAAGTACCCTATAGGTTTTCGACCCAAAACCTATAGGGTACTTCCGGTTGACCTAGAATTGTCAATTTTGGTTAAAAGCAAGGTCTTACAGCACAAGTAAAGGGGAAATTCCAAAAATAAAATAAAAAAGTTGAAAATTAAGGTAAATTTTGGTACTTACAAGTTTTCATGAAAATCTAAATTTGCATATATCTTTTTATCGTGTTGACTCAGGACCTTGATTTTTATACACCTAATAGGTACTATAGACCTCAGTATCTGGTATAAATGTCAACTTGCTAGGTCCACCCGTTCTTGAGAAAATCGGTGGTGACACACGGACAGACAGACGGACAAGAGAGTGATCTTATAAGGGTTCCTTTTTTTACCTTTTGAGGTACGGAACCCTAAAAACAACACTCAAGTAATAGTGTTTTGTGTGCTGGTGGAAAGGACCGCATTTAATTTCGTGTAAATCTCTCAACCCACGAGATCTGTCAGATTTTTCAAAAGTGTCTTGAGGTGTTTTTGTTAGGTACCTTGGTTAGTCTTTTACTAAAAAAATATAGTCAATTGTTAACTAGATGTCACGTTCACACATGAGAAACTTAAGTTAATTATAGGAAAGTGATGATAAATAATATCCAGTATGAAAAGAAGGACTGAAAGAAAGGTATTAGCAGTTCACGCGCAAAGCGGCTAATACCGAAAAATATATATTTTGAAAACATAGGCCTTTGGTTACGAAGTAACTATTATCTTATCTGTGAAATATTACTTAATTCGGTGATAAAAATATGTTTGGTTTAATCCTCAACAGATTAACAGGGCAATAGCCCTTAAATATCTTTTGAGGACTGATAATAGAACTTTCATTGTGAGTTTTAAGACCAGTAGTCTCCAAGTAGTTCAGCTTACATTCGCTAGATGATGCTGCAGTAAATTATTACTTTTTGGATATAACCTTACAATAAAAAAAAATTGTTCCAGGTTTTTGTGCGAATATGTTTACTTCACATCACTGTATCACTCAGCAACAAAGAGGGTATTGTTCGTCCATGTTCCTCACGAAAAGTACTCGCACGAACAAATTGCAAAGGGCCTAGAACGACTACTTGAAATTAGCTTGAAGCATTGTATCAACTAGCAGCTAATGACAAAGCACTTGAATTTGGTTCAAGACATATTTCTCTTTAATATTCTACTGAATGAGGAGTATCTAACGTGCAGCATTTGATTATTTTTCTGTAGGATTATTCCTAGGTTACCTGTCAACCCACTAAGAATATTGAAAAAAAAAATAGGCAGTCATGGGACTGCTGAAAGAAGTGAAAACTTAAAACGTCACATTAGCAGGTTGGTGACATTAATTAATAAGGAACTGACAGAACTCAATGTTTAGATTAGCGCCCTCTGGTGGATCTATATATGTATTATTAGCGTGACGATCACGAGTTCAGTGCTTTTTCCTCATAGCAAAAGTGCACAAACGTGCCTAAAGAAGTTTTCACTCCAAAAAAAAAATCCCGTCCAGAAAGAAAAAGTAGGCTGACATGTCCTTATTGGATAAATGCCCTAAAAAAAAAATATAGATTAAAAAACAAAAAGAAAAAGTAAGTACTTACAGAATTCCTACTGGCATTACGTAACAGAAAAAAAAATCACTAGAAGGCAGGGGACATCAGAATAATGTCAGGCCGAATTATATCGATTTCTGACCGAATTATGACTACTTCGGGGAGTGTTCCCGCGTGTCATATAGTATTAGTTCATAAGTAATATAATTATGACCTGTTAAAGTTCAGTTGCAGCCCTGGCAGCTTCTAGTACAAATTGTAATTGCTTTTGCCCTTATTATTCGTTAAGGCATTTTATATTCATACTTTTTTTAAATGTTAGTATGACTGGCATTAAACGGTTTTATTGTGTAAGTTGTAAGCTGAAATTTTAATTTCCTAGAATTCCTTGAGAACCTCCCCAATTTTTATCCACTGAGAATAACCTTCCTGGTACAGAATCTGAGAACAGAGCTTTAAGTGCCGTTCTAATATTGCATAATCACAGAAATCTAAATAAGAGAAATGGTATGTAGCGCTGGGATCTATCGTGAACGGTGTCGCCAGCACGGTGCTACACCTACATACACAAATAATCACTACACAATCACGCGTACATTTGCGCCGAGAATGTTATCCAAAGTGAACTAAGCCGTATGAATATTCACTAAGATTGATATTACGTCGTATTGGTCCGCTCACTTCACACAAGGATAACAGATTCTGCATTTGTGTTAGTGATTGCGTAATCTACACTAGCGCTTTACTACTGGGAATAGGTACCGTAATACCAGGGAACCAAAGAATAATAAAAGACAGTTATAAGTGTGTACGTGCTTTATTGTTAAATATAATTTATTCTTTAAAAAAATATAAACAGGATTAAGTATTTAAAATTACTGTCCTGTAAAATGAAGATATATTTATTCAATAACTATCTTTTTGGAACTAATTCAATAGCATTTTTTGCGTAACAATTACAAAATAAAAGAATAAATGTAATGTAGGTTATCCTGATTTTTCTAAAAGTACTATATTTTTTTGCAAGTTTAAAAAAAATATATAATTTTTCCCAAAAAAGGTGGCTCAAAGCTGAACTTACTACATTGAACAGTTTCCATATGTTAACTGTAGGTACTGCAGTTTTTAACAGAATACGTAGTTGATTTATTGAAGTCATCCTCCGTAAAATGAATCGAATAAATCCGACTATAAATAAGTTGTGGGGAACCAATTTTTTTTCCCGTGACATATATCCACTTATCTTTCGTATCTGCATTCTACGGGGAATACAATAATATCTTCCCATAAGCAATCAATTTTTCATAATGTTTGATTTTTACACCACTGTCACTAAAATAACACTTTCGTAAATATGAAGAAATTAAAGGTTGACGAGATCATACGTATTCTCCACAACCGTCTTGGGCTCTGAGTTGCGCGACACAGATCTCTACTATTCGCTCCAGACCTCGGGCTAATTCTTCAAATTCCTGTTGACACTTCCTGGGAGGCACGTGGATGAACAGAGAAGACTTGTACTCGTCCGGTTGTTGACATAGCGAAGTGTAGTAAATGTATTCGCAGAGGTAACTGCAAATAATTATAAAATTCAACTAAAAAAAATAAAAAAAATAATCGAATTATTGCACTGTCATCGGTCTTTGACAAGTGTGCAAAATTTGAATGAAATCTGGCCGTTTAAAGTGGGTCAAAATCGCGCCCAAAGGAGTCGGTTACAAACATACAAGTGAAGCTACTATAAAGCGTGTAAAAAGCAAGTACTTGTAACAGATAGTCCCAAAAGCCTTCTATTAAAGTGGGCACTGTGTCGACAACAAGGCTCAAGGTACTTCTAAAAGGTTTTCTTGGAAATGGATATATGTACCCAGAGTCGCAGAGGGCAGCAGGCAGTGGCGTAACTATACCATCTGGGGCACGTGGCTAATTCATCGGATGTTTGTGAGCCTGACTCGCACTTGGCCATTATTTTCTTACGGATGTGTTCAAATCTTGATAATTCATTTATATAATTCGTCTATCGGGGCCTTTGGTACCCGGAGGCCCTCTCAGGCCGTGGGTCCGTGGTATTGCCCGCTCTGCCACCCTACTGTTACGCCACTGGAAGCAGGAAATAATTAAAGTCTCAATCTGCCTGTAATTCTATCTGTGGTCAGGACAAGAGACTTGTTGAAGATAATTATTACTCAAAAGCACAAAGGAAATACTTTTTAGTAGTAGTCCTTTTTAAGGAAAAGGCCTAAACTGGAATAGTTTAAAGTATTACATATTATAAACGTACTTTCCAGCTTCGTTAGAGATGTCAGCTTTTAAACTATCCTCAGGTAGACCGTAATTGAACGCGTCGCAGATCAGGTCCACTTGTAGGTCAGTGGCTATGTTCTCCGGTCCCAGCGAACGGTTCATATTTCCTGCCGGTATTTTGTGAGTATCATCTTTTAGAGTATAGGCCATTTTCCTCGCTTGTGTCTCCAGCGTGAAGCCCTTTGTTATATCGGATACTCCCACGTGGATTATTAACTATAAGTAAAAAAGTGAAAATTATTAACCGTAAATTAGTCTAGTACTGTTACGCAACGTTGGGTACGTCGCTAAATGTATGATTTATTATGTAAGCCGTACTAGGCCAGCAATGGTTTTTGTTTTAATAATATGGTGAATTTAATATTTCTTCATCATAAATATCAGTGTACCATATTTGCTTTTTTTTATTATTATGGCTAAATATAGTTTAATTATTGTAGTTACTTATAAAATAAGATGTCCTCTTTCATATAATTCATTTTAAAGCTGTTATTTCTGCAAACACCCATTGAACAATGCGCATTTCGTAGTATTTTTAAGTGGGAGAGCCATGCTTCGGCACGTATGAGCCGGCTCGACTCCGCTCGATACCACGGCCTCACAGAAAACCGGCAGTGAAACAATGCTTGCATTGCTTTTCGCCGCGTGAGTGAGGTTACCGGAGGTCCTAACCCTTCCCTCTCCCCTATTCCCGTCGTTCCCCTCTTCCCCTATTCCTTTACCTACCTTCCTACCTTAAAGGGCGGCAACGCACTTGTGACTCTTGAGTTACAGGTGCTCATGGGCGGCGGTAGTCATTTACCATCAGGTGACCCGTCTGCTCGTTTGCCCCCTATACCATAAAAAAAAAAGTATTAAAAAAATGTTAGAGAAATGACGCGGTCGCTGGTTGACACTCGATTAAAGACAGAAATGAATAACAAGCACAATTTACGCCAGATACGGGAGCACGCGCCACGCCTACTTAACAAATCTCCCTTGATCTGTGGTGTAATGAATACCGATTTCTTTCTTCAAGAGGAAACTAAAGGTTTCGCTTGTCTTTATAGTCAAGTGTACACGGTTGCAGGGTGCATCTTTCATATACATTCTGACAGTCAAGTCCGGTTTTGTGTTATGTGTATCATAAAGGTCAGTGGATCGCAATCAATTCGCACTGACTTCAAGTAAAAACTCAATTTCTCATGAGATTACGTTCTATACTTTAATCGTGAGACTGAGAAGAGACAGAGTCGGATGTGCTTAACATCCGACTCTGTCTCTTCATCTCTTTTTTTTTCAGCCCGATGTTGAAGACTCGTCGCAAGTAAAAGTAGGGTAGAAACACTGCCCTAGTTTTTTAAAAAGAGGACAGTATCGGCTGTGACAGTTTGTTGTCTTTTTAACAAGAACAGTAGAAATGAAAAAAAAAAAACAAACTGTAACGCGTGCGTGAAAAGTAAAGGAAGAAAGTGTGTGTGTACTTATGTACGCACGTTAGAAGTTATACTTTTATGTAGTTAAATAAAGTTTATTTAAATATCATAATAAATAATACACACCGTCAATTAACCTCAAATTCTACAAACGTACTCAAAGGAATATGTAAAAACCATTTTTATCACTTATAAACCCGCCCCGGCTTTGCACGGGTACAAATTATACTGTCTATTAGTGAAAACCGCATGAAAATCCGTTCAGTAGTTTTTCAGTTTATCGCGAATAGACAGACGGACAGACGCGGCGGGGGACTTTGTTTTATAATATGTAGTGATTTAGTGATAATACATACCGTCAACTAACCTCAAATTATACAAACATACTCAAAGTAATATGTAAGAACCATTTTTATCACTATCGTGAAGTTGGTAACTTTTTTTAAAAAACTAAAATATTGACTAGCTAACTTTAGGATGTCGGTTTTTCGTGACGGTGTGCGCGCGCATCGTCAAAATTTACTCTCATCATTTTTTCATAACGCGCCAAAAGAAGTATAACTTGCAAACTGGTATTAGAAAAAATTGCTAGTCTTGTTAGTCCGATATCAGTTAGCCTTCCACGTTCGTACGTACGCACGTAGGTAAATCTGATGTCATCCGTATTCACCAAAACTCAAACAGTACCATGTCCAGGCCGGAAACCTGATTGATAAGGATTCAGATGGTTATTTTTAACTCGCTTCCAATCCACTTGTAACTTAAAAAACAAATCTTATGAGTTAATTAATTTTAACCTACTTCTGACTGTCGTATCGAAATGACACTGTATGTGTATGTAGTTTGAATGACAATACAATAATTTGGCATCTAATGATGGAGCCAAGAGGTGGACAGTGAAACTCTTCGTAAACTCCTCGAGTTTGGGCTCCAATGATTCGTTTTGTCATGTTCATCAGCTACGAAATGCCAAATTATAGCATTGTTATCCGAACTACATATACCTACACACAAAGTTTCATTTCGATACGAGAATTAGAAGTAGGTAAGTTAAAATTGACTCACAAGATTTGTTTACAGACCTAGTTACTCGTAGTTATATATTATACAAGTGAAGCTAATAAAATAATAAAAAAAAAACTTCTATCGTCAGCAAATCTATTACTTACATGTGGCTGATAATCTTTCCACATCTTTGGTATGATCTTGTCAACATAATTGTATTCCACTGGCACCCTCTTGGTTATGAGAGTGATATTTAGCCTTCTCTCCAACTCATCTTTGTCCATCAGTTTCACGGCCTCTCCACTTGCATTGATTCTATTTGTAGACGTCGGACCAAAGCCAGTTACTAGAACTCTTTTCCTGTCGGGCATGCACGGAGTATAATCCATTTTAAGTCAACGGATTATCACTTTTTTGCAAACGTCTGTTTTGCACTGCGAATACGCTCCGAGTGTAAATTAAAAAAATAAAAGGTTACCTATATATGTTATGCGATCTACGTAACTTGAATATAATATATACAATAAATATTTTCCTTTTCAGTTATTTACTTATTGCTTTAATGATGAGTATAACCTATTTTGTGGTAACGGGAAATTTGAGGATGACAATAATAATTGTAATATAAATGGTTTATATAATATTAGGTAAGTTTAAATACGTAATACGAGGAGGAGAATTATTTAATGTTTGCTCTGGAAAAACCTCAAAACTGATAATATGTGTAGGTATTTAGAATTGCCATCAGCTGTATTCTTTTCGAAATCAATCAACACTTAATTCGCTAGGGTCCTTATTCAGCTGAACATATGATATGAGTACATTCATTCCTACACTACTAGTACTACTAGTCCTGGTTACTGTAAGAGGCGATGCCCCTGTTCAGCTTCTCCAATTTTAGAAGACATCTGCTTCAAATGTCACTCTGACACGCAGAGACATCCATGTAAGTGGTCTTACCTATACCGTATATTCAGTGGCGTAATTATACCATCCGAGGCCCGTGGCTAATTTATCTGATGGGGCCCTTCCTTAGGTGCCACCACACACACCGCCGACCGCTGATAGAATGGATCAGTTTTCGTCGATCATCAGCTGTTACCACATCAATCGGTCTAAAAAAACCCACCACACAATTCGATCGATGGCATCGATCGATTGGTGTGCTGACACCCTTAAATCTAATAAGATTCAGGGTGTCAGCACATTATAAAAATAAACCTACAAGCCTTATCATGCTTATTGGTTTATTTTTATATAAATTACCAGTTAAAGTGACAGGTTGCACGACATTGAAATTGAAAACAATTTTTTTCATTGCAAGGAAACGCGATCCAATTCTGAATACACGATAGAATACGTTCACTTTAAAGATCGGAGGTTTTCAATTCGACAGTTTTTTTTGTGTGTATATGAAGAATACGGCTTATTATAATTTATCATGATATAGGCACATATATCGTTGATACTTTTAACTAATGTTAATTATTGCTTTTGAATCCCATGACGCGATCTGTTCTCAAGAAGTGAGACGTGTTCTGAACTGAGCGATGTATTTAGGGTTCTCAAAGGTACTCAAAGGGTGCCAACAGAACCCTATTACTAAGCCTTCGCTGTCCGTCTGTCTGTCAGCGGACTGTATATCATGTGCCGTAATAGGTAGACAGTTGAAATTTTCAGAGTGGGTATTTCTATTGCCGCTATAATAACAAATAATAAAAATGAAAGTCGACCCGATATACAAAAAACATGATATTTTTCGTAGCTCTTGAACTGAAGTACTAAGAAGATAACATTTTTATCCGACTTCCAAAAAGGAGGAGGTTCTATGTTCGTCTGTATGTATTTTTTTTGTGTATGTTCATCGATATTTTCGCCAATTGTGAACCGATTAAAAAAATGCTTTTTAGTTCAAAAGGGTATACTCCCGAGGTAGTCCCATTATCATCAAGTCAGGGTCTGATGTTGGAATCTCAACGAAATCGAGGAAAAACTAACAACGTAATAAAATCTTAGAAGTCAATTTTGACACACATCCCGGTTTCTGATTGAGCTGAAAATTTTCATACTTATGTAAGTTTAGTAACAATGCAATAATCTGGTACTATTGAACTGATCTGATGATGGAGTCAGGAGGTGGATAGTGGAACTCCTCAACGGTGAACAGCAAAGACACGAAATTTTACAAATGGATTTTTCCGCTCTGCCACCCTATTGTTACGCCACTGCGTATGTTTCTCACGATGATCATCATACCTGATAGTTCCGCAAAAAACTGCCCATTATTTAAAGTAGGCACTTACCGGGGGGACCGAGCTTCAAATCGTTTTATTTTCAGGAAAGACAACAAAAGGTATAGACAAACCAACCAACCAAAATATTATCCAAGTCGGTAGAGCCGCTTCGGAGATAAACGAAATATATTTATCTACCTACCTATGTGTACCTATAAAATAATTACTCGTAAAAAGTTATTAAATATATCTATTTAAAGGTAAAGCCTGGATTACCTCGTCTTGTACTGCGAAGTCCACGGACATGAGGTACGCCCAGACTCGAACAACTATCTGTGAGTTGTATACATACCTGTATGGTTCCAGACGTTGATAGGAGCCACAAATATTGAATCAGATTAAGTTATGGAGGCGATTATTTCAAATCTTTACGCCATCGGAGAAGTTGTAGTTGATATTTTGGGGTTTAGTTATGCCTAACTAGCATCCAGGTGTTGTTGGTGTGTTTGTTTCCCTTTTACACATTAACTACTCAACCGATCAACATGTAACATGTTTGTAAACAACTATACACATTATCAGGGGTAAATAAAGGGTACATTTTAAACCAGAAAAAAATCCTTAGGGACAGATAAGATAATAGTTACTTCGTAACAGATACATCATACATCACTCCTATACAAAAGAAAAAATACCTACGCTATAATACCTAAAAAAATATAAATATGGCAGCTGCAACGAAAACTAAATCTTGTGCAGATTTGTCGAAAATGCCCACCGCGCGACACTCGCTCTTGATTATAAAAGAAATAATAAAAGAGTTTATTTATTTTATAATCGAATATGAGTGTTCATAGAGAGAACGTTTCATAAAATGATAAATAGCTTTATTTACCTTTCCGAAATTGTAATTTCAATAAGAAATGAAAATATTCTGAAGCCTTTCGAAAATAATGTGCCCTTGGGCGGCTTTTGCTCAACTTGGATGGAGCCAGCGTCGCTAGTCGCTAGTGGCGTGAAACCGCTCGCCGAGCCACAATGGCTCGTTGGTCATCCCGGCTGTAGGCTCCACGTGCTGGCTTTGCCACCGTGGAGGCTCTCCAGCCGGTCATCGTCGAGATGGCAGGGCGGGACCTTTTCCTTCACGCAGGACGCAGGTTCTTTCCGGGCACGGTTGCTTCGGAAAGTACCTGCACTTCGTCGCTAGGAGGGAATGGAGTCCCGCTGTCACCACTACCGCTACCGGTCCTAATATGCTCCATGGGCGGTAGCAAAAGAAGTTTTACCGCGGTCGCATCCCTCTGCGAGGATATCATCTGGCAGAAGGAGGCGGCGGATAGGACCTAGTAGGAAGATCTCCACTCGGACCCAATTCGCCGCCGGGCACCGGATTCGCCCTGGGATGACAGCCCGAAGGGCGGCCTGTGGATACATGCACAAAAAAACTAAGGCTAAAGGCTAAGAATGGCAAATGTACAAATAAAGTATAATTTCATTTCGTGGTTGGCAAACATATCCTTTTACAAACGTCGTTTTCCACTTTCACCACCACCATCTATCTTCCCTGTGATAAAAATAAAACACAGTGATGTTGGGGTTTTCTGTATTTTACCATTTATGTACAAATAAATACCGATTCAATTACGAGGAAAATCCATTGTGATCTTTAAAATTTGTTTGATGTCCCAACATGTGAGCCCCTACCTCGTTGCAAGCTCCTCCCAGATTAGGCAATATAAATACTATTATTATAGCCAATATAAATCTGTGACGCCCGCAATCTTTGGGGGAGAACAGACGCGTATTTTGTTAAATTATAAAAAAAAATAAAAAATGTATAATATTCCGAGTGCCAATCATAAAACTGTTCTAGTGACGGGATTCTTACCGTTCAAGTCTGGTGAAATGAGTATATCCGTAAATCCAAGTCTAGAGGCCGTGGAATTGATGAATACGAATTGGCTTGAAAGCAGACTTAACATCACTGTGATTAGGGAGCAGGTGCCGGTTTTATACGAATATATTGATATGAATGTACCTAGGATGTGGAATCAATATCAACCCGATGTGAG
This sequence comes from Euplagia quadripunctaria, assembly GCA_963859945.1. NCBI lineage: Eukaryota > Metazoa > Arthropoda > Insecta > Lepidoptera > Erebidae > Euplagia > Euplagia quadripunctaria. The sequence goes on along the minus strand of OY982575.1, from coordinate 1,194,389 downwards.
TACTAAAGACTGTTTAAAAAGACCTAATACCAGGCAATCCTGCTCAGGCTTTCAAGGAGAAATTTGCCTTTTATTATGTTGTTATGAGAGTGTTACTAAAGTTGAAATTTTCTTACTTTTTAACTCTAAAATCTGCAATTATTTGTTTTGTATCCAAACTGTCTAATACTTCAGATTCTATCAAAATAGTAGATAAATTAGACAGTCTTGGTTGATGCATAGTTGACCTTAAATAATTTTAATCAACTTTAACTTAAAAAGATCTTTCTCTAGATGCAACGAACTATACGAATACGAATTATATCCTTAATGCTGTACTTGGAAAAGTGGATATTAAATAATTTGTAAAAATATATTGCATTTTCCCATAAGCGTAAATGGATCACAATATTGATTTTTTCAAAATGCAACTTCAAAGCTGATGTTCATTGAACAAATCAATACCGTCAACATTGACTTCCTTCCTTGAAACGTCTTTGAGTTTCAGATGTAAATCTTTACAATGTTTCATCAATTCTTCGTTAAGGTTGCTAAATATTGAACCATTGAAAATGCCAAACCAGGTTGTCTAAAATTTTCAATTTCTCAGACCTAGTTTTTAAGGACTTTAATGCTTGATCATTGATTTTAGCATCTGATATATAACTTCATAGCGTTGTTCTTAGTGAAATTGTGCTGCTTTTCTTCTTGGACGAAGTGTATTTATTAGTGGAACGTCTGTTTCTGCATTTAGTTCATGTGCCATTTCCGTACCTTCTTATAAAATCATTTAAAAATGTTCATCTTGATTGTTCTTGTTTGGGATCAGACGGCCGTGTGTGAGGTCTCCCAACCCTGAATAATTTCCCAAAGCACATTTAAACATATGAAAAAAAGTCAAGGTATTGAGCTCGTTTATTTTGTTCCAGTTAACTATTCACGTGGGGGTATCAAATAGAGTTGATGAGTTTACTTTAGAAAAACAAGCGAACAAATCGAAATACATCTTCCCGGATGATCGTGGTTATTTACCATGTGGATATGAAAACCCTACTCCTGGTCCTGATTGTTTAGCTACTGATCTGGAAGTCGATTGGATCTGCAAGACTTTCAACTGCGGTCTGAATAAACTTTCATTGAAAGCCACCCCGTCCAATGAAGCTGGAAAGTAAGTAAACATAGTCAAATTACCTCACTATTAATGCCAATTATATGTAAAATAATATCCAATGATATTAACTCATCCCGACTACTGTGGCCTATGACCTTAAAAAAATTCTATGTACATATATCTATAAACAAAAACAGTAGCTCAAATGACTTAATTAATATTCTTAGTAACCTGTCTAATAAAAATCTGTGTGAAAATATGTGAAAACTGCCAAGTGTTGTAGAGTATCGTCATATTAAATATTCATAAAATGAAACCTATTGCCAGGAATGGTGATATAACTCCTGACCCCCATGTCTGTAGGTCTTGGAGACCATTTCTGGTGGCCCCGTTTACTAGATGGAGAGCAAACTGGAAGAACGACCTCTCGAGCAGTATGCGCGAATTTCTCTCATTAGTACCTACGCGAACAATAATTAAAATTCTTACTTTTTTCCACAGATTCGTTTGTGAGTATATTTACTACTCGTCGTTGTGTGAACAACTTGATAGGGCCAAGACATCGTTGTTTATCCACGTGCCTATGATGGAGGCCGAAAAGGAGTTTCGAGAGCTGGCTCAAGGTCTGGAGCGTATAGTAGAAATCTGTGTTGCACATATAAGGTCAAAAAAAATCAGATAAATAAAATACCAACATATTGTTTCATGTGATAACTATGTAGGTGTATGTCAATCAGCGACAGAAAGAGAAAGAAAATAAGAATAAAGGGAAGAAAGAATATGGATCGCTGCGCGCTGGTGCGCTAGGTGCGGGGGATTTCCAACAGCATTCATATTTCATTGATTGTGCTAAAAAAATCCATTTAATTTGGACCAGAGGTCCAGGACTGCAATTTATTATCATTTATTTGTTTTAATTTTTAGTGTATATTTTAAACTCACGTTTTATTGATTAAACAACATTATTATTGTATTTTTTTAATATTACTCGTGTATAGAATTGACAACCGGTAGGTTTAGGTTAGGTTAGAACTGTGATCATAACGCATGGGCCGAGCGAGCGAAGCGAGTGCGAGTGCCAGAACCGGATTTTATGACAAACGAAGTACTTGGTCAAACCGCCAAAAAAAACTAAGATCGAACAAAAAAAAATTGATCGAACAATGACGAACAGTTAACGAACAGTTGAAATAGCAAAAAAACAAATGTAAAAAAATGACTTCTCCCCGCCAACGTGAGAGTAAATTTTTATTTTATATTTAAAAAAACTAAGATCGAACAACTAAAAATTTTGATCGAACAGTTAACGAAAAGTTGAAAGAGCAACAAAAAAGTAAAAAAACGACTTCTCCCCGCCAACTTAAGACAGCCCTTTGAAAGCTCCTCTAAGCACAGATTACCGAATAGTTCCTACGTAACAGATAAATCACTCCCTACAAAAATATCGATACCTACCGTTTTAATTGAGCTTTTTCTAATCTTCTAAATTAATTAATTCTTCTTCTAATTAAATTTTTCAGTGTTTAAAGAATATATCAATACGAGCAGTGCCGGCCTTAGTATATATATGTGGCGCCCTTAGGCAAATTTTAGGGTACTGTACATATATATAAATATAGGCATGCACGTGACTGCATGCTATAGTATAATTTAATTGTTTTAGGTGATTGTATTTTCTTTGATAACGAAGTATTCGTCAAAAAAATCATGGAAAAATTTACTTCTCGAATACAATTTCCATTTGGTTTTGACACCCATCTAAGACCGGCGCTGCATACGAGCTCGAATTACCGACGTTTTTTTTTTACTTTAAAAATAAAAGCGTGTGCGAGCTATGCAGTTGTGGCAATCCACTGCGCACGGTCTCTTTGATTCCAGCTAGGTGAAAATAGTCCGTAGTTGAGGTAAACATTCCTCTGTATACCATGCAGCATTAACCCTTTATGAATCACAACCGGAGCCAATGTTCCTCTCTTAGTAAGGAATACAACCATTCTTTTCTTTACGGATCGAGACATATTCACAGACGTCGGCGGTGGTTCTCTTTAAATACCCACACTTTACTATGGGATTTAGAAGAAGGAACGTCGAAAAATACAGCCAGGTTTCATCCACCACCAGGTTTAATTTTTTTTAACATATCACGTCATCACGGACCAGTCACATGCTTGCTCCCTGAGCCCATCAGTCATCAAGTGTGGAACGCAGACTGAACAAAGTTTCCGGACTTGCAAATGTCGTGAAGAATCCGCTGAACAGGTGCACTTAACTTGAGGGTTCTGCAATAATTTTTGTACAGTCTCAATGATCTTAGTCGTAGCTCGTAGTCTTCACTTCTATCGGCTTGCCAGAATTTGCATCATCATCCAAGTTATAACTGCCATGATGGAATTGAATATACCACGCAATTTAATCGGTTGCCTACTAAAGCACATTGTAAATATAGTTTAAGTTGTCTAATTGGTTAATCCGCGTATTATACGGAATATAATGTATTCAACTTATATGATCAAAATTGTAAATATAACTAGAGTATATTTTAGCAAATATAAGTTCGATTCCAACCTTTCCCTAGAGTTTCACTTCACGCTAGCTACGACACAAAAGCTTATAGCTTATAGCCACTCTAGTACCTCTTCCTGCTCCTAGTAATACCTATCTAGCTACGGTACAAAGGCTTATTTCAGCTGGGCCGCCTAAGCATCAGCCATCTGGCACAGATATAGGGTAAGTACGTATACAAGTAACTCATCGGGTCAGCTCCCCCTAACAGCTGACACGAAAATCTTTAGAGATGGATAAGTTTCACTCAGTGCACTACTACGCATACAGTAACACAAAATAAATACAGCATGTCATAACGACAGTAGCCCGCCATTCCCATTTGGAAAATTTGGTAATTTAAAAGTCGAACAAACGATTCCTTGCCTCCAAATTTGTTTTTTTTTTTTATATTAGGTACCTTGAGTTTATTTATGGATATGACTTCAAATCACAAATGTTATGATATCTAGTTTGCGTATGTACGACAAAACTTATGTAGAGCCCCATAATTTTATTTCCGAATTATTTTTGAGCTTTTAGATGTGCTAAAATATTACATAATTATAAACTTTCTTTACAATAAAACCGTTTAACTTTAAATCAGGCAAGCAGATGACTTGGCAGTTTTCGTTTCGATTTAGTTTTCGCACATCTGCATGCGCTTTAATAACTTCTAGTGTTACGTCTGTTACACTACACTAGGGCGGCCATCCGTCCATCCTCGGATTTGTCCTAGTTTAGAGAGCGTCCGGACGGTGTTTTCAAAAAGTGTCCGGGTAAAATTCTCTCTCACTCTGGGCCAGGGGAAAATTATAATTGTTAGATGAATCGTTAAGAAGTTGTTTAAAGTAATAAAAAAAATTTAAATAGGATCAGCGTTTTTTTTAAGGTGTCCGGGAAGGAAACTCGATTTCATTCATGTGTCCGGGGTTTTTTAAGTTTTGTCCGGCGTCGGCAATTTAAGTGATAGCAGGCCTACACTACAATCTAGTATTGATGAGCAACCGCAGTCTTCTGTAAGGTGGAGGTAATTACCTGTTTTCAATCTCCCGGCTTGTCAAATTATACTGAACGTAAATACATGTAAACGTTCGGCATTTATCTGCCAACTTTGTCATTTCAGAGGGAAAAACAGGACCATTATTGAGAATGCAAATTGAATGTAAAGAATAAGAATTCTAAAAGAGGCAAATGGAAATACGACCTTTGCGTGGAACATCACCTATAAAAAATCATTTTCTTGTCTATGGCATTCATTCAATTTGTAATTTCATTTCATTCAAAAATTCATTCATTTATCAAATGTCGGACGACATCTCTGCCTGGTTTCATGGCGCGTTTTATCTCCTAAAATGTTATTATAACACATGTAAATTGTTATATTTATCAAAATATCTTTATTAGTTAATTAAATATTATCGTTATCACATACCAAGATACCGAAGTCCAGTTAATTCCAAGGTGTTTACCTTGTTTATAGGTTATGTTAGTGCTTGGTCCATATTTTACAAATAAAGTAATTAAAAAATGACTAACGGCGACTCCAGCGCGAATTCTAAAGTCGTGGCGATACCATACCCCTTTGTGAAGAGAAAAGTTGAGTGTGTTGGTGCAGCCTTTCTTAGATATCACAATGTTAAATGCCATGGTGGCGACGCGCTGTTTGAAACTCTCAAGTCCAGCGAAAAGGCCGAAGAGGTCATTTTCGATGATGACGTCGAGTATCTGCGGAGCTTGGACCCTAAGGATTGGAAGATGCAGGACCATTATGCAGTTCTAGGTATGAAAAATTTACGATATAAAGCAACCGATGATGATATTAAACGTGCTTATCGGCAGAAAGTGTTAAAACACCACCCCGACAAGCGTAAGGCGCAAGGCGAGGAAATACGCAGTGATGATGATTACTTCACTTGCATCACTAAGGCTTACGAGATACTAGGGACTCCAATTAAGCGCAGGTCGTATGATTCTATAGACCCTACCGTCGATGATACTGTGCCATCGCAAGCTGATATTAAAAAGGACGGCTTCTACAAATCTTTTGTTAAACATTTTGAATCCAACGCACGGTGGTCAGAGAAAAAGAATGTGCCTTTGTTGGGTGATGAGAACAGTTCTCGAGAGCAAGTCGAGAGGTTTTATGCATTTTGGTATGATTTTGAGTCATGGCGCGAGTTTTCTTACTTGGATGAGGAAGAGAAAGAGAGAGGGCAGGACCGGGAGGAGAGGCGATGGATAGAGAAGCAAAACAAGACTGCACGAGCTAAGCTGAAGAAGGAAGAAATGGCCCGTTTGCGTAGTTTAGTTGATCTGGCATATGCTTCTGATCCTCGAATTCAACGCTTTAAGCAAGAAGACAAGGATAAAAAACTAGCTGCCAAACGAGCAAAACTGGTAAATAATATGATTTTTCCATCTTTGTTTTTACTTAATTTAGAACACTATTCATATAAATGGTTAATATTTATTTTTAAATCTTAGGTTAAATCCAAATAGTATAAAAGTGTAGGCTAGTTTGTGAGTTTTTTTGTTATGCATTCACACCTTAACTACTCAACCGATTGTCATGAAGTTTTACATACACATTGTCAAGGGTAGAGAAAACGACATAGGATATGATTTAGAAAAAAAATAAAAAATAACAAATTTAAACTGATTGAAGCCATGGGCCAAAGATAGCTTATAATAGTTCTAATGGGTTCTAGTGAGTCCTACCTCAATATCTCACTAATATTATAAATGTGAAAGTTTGGATGGATGGATTGATGTTTGTTACTCTTTCACGCACCACTGAACTGATTGCCATGAAACTTGGTATGTAGATAGCTGGAGGCCTGGATTAATGCATAGGCTACTTTTTATCCCAATATTCCCACGGGACTGGGACTTACGCTGGTGAAACCGCGGGGCGCTGCTAGTTAATAATAATAACTTGACACATCTCACACATGGCCGTCTGATCCCAAACTAGGCAGAGCTTGTACTGTGGTAACCAGACTGCTGATAAACATACTTATATATTTCTAAATATATACATATCAAAGATATTATAGATAAATTACACCCAGACACAACTAATGATCATGCTCATCACACAATGTTTGTTCTGGGTGGGAATCAAACCCACAACACTTGTAACTCTTGAATTGGCGGCGGTAGTCATTTACCATCAGGTGACCCACCTGCTCGTTGCCCCCCTACACCATAAAAAAAACCACTGCCCTCTTTAGTCTAGCTTCTTATTTTTGGTGCCTATTTTTGCACCCATTATGTGAGTGAGCCCAAATTAAAGTTGGCAAAATGTGGGGGGTTTATACGCTTCTGCTTACCCCACTAGGAGATACAGGATATGTATGTCTTCTTTTTGCTAAAGAACTGTTTGGTATTAAATAATTATGATTATAAGTAAATAGATTATAAACATGAATGAAGAGGCACATTCAAACTGTTCCTAGATCCAAGGCCATCTTATTCAATGATATTGTGACGTTTCAATGTCAATAATTGTACACGTTTCAGGCCAAATGTTTTTATGTAACTTAACTTGCAGCTCATCCTCTATACAAACGTAAGATTTAATCGATAAAAACCTTTTTAACAAAAAAATTTACCGACGAAACAACTAAAAAGCAATAAATAAATAAACTATCAAATTTTAAATAAACTTATTCTGAGTCGGCGCCAAATAATAAAATGATTAATTACCTACGTACAGCCATGTCCATTTCTAAGTAGGTACATATAAAATTTAGATAATTAATCAGTTTGTTGTTTGGCGCCGACTCAAAATAAGTTTATATAAAATTTGATAGTTTATGTAAATAAGCTCAAGACTTAAGAGGTTTATTTATTTATTGCTTTTTAGTTATTTCGTCGGTTTAATTTTTTGTTAAAAAGATTTTTATTTGATGATTTTTTTTCATCATCAGCTCAGCTACATGATATGATGATTTCTAAAAGTAATGAAAAGTAAACAGAAACACTATTCGTTCCTCCAACTTTCGAGGGTTTCTCTCAATTTTATCAGGATCCCATCATCAGATCCTGACTTCCTTGACATGGGACCACCCTTGACGTATACCCTATGTAACAAAAAAAGAATAATCAAAATCGTTTCATAAATAACAGAGAGAGGGCTGAACAAACCCAAAAAAAAATATTTATATATAAAAATATATATATATACGGTCGAATTGAGAACCTCCTTTTTTTTTCGTCAGTTAAGAAGTCAGTTTTAAGATAAATATATTTTAAGCTTTCTAGGACATTTGTTGTTTTTTTTTTTATTCTAAACTACAGAACTATTTAAAACTTCTGTGTTACAAAAGTTTTAGAGAATGTTTGATGTATTTTATGATGTATACTACAACTTATCTCTAAATTAAAATCTTTATATCCTGTCCATCCTATTTTTTAACCAACGAAAATACAGAGGAGGTTCTCTAGTCCAATATTTTGTTTTTTATTAATTTTTATGTACCTTTGATATGCATAACTTTTTATAGAGTCGTCCGATTTTTTATGTTGTACTTTAGTCATTATAAATCTTTTAATAATAATAATAATACTCTTTATTGTACACCAGGTATTGAAAAGAAAATACAAAATCTTACAACTAAAGACAAGTTTGTACAATTGGCGGCCTTATCGCACAAGGCAATCTTGATGCTAGTTATAAATATTTTAGTGGTATTGTAGTGTCACAACACTTACAGTATGTAACAGTTTACCGAAACATCATATTGCCAATAAAATGTTGTCCTTCCAGATTGATCTTAAAACTACTACTAATCTAAGACACTTTTAATTAAATATGTTATGTCTCAATTCCAGGATGCGGTACAAGCCAAGAAAGCGGAAGAGGAACGCTTGATGAAGGAGGCCCTTTTTGCCAAACAGAAAGCTGACGAAGCAGAAAAAGCTAGGATAGAGGCAGCCCGTGCTGAACGTGAGCAGCAGAAGAAGAATCTTAGGAAGGAGCGTAAAGCATTTAGAGATCTCTGTAAATCTAACAATTACTACTCTAAGACCGAGGAGGAGACGGTTTTACACATGGCAGCCGTGGAAAAAATCTGTGAAATGATGAAAGTTTTAGAATTACAGGAATTCATGAAATCACTTGAGAGTAAAGGGAGAGAAGTATTCCTCAATACAGTTAAAGAGACAGAGGAAAAGTTGGAAGCAGAGCGGAAAGCTTTGTTTGACAATAGGAAAGTTGAAGAACAAAAAGTTAGGAAGGAATCTGCACTCAAACAACCAATAGAATGGTCCGTAGAAATGACACAACTGTTAATAAAAGCTGTGAACTTATTCCCAGCCGGAACAAACCAGCGATGGGAAGTGGTAGCCAACTTTTTAAATCAACACGGCACATTCACTGATGAAAGAAGATTTATAGCAAAAGATGTATTAAACAAAGCAAAAGACTTGCAGAGCTCAGACTTCTCTAAAAGCAGCCTTAAAAAAGCTGCTAATGAGGAGGCTTTCGATCAATTTGAGAAGGAGAAAAAGAAGATGCATAACCATATTGATGATAGTAGTATTTCAAAGAGTGATAATCCGTCTAAAGTGAAAATAGTGAATGGTACAGCTACTCCTAAAGCCGAGGAAGTAGTCGCCAAGCCTGACGATAGATCTTGGACAAAAACTGAACAAGAGTTGTTAGAGCAGGCGATCAAGACGTTCCCTGTCAGCACACCAGAGAGATGGGAGAAGATCGCCGACTGCATACCTAATCGTACTAAAAAAGACTGCATGAAGCGTTATAAAGAGTTAGTTGAATTAGTTAAAGCTAAAAAACAAGCTGCTAACCTTTCAAAATAGCATTAAATACTGTTTAGTTCTGTATCCAATTGTTTACCTACCATCCACCACCAATAAATGACCAAAGTAGATATATATTAATGTGAATTATATATTTACATGTTTGTTGGCTCGGAACAGAGAATTACTGACGAGATGATGTAAAATGTTATAAATTCATAAAATAATTATGGAATAAATTATTGATAACTTTTAGAAAAAAAAGCTTCACCATTGAGGTTTTATTTCGCGGCTATTTACAGTTCGAACTGAGTTAGGGCTTGGAGGTGGACTAAACAATATACTGGGCATATTTGATTAAGAACCCCTCCACAAATTTTGATGATTTCACTTTGAAAAAAATATATTTTATTGTGATAAAACAGAATGTAGTAATTTTTATTATTTGTGTAGATCTGCAAAATATGTACGTACACATAGAAATTAAAAAAATGATACGTTGTATAAGTTCATACTTTGAACATAGGCAAATCTTATTTATCTTATCTTTCTTTTGTTTTTTAAAAGACAACTCCCGCATTAGGAATTACTCCTGTGTCGCGGGGGACTTTACAAACATACAAACAAGGGACACAAAGAACACCCAGACTTGGGTGGAAATCGAACCCACGACTAGGTTCACTAACCACTAGACCACCAGCCCAGTCATCGAACAATATAGGGCGGCGGGGAAGCTCTCTTCACCCACCACAGGTAGGGGGTTAAAAAAAGCTGGTTTACCCGGTTAGCTTCTTTTTAATTAATGTAGTCAATCTTCTCGCGACCGCCTCACGTCGCAATACAAATAGGGAACATTGGCCTTGGCTAAAATAGTGTCCGCAGTAGGCAGTCTTCTTGCACCAGGCGTAGGACAGCCCGCAGTGAAGTTGGACACGGGGCTGGTAGAACCACAGTCCTGAGAGCTGGTAGCAGCTTCGGCCTCGAAGCAGTGGTTGAGACGTAGCTGTGGCTCTTCCGTACGCGCAACTTGAACTTGCAGTTGAAATTTAAAACTGAACTTGGAACCCCAACTGGTTCCAAATATTAGAATTGTAGAATATGACGTAGAAAAAATACGATAACGGCGATAGCTGTTAGACAACCAGTCGTCACGAAGAATCGCGAGCGAAAGAGGACCAACTCGCGCCGAGCTGCACTTTTTCTTGAATGCGCGCGCGACGAACTCTGTACGATGCAATAATCGACACGAGCCTCGTACAATCACGTTGTGCGCGCTCAGCAGTTTACGCCGAGCCGTGCTATTTCATCATTAATATAAATTAGTACATATTCGGTCACCATTCGGTTCGGTTGTGCTCATAACCATTTTAACCATACCATCCTAGAGTAAGTTAAGTAGATAAACCATTAGTTTGCTTAACCTTCTCTTTCATTTAACCATATTTCCCCTGTACGGTAACCATAGCCCGTACATAGTGGTCCTTCGAGTTTACGTCGTAAAACGGGACCCTCGCGAGTGTTAAAAGTGAACACGTGGTAGTGAACCCGCTTACGACAACGCAACCAGTGTACCATTTCCACTACCAGTAACCATTACCAGTAACCACTACCAGTAACCATTACCAGTAACCACTACCAGTAACCATTACCAGTAACCACTACCAGTAACCATTACCAGTAACCACTACCAGTAACCATTACCAGTAACCATTACCAGTGTACCAATACACATTGTGCAAAGTAACCAGGATCAAGCTCCGGGACAATCCAGGTCACCAAGTACCAGTCTTCTGAGTAAGATCTTTCCTATTTTACCAATTTTTTACCATTTTAACCACAACCAACATGGAGGGACTTTTAGCCACGCAAGAGCAAATCATGGCTGCGATGGACACCCTCCGAAGTAATTTCAAGAAGGATGGGGCAGAACGCAAGACGCCTGCCTATCTTGAAAAAAGGTTAAACACGTTAGATGCCTATTGGAATGAATTTCAGCTAAATCACACGAAATTGCGAGCTGAATTCGAAGACCCTAGTCATCACTATTTTAGCGAAAACTATTACCAAAAAGCTCTCAATTTTTATAATGAAATTAAGACACTTATTAAGAAATATATGACCGCAGACATAACCAAACCATTTTTAAAACCAGCGACACCATTATCGCAATTTTCCGAGCGTCACGATGTTTCTACCACTCCAACAGAGACGGGCGCCTCTCGGTCACCAATTGTCACCAAAACAACCACTCAGGGTAACCCAAGTAAGTTAGAAGAAATGCTGCGGAAGCAGAAGACCAATTTTAAGGCATTTTCGCGTACCATTGACGCTGTCGATCTGGAAAGCATTTCCGAGCGATGGGAGTTCGAAGACATTCTCAAAACGGTACAATCTAGGTGGTCGGCGATCGATACTTTACATTGGGAGATAGACAACGACAGCATCGTGGAGAATGAGGGGTACGAACAAGCCTTTAATGAATATGAGGAGAAATATAATTTTATAAAAAAGGCTATTAATAGCAAAATGTGGTCGACGTCGTATAGGGAGAAGTCTACACCAAAAATGAAAATACCAACGTTTAGCGGCAATTACCAGCAATGGATATCTTTTAAAGATTTGTTTTGTGAAGCCATACATAATAATAAATCATTACCATGTGCGCAAAAAATGCAATATCTTAAAAGTAAACTCAGGGGAGAAGCGGACAAACTTATACAACACTTACGCATAAGTTCTGACAATTACCAAATTTGTTAGGACATACTAAACCATCGATACAACAATATGAGACTTATATTTAACTCACACATTCAGGTACTTTTAGCCTTACCTAACCTGCAACAGCAATCTGCCGCGCTTGTTAAAAAGCTACATGATACTACCAATGAGTGTCTTAACGCTATTAAGGCAATGGGGGTCGACACTACGAACTGGGACCCACTCATCGTATATATTGTGACCCAGAAATTAGATGCGGAAACCCACCATGATTATATTGAGTCACTACGGAACCCTAGAGATTTACCAACCATAACAGAATTTTTGGATTTTCTCGAGACCAAGTTTACGTCATTAGAGTCCTCGAGGCGTAAACAAGAGACGAATAAGCCAATGCCATCCAATTCTTCATATACTGACTATCAAAATCACAAAAGAAATACCTATAAATTAACAAATAATTCGACGAATAAAATATTTCAACATAAACCTACTATTAATCATGCGACGACGAAGCCTGGCGCAATTGCACCACAGCGAAAATGCTTACTTTGTAATAATAACCATGCATTATTTCAATGTAAAACATTCATAGAATCTGGGTCAGAAACACGTCGTCAAATTATTGAAAACAATAAATTATGTAAAAACTGTTTAATTAACCATTTTGGCAAGCCCTGCAATTCAGAAAAAACTTGTCGGGTTTGCAACAATGCGCACAACTCATTATTGCACAATGCTTATGAGACTTGCAAACCATTAGTTGAGAAAGAGCTACGAAAATCAAATATATGCGTTACCCAAGGGTCTTCAGAAAGTATAACCAAGTTGCTAGCCACAGCCTTAATTAATATCAAAACAATAGACGGTTGTTACTACACCATGCGTGCTCTCATCGATCCCTGTGCGGAATCGTCACTTATCACTGAGAAGGCAGCGCAATTATTGGGTCTACCCCGGATTAAACGCAACTGTGTGGTTGTAGGCGTTGGGGCTAAGGCCAATACTAGCAGGGGGCTTGTAAAGATTACCATTTCGTCTTTACACAATAACTTTACCATCGACACAGAAGCATACGTCATGAAGCAAGTCGTTGGAAATTTACCAAACCAATCATTTACGAGACCAGCATGGCCACACATAAAAAACATACCCCTAGCGGACCCCGAGTTCTATAAAAGTCGGTCAATTGATATGATTTTAAGCGTTGAAGTGTACGAGTTAATTTTACTACCAGGTGTTATCCGTCAGGGCACCTCTCTACCAATAGCTCAACATACGGAATTTGGTTGGATTTTAAGCGGCACTGTACAACCTCAAAGCTACTGTAACATCGTATTGATTGATTTAAACGATATTCGGAGATTCTGGGAGATAGAGGACCTCTCTGAAAATATGCTAGACATGCCTAATGATGACTATCAATGTATGCAACAATACCAGTTGAAAACAACACGCCAACCAGACGGACGTTACGTTGTAAGATTACCACTTCGACCAGATGTGATAGAGAAATTAGGGGAGTCCAAAACCAAGGCCGTTGCCCAATTTCGTCATTTGGAAAGAAGATTTACCAGAAATAAAATGATATATGAGAGTTATAAACAATTCATTCATGAGTATTTATATTTAAAACATATGAAGGCGTGCGCCGGTAACCAGACACCGGAGTCATATTTACCACACCATTGTGTACTACGCGCGGAGTCAACGACCACAGCTACGCGTGTTGTTTTTAATGCGTCAGCTAAAACATCGACAGGTTTTTCATTAAACGATCTTATGTATAGCGGACCCAATTTACAAAAAGATTTGTTATCTCTTATTATCAGTTGGAGACAATATCGAATTGCCTTTACGGCTGACATAGAGAAGATGTTCAGGCAGATTCTTGTCCACGAAGAAGATCAGGCCCTCCAGAAGGTAGTATGGCGGGACAGTCCCAAGCAACCACTGCGGGAATACCAGTTGACCACTGTAACCTACGGGACAAAGGCAGCCCCGTTCTTAGCGATGATGACGCTTAAACAGCTGGCTAAAGATGAAGCTCATCGGTTTGAAGAAGCAGCCAAGGTCTTGGAAACCAGCTTTTACATGGATGACGTACTCCATGGGCACCAGGACCTGGAGTCAGCCAAACAGCTTAAATCCGACCTCATAGCACTTTTAAGCGCCGGTGGATTTAACCTCCGAAAATGGTCTTCCAATAACGTGGAACTAGTAGAAGAATGCAGCCCCACTGATAGTGAGGATCAGACATACACCTTCAAGCACCAAGAGTCCACCAAAGCACTCGGATTACAGTGACAGTCACGTGATGACCATTTCACGTTTCAGTTAAAAATAGAACCGCCTACCAAACTTACCAAAAGAACCCTACTGTCTACCATATCCAAGGTCTTCGATCCTCTTGGTTGGTTGTCACCAGTAACAACCAAATTTAAATTATTATTCCAGGAAATCTGGTTACTCAACCTACAGTGGGATGATGTCTTACCAGATGCCATCATCTCAAGGTGGAATACCATGAAAGAAGATATAACCAAAATCAACAATGTCCAGGTTCAGCGGTGGCTGCAAAGCAAAGAAGGTGACACCATAGAATTACATGGATTTTGTGACGCGTCTGAAAGGGCCTATGCGTGTGTTATTTACTGCAAGGTCTATAGAAACCAGCATACCGAACCATCAGTGGTCATTGTAGCAGCAAAATCGCGTCTCGTACCAGCAAGAAAGATAGTTTCCTTACCAAGGTTAGAACTGTGTGCAGCCGTCCTACTAGCAAGGTTGATGAAAACCACATGTCAATGCTTGTCTAAATTCAAAATTAAAATGTTTGGTTGGTCAGATTCTAAGGCAGTGTTAGGCTGGTTAACTGGCGAACCTACCCGTTGGAAACCATTCGTTGCCAATAGAGTCACAAAAATATTAAAAATAATACCACCAACATGTTGGCGCTACATACAATCAAAACAGAATCCTGCTGACTGTGCAAGCCGAGGCATCAACGCTGAGCAACTAATCAACCATCCTATTTGGTGGCATGGACCAACATGGCTGTTATCATTTGATGAAAAAACCATAAAAAGTAGCACTTACCATACTACTGAAGAATTAAAGAAAACTACGTCGATCAATGTTACGACGTTAAAATCCGAGAACCAAGTCATTACCTCGATACTAAGCAGACACAGCGATTTTACGCGTGTGTCAAGAGTGCTCGCTTGGATGCTACGAATATTGTCACGTCATCAAAATAAACCACATTATTTAACGATTCCAGAATTAAGAAAAGCGAAAAATATACTAATTAAACATGTACAGTCAGAGTTTTATGAAGACATTATTTTTATTAACAAACATAACCAACCAAATCCTAAAAGCCAACTATTGAAACTGAATCCGTACCTGGACAAACAAGGAATTTTACGAGTCGGGGGACGAATCGCAACTGCAGGTGTGCAGTATAACATGAAGCATCCCGCGATTTTACCAAATAACCAACATATAACAAACATGCTCATTGATCAAGCGCATAAAATGACCTTCCACGGTGGCGCACGCTTAACGTTGGCTTGGCTGCGTCAACAATATTGGGTACAAGGTGGCAATAGAGCAGTTAAGAAACAAATCCGAAGGTGCGTCGTTTGTAGAAGATATAGTCCTTCCAAGCAAAACCAATTAATGGGAGACTTACCAGCAGCCAGAACCAATATAACTCGACCCTTCTACCATACGGGGGTCGATTTGACAGGCTTTGTTGACGTTAAATCAGCAAAGGGACGAGGAGTGAGATGTACCAAAGGATATATAACAGTTTTTGTTTGTATGGCAACCAAGGCCATACATTTAGAGATAGTATCCGACCTCACTGCCTCCGCTTTTACAGCAGCTCTTCGTAGATTTGTAGCTAGACGGGGAGTACCCGGGCACATTTATAGTGACAACGGGACTAATTTTATAAAAACCAATAGAGTGTTACAGGAAGAGATAGTCAACCTAAAATTAATTTTAGACGACCAGTTCTATAATGTTATAACAGAGTTGCAAATTGAGTGGCACTTTAACGCTCCATCGTGGCCCAGTGCCGGAGGTCTATGGGAAGCAGCGGTAAAGAGCCTGAAATACCACCTGAAACGTGTTATAGGAGAGCAAAGATTGACGTTCGAAGAATTTTCGACGTTACTGGCACAATTAGAAGGTTGTCTCAACTCTAGGCCTCTATGTCCGCTAACCGAAGATCCGGAGGACCTAGATATTCTTACTCCAGCACATTTCCTTTCAGGCGGACCCACTTTAACCATTGTTGAGACAGAAAAGGATTTACGAACCAGATGGCAACTAACGCAGAAGATATACCAAGATATCTGGAAGAGATGGCGAACAGAGTATTTAACACAGCTGAATACTCGGTCCAAATGGCAGCGTTCGCAGCAAAATATGACAATTGGCGACATTGTAATAATACATGACGTCAATCTCCCACCGGGAAAGTGGGCCCTAGGAAGAGTAGTGGAACTCCATCCTGGTAAGGACGGTTTCGTCAGAGTAGTATCCGTCAAAACCAAAAATGGGATAGTAAAAAGACCAATCGTTAAATTATCTTTGTTACCAATAAATGAAAGTACAACCTGTCACAACGAAAATGCGAGTTCAGCAGTTCTCCTCGACGAATCAGACGACGAAGTGCCTTCACCAAAATCCAGACCAAAACAGAACAACAAACGAGGCATATATCATTTTATTACCATAGCCCTCACGTTGTTCTCGTGTTTAATATCACCCATCACGTGTGCTCATAGTATAGTAAACTTAAACGACAGTCTTAGTTTATATTTTGATAGAATATCTACTGTGCACGTTGTAAGGGATGAATGGAAGCTTGTAGTCTACTACGACGTAAACCCGTATTGGCAAAGGACTACATTGCTACTGAAGTATATTAACCATTTAGAAAATATCTGTGGTCAATCAGCTGCAAAATTTCACTGTGGATCCGTTTTATTGCAACTACGTCACAGCTATAATGAGTTGGAGCGATACAATAACATTTTGTCAAGTCAGGAGTTCCCAGGCGGCCACACACAGCGTCGGCGTCGAGGTCTTATTAATGCAGTAGGTAATATTGCACACAGTTTATTCGGTGTACTTGATGACCAATTCGCTGAAAAATATAAACAGGACATCGACCTCATAAGAGTTAACCAGAACCATTTAGCGGCGCTATGGAAGAACCAAACTTCTATCGTAGAGGCCGAATATAATGTATTGAAAAGAATGGGGTCTTCCATTGATAAACAGCACAAAATGTTCAACCAACACCTTAACCAAGTACAAAATATTACCAACTCGTTGAAGAATGAGGTCAGGAGTATTGAAAACACCAATGAGTTTTTATTGTCCTCCATCGCAGCAAATAGTTTGTTGGTGAACTTGAAAAATATTCAGGATGTATTAGTAGACACCATCTCCGAGGTTAATTACGGGAAATTCAACGTACATCTATTGAAGCCAGAACAACTGTTGAATGAATTGAATACCATCTCAGGCAAACTATCAAAGGAGCTGAGCTTACCTATAGATAATATTCCTACCGAACTACCAAAAATATACCACTTATTGAAAGTAAGGGCGAAAATGAACAAAGGCTATTTTATTTTTGAAATCAAAATACCTCTCGTTAGTCGGAATAATTATGACTTATATAAAATACTTTCGATCCCAAAGAAAGTAAAAAACAATATGGTCACCCTACTACCTGTTTCACATTACGTGGCGATCAACTTACGGAAGGATTTATACATACCATTATCAGACATAGATATTACAGAATGCGTACACTTCGATATGACAACACAATTATGCCCCTTACAGAAGCCCTTTTCACACATGAAGGCTCAGGAAAGATTATGCACCAAAGACCAAGAAACACAGCTCTGTGAAACTAAGTCCAGGTCGTGCCAAGACTCGTGGGTCCAATTAAATAATATTAATACATATTTGTTCTTTTGTTGTGACCCTCGGTCAATAAGAATCATATGTGAAGACCAGGTTACCACAGACCACCTCATCAATAGCGGTATAATAAAACTAGGAAGTGATTGCGTCATCAAAGGCTCAGATATTACTATCATTGCCCAGAAACACCAAGTCAAAGATTTGAGACTGCATGCTGACGTAGCAAAGGTAGAAATTCCACCGGTAAACCATCTGTTTAACCAGAATTGGACGTCATCGTTTACGGAGCCGGAACCTATAATCAGTGGCAACGAAAAGGAGTTGGAAGAAATAGGTTCTAAAGTAAAGGAACTCAAGGCGGAGACGGGGTTAGTGAACCAGGTGTCTCAGCACGACGTCCACCATTACATCGCAATCTACTTGCTGGTGGGAGTGTGCGGAGTGACAGCAGCAGCATATGGTGTGAGGCAGTGGCGGTCGCGCTGCCGCCGCCTCGCTACGGGTGCTGCGCTGGGGGCCGCGGGGCACGAGCCTCCGCCGGCGAGCGCAGCGGCAGTGGAGCAAGCTATTCAGCGCGGTCTCACCAACGCCGCGTTTCATTACAGTGTCAGTGACCAATGTGTTAGTGTAAGTCAAAAAGCAGAGCAAAGTGAAGTGCAACCAGTACCCAGTGTTCGTATTAACCAATCTACTTCCCCTATATTCCCTAAACTCTTCTTTAATAAGGAAACCAGTAGTAAACCATAGAGACTCTAATTTTTACACATAAGGTTATTGTTTATCACCTTGTCTCATCATCATTCACGAGTTCACGACCATCTGTTATCGTTATCATCCTTCTCGCGAGGTGGGAGCATGTACGATGCAATAATCGACACGAGCCTCGTACAATCACGTTGTGCGCGCTCAGCAGTTTACGCCGAGCCGTGCTATTTCATCATTAATATAAATTAGTACATATTCGGTCACCATTCGGTTCGGTTGTGCTCATAACCATTTTAACCATACCATCCTAGAGTAAGTTAAGTAGATAAACCATTAGTTTGCTTAACCTTCTCTTTCATTTAACCATATTTCCCCTGTACGGTAACCATAGCCCGTACAAACTCACTGCGCATCGCCCTATACCGGATACTCCGCAATTTGGAATCCATTTATTTTAAGGTACATTAATATTTATGCCATTCTTCCGTACAACTTTAAATACAACGTTACAATAGATAAACCATTTCATTTTCTAGTAATTACATACTTTATCTTATAATCTTCCAGCCAGTAATTAGTCCGATCACAGTAGACAGCAAAAATTCGCACAGTTGAAAATTGGTACGAATGTTACGAACGCCATTATAAACAAATTGTGAAAAGTCCTCATCAATCCTGTGTGCAAAAATTTATTCAAAGTCAAAGTTGACAAATGGCTTTTTTTGCATTTTTCAGCCGTAAAACTTACCGTTTGGCTCACTCAGGCCAGGGACTGTACTGGGTCCGCAGAGTAGGTATAAAGCTACAAGTACACGGCGAGGTCGACCTAACGTAATAATGTGCCAAATTTCAGTGGGCTGTTTCAGTATATAACAATGTACTTTGTGGCTGCCACGCGCCGGCCGTGCCGCACGTTATAGTCAGATCTATTTTTCTTATCTAGATTCAACTATTAGAAATTGATTGCAAGTAAAATTATAGCATGATATTGTCAGGTAAGGTCCCAAAAAAAATGGAAACAATGTTGAAATCCTATTTTTCGCGTCTGGAGCGAAAACTAAACTTATGAAAAAAAGATAAATGTAAGAAATAATAAAACCAAGAGAATTAGTTCCAGTAGAGCAAAATCGGACCAGTGGATTGCCGGCAATTGGCAAAACACGTTTTTTTTTTGCAAAACTGAAATCATAATTCGCGTTCAGAAAGTTGTAGAGAGCTGAGATTTGGATATGTTGTCAGTATTGCGGTCTTGTAGTTACAGTTAATAAGTTTCAAATCTAAATGTTAAATCTTTGGTTTCCCCGGTAGGCCTATTACACTATTTATCCTGTCCTGTGCTGTTCAATTAAAAAAAATTGTATTAAATAAAACATGGTACTATTGGAAATAATGAATAAATTGTGAATTATGAGTAATCATCATCACTACATATTATAAAACAAAGTCTCCCACCGCGTCTGTCTGTTCGTGATAAACTGAAAAACTACTGAACGGATTTTCATGCGGTTTTCACGAATAGACAGAGTGATTCATGAGGAAGGTTTAGGTGTATAATTTGTTAAGATTTTGTGTAAATTGATTGAAATATGTTGATGTTTGTTGAAGCTGTCTGCTACCCGTGCGAAGCCGGGGCGGGTTGCTAGTTGGGGATAATTATTAGTCTGATTGATAATTCTTTATTGGAGCTTCAAGTGTAAGGTCTTCTCCTGGTTGCTGGATACAAATAAATTGTAGAGATGGGAAAATCTCTTCGAATTTTGTAGATTCACTCGATTTTCAGATTCTAGAGGGCAAAGACTCAAGAGTTTGCAACGCTGCCGAAGTACCTATCACTACATATTATAAAACAAAGTCCATCGCTGCGTCTGTCTGTCTGTTCGCGATAAACTCAAAAACTACTACGGAACGGATTTTCATAACGGAACGGTTTTGTGTAAATTGGTTGAAATATAATGGTGATTGTTGAAGATGTCTCTGCTATTTGCATGAAGCCGGGGAGAGGCAACCCTCCCCGGCTTCATGTAGTATGAAATAAATTAACCATTTTTAATTACCTATATATATACTCATTACATTTATACTTCTTGCTTCACTATATTGTATAAAACAAAGTCGCTTCCTGCTGTCCGTCTGTCCCTATGTATGCTTAGATGTTTAAAACTACGCAACGGAATTTGATGCGGTTTATTTTAATAGATAGTGTGATTCAAGAGGAAGGTTTATATGTACAATACATGCATAATATAGTAGAGAAACACTTTAGAGGTAACTTTAGAGGTTTCTAATGTGATGTCGTAAATAAACACATTTTTTTTGCGTTTACATTGCAAACGCTGGCTGAACCCTACGAGATAGCTCAAAATAATGTACCACATTATTGTACACCTTAAAAAGGTCTACAAAAAAGTACGCGATGGAATATGTCTCTTAGGGATAACCCACAATAACCATTTTTTATCCTTTACTTTTTACGAGAAATAATGGCTTATTTACGAAGCGATTTTAAAAGCAATACAGCATTAATCCTTATCCAAATAAGTACCTTAAATACATTGTGCATTTAAAATAGATCAAAATGGCCTTTTACAGCATGTAATTTCAATGAATATTTTCGAAGATATTACAGATTTAAAATGCAGGGACATAGCGGTTGCGGTGCGGCGGCGGTACCGGCCAGAGGGCCGGACAATTTTTCAGGTAAAGATATCTTTTGCAATGACCATTAATAAATCGCAGGGTCAAACTTTCAATGTTGTAGGCTTAGATTTGAGCGTTGAGTGTTTTTCACGTGGCCAATTATATGTCGCTCTTTCAAGAGTAACCTCTGAAGAAAACATGTTTGTATTGAATGAACCTAAACCATACAATACAAGGCTCACGCATGCTTTCGCGCTGATATAAGCCACGTTATCATCACCATCGCGGGTGCAGGTGTGGATATCATACTTCAGTCATGTTTAATATGTTTTGGTTGCAATAACTTTCGT
The DNA here is from genome assembly GCA_963859945.1 of Euplagia quadripunctaria. Taxonomy (NCBI): domain Eukaryota; kingdom Metazoa; phylum Arthropoda; class Insecta; order Lepidoptera; family Erebidae; genus Euplagia; species Euplagia quadripunctaria. Next base: position 1,172,618 of record OY982575.1, on the reverse strand, counting down.
GAGTATGAGTATTCACACTGTGAAGTTTCTTTAAAGAAACTTGATAAACTGTAGGGCGTGAAGCTACTTGTCAAGACACACGTATCTAAAGTGGATTTACTCCACTTGGCTATAATAGACACGAAGTTTTTAAATCTTTGGAAGCCTTTTATTCTCTAGCTCACATCCTTCCGCATTTTTAGGAAGCGCTATAAGAGCACGAAGCCTTCGTTGCAGCTAGTTTGTAAAATAGATAATTAGCTTTGTTGAACCCCCTTTATTAATAAATTAAACTACTATGGAAACAAATGATCCTCTAAGTGTGTTTGACATACAATCGTAGTTAATAAGTATTATAATGTAGCACAGATCTGGTGAAAAGTCCTTGACATAGTTTAAAACAATTTACTTTGTGATGTATTACACAAGAAGCCAAGAGAATATCCTCTCTCTATTGTCAGCCTGAATAAAAAGGATCGACCAAGGTCAAGCCCCTTTAGCCCTTACAATGATTGTAACGAATGTCATTACTAAAATTACCGCTCGCCTTGCATTTACGAACGAAGCTTTAGCGGCCGGTTCAAGGCCGTACGACAGGTGTTCTTTGACTCTGACATGTAAAATTATTGTGTGTAGATATTCCGTTCACGGTGCGACGATGTTGTTATTTTTATGTCTTATGACAAGGTTACTATAAGCGTCTATGGTAATAATATTAGATTTATGGGCTGGATACGTGTATATCTATAGGCACTATTTGTACTAAATATTTGACTATTTGCATTTTAAGGTCGAAACCTTATTTTAAAATATAAAAGCACAGAACAGAAAGATATAAAAGCCATAAAAAATGGTAAACACGAGGATGGTAATCAGGACGTTCACCCTACATAAACGCATATAGTTATCATAGAAAGTCTTTACTTGAAAAATATATCGGACGTCGTGTTATGACAATTAAATGTTCAATTATTCTTTACTTGGACGTGGTCAGAGAAATCGTAGAGGAGATAGATTAGTACAGTTTTGTAAAGAAAATGATCTTATTGTTGCGAATACTGTTTGACTTACCGAAAAGGAGGCTCTACACTACCTACTACTACTATTATGTATTCTGTGTTTATACTTCGTAAATGCCCGGAGATATTGGTAGATATCAAGTAGACTACATTTTAACAAAAAATAAATATCTTAACCACGTCAAGTCGTGCGACACCTTACCAGGGGCAGATTTGAGCACAGATCATAATTTACTAGTCAGTACACTTATTCTAGAAACTAAAAAAGGAAATCTTCCAATATTTGGAAGGAAAAATAGAGCGAAAGAGAAGACAAGGCAGGCCTAGAAGGAGTTTTATATAAAGAGGTCAAAAAGATCGGACAGGATAGAGAGGAGTAGCGATTATAATTATGTATTTATACGGGAATTAACGCGATCACGAAAGGTATTACATACCTCTGAGTTGCCTGACGTTTCGACCAGGTTGCACTGGCCGTGGTCACAGGCTGACTGGCTAAGCGGTGCACGCCCTCCGTCGTCGAGATCGTGAGGTAAGAAGGTTCTTCATCCACCCGCACATTTTCGATATTTTGGTTTCGCCATGTACCGTCACATACTATACTAACAGTGTCCCTATTCTCTAAGCAAACCGATTTGCCCCTATTCTGGTGTTCACCCGACTGCGCATAAAAGCGAGGTGGCATGCTTTCTATCACTGTATTCCACGCTGTTGATAATTTGAAACCATCTTCCCGATTGAAAGTTTTGTGTTTTTTAATTTCAATCGCTTCATGTACAACTCTTGAATAAAAGTGACGTTCCGTGGAGAGGACTTGCGTACGGTGAAATTCAATCCAGTGATTGGTGCCCGCTTCGAGTGCATGTTCTGCAATCGCTGTTTTGCTAATCTGTCGGTTCTTCACAGCAGCGATGTGTTCTTTGACCCTTTCAGCAATAGTCGGCTTTGTTTGGCCTATGTAGGAACTACTAGACACCTGGAGTTTGTAAAGGCAAGACATCCTTTGGTGTGCCCACGATGTTTTGAACTTTTATGCCTGGTGTGTACACTTTCGGAATGGAGTATTTCTTTAACACGGAGCCGATCTTATCCGTTACTCCTTTGACATATGGCATGTAGGCTGGTTGTCTGTTCACCTCCGGATACTTGCGTCTCATTGTCGGTTGCTTCCGTGTTCCATTCACCTGATATCCGTTACTTTTGAGTACCTCCTGAACATGATCCAGCTCTCGCTCCAAATGTTCAGGGTCACAAAGATCGTATGCTCTGTTTTTGAGTGAAGTCATAACAGATTGCAGGTGTCGGGGATGATGAGACGTGGCGTGTAGGTACCTATCCGTATGAGTACACGGAGTGACGATTGCTCCACCGACAAGAGCGTAGCTTTTTTTTTTTTTATTAATTTAAATTGGAAGAGAGAGATTCTTGACTCGATATGTAAAAGGCCCTACGCACCTTCGACGTACGTCCCGCCAAGTACGCCGTGCCCGACGGTAGCATACGCACGCATCGTGCGCGGCTGTACGTCCGCTCAAGGCCACGGTAAATTACCCCAAAATAATAGTCAAATTCCACAGTTTGGGGAGATAAAACCTGAAGTCGTAATGTAATTAATAAGGCTAAATATTCCCGATTCCCCGCATTTTCCTCGCATTAATGGTCTCCCCATAAATTCGCCTATCGGTTTGAAATTGCCCGCATTTTTGGGCATTCCCCACAAATTGGCAATATACTGTCTATGTATCTACCATAAACTTATATACTAGAACGTAAAGTCTATGGTAAGTACAAAACGCGTCGTGCAAGTCCAGCAAGCAGTATATAATTTATAAATATACAATTCTGACGTACGTCAAGACTACGCACGATCGTTTTGCATCGTGCTTGACCTTGGCGAGACGTACGTCAGGCACGATGGTGCGTAGGGCCTTTTACTCTTATTAGTGCAATCTGAATTGATAGGTTCTACCTAATACATTTTGTAAAACAAAGGATATCTCCTTACAAACATCGTTAGTATTTGTGCTTACTGTGCACTAATGATTCAACCTGGCTTCCCTTTAATTGGGAACCTCTAAAAACTCCTTTTTTACTAAGATAAAACAAAAAAAAAAGTAGGTATAATTTACGTAAATCTATGTTTAAAAGAAAAAGCCTCGATACCTGTATGTTCTTACTTTAAATATATTTACAAAGTTTTTAATGTAAACGATCTAATGGATGCGATACAAGATCACTCGCCTCTCCTAGTTATTACTCCAGAGAAATACGTAAGGTATTTGAGCGTAATTTAATACCGGTCGTATGCTTGACTCATGCCAAAGTAATGAAACGAGCTTGAAGATATTGATTAGGTTGAACTTGTGTCTCAGATTCGAGAAACATTCCTTAGTCCGTTGCACAAAACTTGATACGATATTGTATAAGCTGAGTTGAGAGATATTGTTTTTATGCTGATATAGGGATATGGTTACAAAATGCAGAGGTAGCTGCTGTTTATAATAAACTAGCTGTTGCTCGCAACTTCGTTCGCGTGGAAATTTTAGTAAAATTTATCCAAATTAATATTTTTTTTGTTCCAGAAGAACCTTCTACAAAGTATTATAAAACATAAAAAATATGAATGAAATCGGTTAAGTCGTTCTCAAGTAATGGCGTGAAAGCCTGCCACCACTTAAATTACCGACGCTGGACAAAACTTCAACAACCTCGGACACGTGTGAAATCGCAATTTTTTCCCGGATACCTTAATTTTTTTATAAAAACGCTGTTTCTATTTACATTCTTGTATTAATTTAAACAGCTTGTTAGCGATTCATCTAACAATTATTATTTTAACCTGACACAGAGTGTCCGGGTTTCACGGCTTTTGAAAACCTCGCCCGGACACTACCCCCGGACGCCCTCTAGGCTATAGCCTAGAGGGCGTCCGGGCGTCCGTCCGTCCGGGGAATTGTAATGAATCCATATTTCCCTTCACGTCTAGAGCCAGTGGCGGCCTTAGGGGGTGGCAAGCAAGGCAACCGCCTGGGCCCTCACACTACGACCCACGAAGAAAAATCTTTTTCCTGGCTGAAGTCAAAACTGCTATATGAAACTAGGTGGGAATTCTGGGTAGAGTCGATGAAGGCCGTTAAATATCAACTAAGCGATATATGTGATGTTTTGAAAGATTTAGCGGAAAATAAAACAGATCGTCAATTGGTTAGTGCATACCGTTCCATAGAAAAGTGAAGGAAATCGACATATAAGTTTTAAATTTTAAAACAATTTCTTTTATTGCATTTTTCATTAAGCATCAGCATTAAATATAGGTTCAATTCACATAAATTCCTCAAAGAAAAAGGGCCTCGCAAAGATCTATCACCCGGGGCCTCGCAATGCTAAAGGCCGCCCCTGCCTAGAGCTATAGCTCTAGGCTATCTAGGCTCTAGGCGTGAAGGGAAATATGGATTCATTTTTATATATAATATAATTATATAAGAGATTAAATAATAAAACTTTTTGATAACAAATGAATCCGGCGAAAGAAGAAATTATTTTTGACGTAACTTCCTATAAGTACCTAAGTACCTATTCATTATTTGCGATCAGAGAAATTAACAAACTAAATACACTATTAACTACTATTTTAAATATCATTTTGCTTATTTATTCGAAATTTATTTCCTTAGTTTACAGTGGCATCTTTTGTTTCGTTGTCCTCCTGATGTAGATTATGCATTAGCTATTTGGCGTAATGATTACATTTCGGGAGAAACAATATCAAAGTCCAAATATTTCGACTTTCAGATGAGTTCATTGGGTTTTTGTATAATATTATGTACACATGGCGAGCGTTTCTCGGGCGTTGAACGCGAGTTGTCGCAGTTCAATTTGAGTTCTGTATTCGTTCAAAATTGGCGTAAAAACAGAAAATGAAAACAGATTTTTATTTCTCCATCAATTCGGGTTCATTTCTTGTATTTTATATTATACAATAATAAACTGCGTAAAGTAAAGTAATAGGCACATAACTGGTTATTAAATATATAGATTAGTTCTTTTCTCAGAAGACAACCGTAACGTCATCAAAACAGATATGAGTTACGCGATTGAAAGAGAGGCAAGTTTTAGGTTAATATAGCCTGTTGGTATTTAGCGGGGTGCGATCTGAATTGCACATTATTGTGTCGAAGCAAGAGTCGCTATTTATTAAAATGGTATTGCGAAGAGGTCCTTCTGTACTGGTACTATTATCTATTATGTATTCTGTGCTAATATTATAAAGGCGAACATGAGTTTGCTTGTTTATGTACAACACACACTGCAACAAACTATACAATTTTGGATACGTACCTACACGTTGTCAGGAGTACAAAAGAGAGCATAAGATCTAACGTCTAATAAAAGGAATTGTTCCTGAGGGATAGCAAAATTGATTGACATAATCTGCAATAATGCGAGCGAAGCCGGGGGCACAGGCTGATATACGAAAGCCCAGGTACCGGACCGATTGTTTAGTTAGGAATTGTAATTTCTCACGACTACGATGCGTTTATATCAATATACGCACGCGTAGATAGGTGAACGCTATTTATGTTACTACTATATATTTGCATATCGAGCTTTGCAGGCCGCGGATAGCATAATTATTAGGTAGGTACGTCGCAGTCCCCGCTGCCGCTGTTCTAACGTTAAATACGCTAGTTGACTGACAAACCAAATCGTTACTCTTTATTAAATTATAAACTTGTATGAAATAACCTGAGACTATAATTTTTAGGGTTCCGTACCCGAAGGGTAACCAACGAGACCCTTTACAAAGCCTCGGCTGTCCGTCCGTCTGTCTGTCAGCGGGCTGCATGTCATGATCCGTAATAGGTAGGAAAATTAAAAAGGGCTACCCTACTCTACATAGTGCGTTACCTTGTACGATGGTACGGAACCCTTCATGCACAAGTCCGACTCGCACTTGGCCGATTTTTTTGCTATCGTAAGCCATTTACTGTTAACAACTGTTACTGGTAACATAAAAAAACATACTAATAATTCAAAACAACATAATATAAAACATCAAAATAGACTTTTATATTATAATTTATAACAAATCAAAATTTGTCAACGTCTAATTTCATGAGGATTTTTTTTAACCATAGACAATCTTATTCTTTTAACTGCTATCAAGTCAAGTCACCGTTTAATATCCGTTTTTCTACATTGTAAAGGTCAACTGAGTTATATGATCGTCTGACTTTCGGGTGAGATGCTGTTTATGACTCATGCCAAACTTTCATGTATTACGGTACAATAATACAAAATGTATTGTATAAGTAGGTAACATATCAAAGTATACCTACGTATTAAATGTACGAACCAAAAATGGCGTCAGTCGGATTCGTAGGCTTGGTTCAAACCAAAATAGTCAAAAACTATGTACTTAATTACTAAAGTTCTGTTTTTTATGTAGAAGCAAATAAACATTTTTAGGGTGATTTGTGTCCAGTAATAAAATGTACCTATTGGTATCTTGTATAAAATTTCTCTGATCTAATAAAGATTATAGCATATTGATCTTACTGAAAAAGCTGTAAGAGACAGTTTTACTATCTTATAATTTATGAAAATTCTTCACAAAATTACACAGAACAATACCTATCAGTGGCAGAAATAGGTCACTACAGATTATAGATACACTGCAACCCTTGCAAAGTGCTGCGTGACCTGTAAAAAAACGTAACTTAAGCCTGTAAAAATCTGTTAAACTTAGATGGTGCTATCAGCATAAGGGACAATAAACGCTACCAACTCATAATTGAATTTCCCTAAAACGTGTCAGGGACGAAAATGATGACTGTAACTTTAAAACAATTGGGTTTCTCCGTCATTTTTAAAAAGGGGTGTGATGCGTTTGTGCTAGCACACGATCTAGGACATAATTTAAATATTCTTTTATGTGACCGTATTTGGGCATGCGCTGCAATGCGTTGAGCATGCCGATATATAAATGCCGTCCCAGTTTAGGTGTTTGGTCAATACCATCAACCTTGTACTAATATTTACCCGATATGTATGATATGGGCGCACAGTGTGAGATTTTGGCTGAGTTGGGGGCATGCCTTTTTATACTTTTATTTGATAGGTTACGTCCAGTAAGAGTAAATAGTGCAGCTCCGACGAAATTGGTTTGCTTTGTTTAGGAAATATGATTTTTTTCGTGAAAGGACAATGACCTATTAAAATCAATAATTTTATTATTACTGCTAAAATATTGCAAATATTAACTTACTGAGCTTATTGTCTGATTAAATACAATAAAATACACAAATTATATTAAATTCAACATAGTAACTTATAATATCACAGAGTTATTATTTTTTTTTCTATTTTCAGACTTTATTTTATTTCTCAGAGTTCCTTTTGTTTCCGCATTTTATTTAAATTGTAAAATATAGGAATAACTATCACAACATACCCCAAAAATTGAAATGTGTTTATTGTAGGACTTCTGAGATATTCGGTTTCTAAATTTTTTATAAATTTCTATGGAAATAGGGTTGTCAAAAGCATTACTTACAAAATCACTATAATAGAAAAAAAAATCTACATAATACAGGTATTTCGTTTTATATGGATACTAGCCGCACTCTGTGGCTTTATCTGCATTGAAATTGATGTTTCGCAAGTGGAGAACAATATCAAATTCAGATGGTTTTTACCTAAGTTTCACGTTCACTAAAATATTAACACTATGGTTAAAATATATTAATTATAGGTACTACGATAACCGGGGATGATACCAAATTGTTTTTATACCGAGTTTATAAAACACAAACTTTCGCATTTTATATTAGTATTATAGTAAATAATTATTAAATTATATTAGTAGTAGGGATGATGCAAGTGTCAATTTATTTCCATATCGTGTTCACTAACGGAGAAAATTAAATCGTCTTCTCTGGTTAGTGTTATATCACACATGTCATCATCAACCTCGAAAACGGTTGAATTACTAATCTACTATCGTATGGTATCGTTTATCGTTAGATATAGATCCAAGAATTCTAGGGCACGTTGAAATAAATCGAGTAAAGTGGTTTTTCGATCAAATTTTCGAGTATGGTGCTCTCTGTCGTACCGCCAATACTTATTTCGCGACTCTTCTGCCTGCTCAGATAACATACCTATAGGTAAACGCACTAGATCTACTTATTTCACTACTCTGCATATATATTTTGTGGAGAGTAACGGACATGTAGCATCAACTATAAGTTTCCACTTATTTTGTAGCAATTTTAATGCAAAAAGTTCGAGCAGTGTTGCCGTCGTTGTTACTGCCTGCATTCGGACGCACAACATCTACTAATAGCAGCAATACACACACCCAGACACAGAACAAATGATCATGCTCATCACACAATTATTTGTTCTGGGTGGGAATCGAACGCATGACCTCGGGCTTAGCAACCAGGATCACTAACTAGACCAACAAGCCAGGTAATATAAGTGATGTCATACTCAAATGTTAATATTGACATATTTTTTATTATAAGTCTTTGTAATTAGAAAATTTATTGAATAAGTTTAATAATAAAAAAGTTGTTTTAAATCTTTGTCAAACGTGGATAGGTAGTACCTAAAGGTTGTACTACCCGCGCGCGGCCGCTTATAGCGCGACGAATAGTACCTATATAGTTTATCGTGCGCCGACTTAAACAAAATAGGTACCTACCTATATGAATAGTAAATTGATTGGCAAATAATCAATTTGGAGTGCGCGCGTAATCGATTCGACGTTTTAGAGAGTGCCAGTGCAATGGGGGTTATGAAAATTATCGTGAACATCGATATTCCCCTATTGTCAACTCATAATAATAGTCTCCCATTGGATAAAAGTGAAAAACGAATAATCTAAAATATATATATCTATCAAGGATGGTTTGTAATTAACACTTTTAGAGCCGCTGACACGCGTTGTATTCTTGGGAAGTAAAAGTTAGCCTAGGCCTAAGTGTTAGCTTCAAAATCATATTAACAAGTATTTATTTGTGTTATTTAACACAAAATGTGGGCGTTACCAAGGGCGTCGCCAGCCAAGGGGCCAGGGGGGAGGCAAGTTGATACATAGTGGATGGGTAAAGTATGAATTGTAGGTACAATCAAGAGCACATGGTATTAAAGAAACGCACTGTAATGGCAAAACGGAATAAGCTCTTAGCCTTGGCCTAAAGTGTTAGATTTAAAATCATATTTATAATATAAGTTTTCAGATCTCTTTATACATATTATATTGAAATATTAATGTGAAATTGCACTCAAATTTACCTTTTACTTGTACGCAATGTAAGCACAAATTAAAATCAAAAATTAAAAAAAAAAGATTGAAAGTGTCTTTGGAGTTTCTTGCCTGTTCTTTTCCATGGGAAACCAATAACTTCACGACAAACTGATTAACTCCTACTCCTGGTAATCTAAAAATACCTATCTATAATTGGTTAAATTGAAATGAACGATTTTGATTTAACGAAACCAGCACTCATAACCACCCACTTTTTGATTATAACATATGTCAAAAAGTCAATCTCAAATTTCCCTATTTTAATGGCAAAATTTCTTAAAATGACAGCCCTGTTAGAAACACTTCACAAATGGGTGCCAGTGTAGAACAAATTCTTTACGCACACTAGGATAACATAGAGGAGCCGTATTTATGACACTTGTCCCAATGTGACACGGTATCTAGACATATATAATAATCAAAGCACCCACTATTATATCATAGAGATTAGCCCTGAAATAAAACACGTCCTGTTACAAAATCAAGGATGTTTATTCAGATACTATTATCATAAACTTACAATGACTGTAATAATTCAAATAATTTTCTGTTTTATGCAAAACAGTCGCCAAATTGCAGTATTTTATTGCTAGAAAGTTGCCAAAGAAACAGCAATGGCTACTATAAAATGGTTCTTTTTGCGTCATTACTAACTTACGTTACACTAGCATTGATTTATTTCTGAGAAATAGACAATTATCCGTGGCATTCTTAAGTGATGTTTATAAAAATGACACATTTATACAGGTGAACAATACCTTTGTTTAAAAAGATATGAAGCCGTATTTTTAAAGGTTTGAAATACATAGGATTGATTTTGATAATGTCCCCGCCAAAAAAATAAGACATAACATTTTATGACACAACAGAAACATGACAGAAAAATGATAATAATTAATAAAGTGCAAGTTATTTTTTTTTTACATATCCCACTCACCACACTTGACCAACAAAGAAAGCCAAAATAGTTTTTACTAATAGTTCCGAACACAGTTACTCTATCTTGTATGGATACGGAATTCGCCGTGGTCCTGCTATAAAAACAAAAAACACTAGCGTTTGGTTGCACATTCCATCCAATCCAGTTATGGCAAGTACCTAGTAGTCGATTATGTTTCGTGTTTTACAATGTAATCAAGCCAGATGCGCTCAGATGCGGGTAACTACGGCGTTATTGTCCCCTTTATAGCTTCACTTAATTTACGTTAGGCTAGCAAACAAACACCTATGCCACCGGATACGTTTACTGTAGTCTAACCATGTTACTGACGGTCTCAAACTGTATTTGCAGATAAGATTAGTCTAAAGTTATTTTCCTCAGTCCAAGAAGCAAAGCGAATAACTGTCTATTCTCTCACAATGTCAGTCAACGCACACTAAAATAAACATTATAAAAGATTATAAATATTCGAGTTTGGTTCGGTTCCACTAAGGCACGTTCAAGGCCGTAGATTGCGTTTAAAGCTTACCACTTAATAAGTACTTATTGAGTAATTACTTTATACTTTACTTATGAGTTATGAACACGGCAGACTCTGCGAAGCGATGTCTTTTTATTCTACTACTTATCATATTTAAAAGATGTATGAGATTATAATAAATTAAAATTGTCTTTTAATGTTATTTGTTTCTTAATTATGTGCGCACATTACGATTCAGATTTTTATAAAGACTATCCAACACTATGGACAAATAGAAAACAATGCTCAAGTCCTATTTGTATGAAATATTTGAAATTAAAAATATTTAGTTTAGTAAATCGTTTAGTAGCATTACATTTCACCGATCAATGTCTGTTCGTCCATATGATTCTATATAGTTTTGACATCCTCATCCTCATTTCTAAATATAAATTACAAATTAGTTGTGGTTATATTAAGGTGACTTCAGAAGCCTTTATAATAAAGGCGACACTGACTGGAGACGAATTAGTCATATTATAAAATTAAAAGTAATGGCGGCAATTTTACATTTTTCTGTTTAATGTCAACTTACCGTTAACAGACATATTAATTTGTAATAAAATGTGCACATGGACATATTTGTAGGTTATTGACAAAGACAATGGCAAGGTTAATTACAGCATTACAAAATATAGTTATAATATAACTGGTGAAGGTACTGGTTATTAGCAGATTTATTCAAAATAGTAAACTTGAAAACCCTGTTACTAATATAGGCACACATAATCAAGAAAGGTTAAAAATAATAATATTTGTTTAAACTTAAGTAACTTCTAATATGAACAATTGTCATTATTCAAGGTTTATAAAATATTGAATATTCTCAAAATACTGCCATTGAAAACTGCCATTCTTGGGAGCAATAAAAAAATAGAAACCAACAGAATATTAAGTATTACATAAAAACCTTAATAATGGGGATGTGTGAACGACTTCCATTTCTGATAACGTCTTGTTGAATAGCACTCGTTTGACAGAGAAAGTTATTGTGAACGCAATTATAACTTCCTACCGTACTGACGTGAAAATGCTCTTAGACGTAATAATTTTGCGTACACAAGAGGTAATCATAGTAATCATAACATTTAAAATTCTTAATTTTGATACAATTTAATAAATACATATGCCGGTTTCACATATGGATCTGGGAGTGTTGCAGATTGTTAGTATCATACCTAACATCTAACTATTGAATATTTAAAAACTTGTTGAAACGTTTCTTAAGTGACTAAAGCAATATTGCTATAGGAGGTTTGAACATTTTTATAACGTTATTTTTAAAGTAGTTACGTAACGTTCTTTTTTTAGTATTGTTTGCATTTGTATGCTTAGGTATAAGTTTTGTGACGCTCTTAAATGTTTCAAATAAGTATCAATATTTTTACAAAATTGAGATTCGTTACATATAAAATGTAGTTTTATATAAAATTTGGTGTATAGGTGGCCTAAATAAAAAAAAAACTTTAAATCAGCAGCTAGTGGAGTACCACCTTTAAACAATAAATTGTTACAAAAAGGTTAACAATTAAAATCAGTCTTACAATTTTGCAAGTATTAAGTACAAGTTGGGCTCTTAGAATATAACAGTAATACAATAATAATAGAATTACTTTAACTTATTATGTAATAGATCAAATCAAATCATATTTTCCTTTGTAATTCTAATCAGATGAGCAGGTGCGAAAAAACGCCATTGTTGCATTTATCAAACGGCGCCTATATAACAATAGACTATCAGACGTCAGGAATCTTGAGTTTTCGTTGCGAATACAACTCAAAATCATAGATTTACGTACGACGACATAATAATAAAATAAACAAAAATAATATTAATTTCTCTAGGCATGTCCCCGATTTGCCAGCGTCTTAGTTAAATCATTATTCGTAAAAGAAACGTGCAGAAAAACCATAATTTTGAGTCGTCTCTTTTTCGGTAATGAGCGGCGTATCTTTTTTCTCTTTCTTTCAGATGGAATGAAAAATATTTTAGTATAATAAAATAATATTTGTGTTCAAGATTCGTGACGGTTACTGTTCGGAACTAAAGTATGGTTTAACGGAACATTTCAGTCTGGATCAACATTTTCACTAGTGTTAATTAATATCTCTGTACCCCTTCCTAACTTTGAAGATGATTCGGGCTTTGGTTGCAGTAAATCTACTTTTTTAATAATATTTGATGGAGTCCCGTTCAAAAATTGGTAATAGAGATGAATGATATCCGGTATTGCTGTAGCAAATATATTTTACCGTTGCTTAGATATTAACAACCCGAATCCACTATTCGAGCATGAAATCTATACTAATATTGTAAATATGAAAGCAACTCTGACTCTCTGTGTTAACGCCTAAACCGCCGAACTAATTTTTATTAATTTTGATATAGACATGGACGGGACCTTGGAGATGAACATATGCTACATATTGTCGCGAATATAAAAACTTGAAGAAGGTGAAATAGGGAATGAAGGTTTGTATGGGAGAAATACCACCAAGTAATAAATAAACCTTGTAACTTTAGTTCCGATTGCCTGATATTCATAGTCATTTCTTTTTTATTTTTAATGTTAGCTTTTAGTAATGTATGCCTTGGCTTTTAAAAAAAAGTCTTAACATGAGTTGCTGTCATCTATCGGCCTAATACTTAGAGAAACATAACCTAAAAATATTCATGGATTACACTTAAAACGACAATATAAAGTGGAATGTTTGTATAAACATAACTTATTCTACACAAGGCACTCGTTGACCTTAGAATATACATATAATGGCTCATTGGTTTCCGCAGGTACTTCTGCAGGGGATCCTATAGTATCATTCACTTTTTATTTTATTTTACCATACAACCATTAAAAATAATTTATTATCAGTCATCCAAAATTTCATTTTCAAATCGTCGTTAAAGTCTAATGTCATTAAAATGCATTTCTGACGCAATCCTTACATCTTTTGACGTTACATTAAATCAGGGGCCTGCTGCTGATATGATCTTTATAGGCCATTGTAAAACCTTGTTAGAGTAAGTCATCATTATGTTCGTATGTGCTATCCTTAAGAATGCTAAAATTTGAATGATCTGGTTTTATTTTTCCGCAATTTACGGGTAGTATTCCCTTTTCGCAAAAAGTTACAGAAATTATTTATTAAAGAATTGCTCTCATTGGCTAGCTTCAATTACTCAAGTAGACAGGTACATTAGTTTTTTACTAAAATTACACAAAGTCTAAAATCTTCCTAAATAAAGTCTAAAAATATCAAAATAAAGCATACAATTCTATCTCCAGTGACCTATAGGTTTCGTAGTAACTACTTAGTAATCTGTGCTTTAAGTAATCGTTATGACTGACTACCCGGAACTATTCAGCACACACAATAAACTCTATAAATACACCGAAGTCGGTGAGGTGGGAATGTGACATGCAGAGTGCAGACATGCCTAGATTAGAGAGCAACATCTTTGGGTCCTTAGTAATAAGGATGGTTTCATTTTTACGAACACTATTATGGAAGAATGGGAAGAAATATAAATTTATCCGATCTTTAACGACCTAAATAGTTATGATAATAAGCTGTTTACCACGTTAACCTACTATCAGATATTTTAAGTTTACTTAAAGAAAAAAATTAAGTATTACGAGCAGGATTTTTCGACGTAATATAATGTAAAGTTCTTATACGTTATTTTCATCCGGGCAACTTGAATCGAGAAATTTTAAACCCCTATATGCAAGCTATTTGAAAGGTTTCCATACTTAGGTATTTCTACGATTTATTATTTTAAGATGTTTATCAATTAAAAAAAAAATTGTATCACATGTTTAGAAAAGAATAATGATTTTCTTGCATTGTATTTATATACCCTTATATCTATTGCATTGCAAAACGGTAAGGCACTTATTAAATACTTATGCAAATTTTATTTATAACCTGGCCACAATAATGAATAATGATAAACCACGATTTACAAATGCGCGACGCGTTCGAAATACCTATATACTTTGGTTATAGATAGGTATACAACCAAAGTTTATATACGATCATACTGATTGGTTTGTCAACCATAATCTTTATGCCGGATGCGAGACATTAGACAGTAGATTACTAAATAAAACCGACAAAATAACTATGTTTTAATGGCTGCCTATTGTGGCGTTGACACTGGATGATGTAGAAATACTTTCTCCATATATGTATGTTAGAAAGGTGAATGATACTTCAGGGTTAAGAACTGGGTAGTAGCTAACGCTTTTGATATCAGATTAGGATAGGTATCAATAGCTCAATGGGATCAAAAGACCTATTTCTAGTCAAGTGGGCCTAATTATCCTACAGTTAAGGGCTTTGGGGTATTGGATCATTATAAAAATATTGTAGGTGATTGACATAATTGGCATTGATAAGGCCTTATTGAAAAAAATTGGGCAACTGACACTACAATCCTATATCAGACATCATGTACATCGGTTCACTACCCTTAGAATGTAAGAATAAATAATTAATTAATTACTAAGGCTATGAAATTTAAAAAAACATTTTTTATAAAATTTGCCTACTGGCAACTACAAAAAAAAATTAATTAAAAAAAACTTCAGTGCCAACTGTATTTAGAACACTTCCTTAAAACCTTATTGAGCAGGAATGTACACTATGCATCAAAATGTCGCTACAAAAGTTATCCAAAATATAAACATTATTCATTTTAGAATAATAAGAAAATCTGGATAACCATTGTTCACATGGTGTTGAATAGATATGAAACCTTGGAATTTACATAATGTTCTGTTAGACTGTTAAACAATGATTATTATAAATCCATTGGTCTAATTTTAAAATGGAATGCAAACACAAAATATCATCTGTTTAAACAGTATTAAAAAAATAATGTTGTCATATGGATGATTCTTTTTTTTTAAATGTACTGTGGTGATTTAATAGTTACCTTTTAAAAAAAGTATCACCGACTTCAATGTGCTTTTTAGTGGAAAGTAGATGTATTTTGTTTAAATATAATATGGGTAGGCCAACTAAACGCACTGCTCCAATGGGACAGCGAGGTTTCGGGGTAAACGAAAATATCTTCGATGTATATAGATATTTGTTGATTTAAAACTGGGAAATATACCCTTCGAAACAAAAAAAAGAATTTGCCAAATTGGTTATTATATATATTCCGATGAATTGAGAACCACCTCCTTTTTTAAAGTCGGTTAAAAATGGTTCATAAAACTTGGTAAAACAACATTTTAGTACTATTTGAATACATTTTAAAGAATATGCTTCTCTTTACTTATTTAAGTGCTCAATATGATTCTTACATAACTAAGATTAATTGACACCATCACAGTGTTGTTTCTGAGATTAAGCTTAGTTTGACTAGGTTGAGAAGTTTAAACAATTTTAGCTGTATGAAAACTATGCAATGTCTATTGATACGGCCAATATGAATTTTAATCTAATTGACGAATTTGAATTTCTAAATTTAATGACGTGATTTTTAATCTAGTTCAATAGGAATAGAATTGACACCAATATCTATTAAAATACTAATAAAATGTTTTTGAAAATACCAAGTCTCAAATTTAAATTTATTGTCCAAAATTCTTAAACAGCCTCGTCTTTTTCAAATAATGGTTAGTTCCACTATCTTTAAAACTTCACGTTCTATGACATATGTATAATTATTTTTTCAACCTGTGACCATAGCCAGTGCAACCTGGTCAAAACATTAAGCAATTCAAAGGTATGTAATATCATTTGATAGTGTTCATTCCCGTTTCAATAATTTTATATAATGGTTAGCTAGTAAAAATATTGCATTATGTTACCTATTCAACACCATGTGTAAGATCAGTTATATTTTTATGTAGATTAGATTATCTTATAAGAATAATTAAATCTTCAAGCTACCACCACCGCCACCGGTATAACTTAGCATAATAATAGTTATTTACCACTAATCTTTGAAATACCACACTTACTTCAGCACTAGTCCACACAACAATCACTGTATCTTGCATCCTTTACGTTTCTTATTCAAATCAGCTTGCTTACTCTTCTTTTTAGCCAGTCCTTCGGCAGTTATATCTGATATTACGGACAGTCTTTTACTATTATCATTTCGGTCTTGGCCCAAATGTGGAGGACTGACATCGGGTGGGTATGTAGAACTGTATAAATTGTTGTTCTCGCTATAACTGTGAGGTATGTTTACAGACGGAATATTGTCAGGCAATGGGTTATCTGTGGGATAGTGCGAAGCCGGCCTGATGCTAACAGGATCGGGAAAGCGAGGTTTTTTGCTTGTAGCTGGAGGTGGAGGAGGATGCCTATGTTGTATTGAAGTAGGATTGTATGGCATTCTCTTCTCGTCATATGATACTGAATGATTATGAGACATATTGTTACTAGAAGTACCAGCTTCAGATTGCTCAGCATAATACTGGTTTGACATTTCCAGTGACTGAAGAGCACTGGCCTTGGATTGGATAGACTCTTTTTCAAATGGTTCAACATAATTCAGGTCAGAGTCTACAGATTTGCAGAGCCTTAATCGATTCTCGCGTATTATGTCACGAGGATTACTATATGCATCGCAAAGGGTAGCTTGTGGAGTGGGTAGTGGTTCATTTTCATGAGGCAACATCTGCTGTTGTTGCTGTGTTGCCATTCTCTGCTGCTTTTTTAACAGAGCCTTTTGCCTTGCTTTTTCTTTGGCCCTTTGTAATTTTTTATACTCTCTTTCTTGTAGCAATCTAGCTAGTTCACCATCCTGAGCTTCTACTGCACATCTCATGTCAGCTAAAAGAGCATCTTGATTATTATCTTTACTACTCAATTCCCTTGCAAGTCGCGCATCTTTCTCTTCTTGCTCTATCCGCTGCCTCATTTCTTCTAACTCATCAGGTGAGAGACCCAGTTCTTCTGGGTTAAGAACATCAGTGGGAGGTGGTAGAGGCACCGGTTGAGGACCTGGTAGGGGCGCGGGTGGCGCAGCACGAGATGAACTCGGTTGTTGCAGCATATCACTGCTTCGCTGGCGTCGCTGTCTCCGTAAATTTATCTCTGCCATTTCTCGGGCAATTTCAGCATCAATTTCGGCTTGTCGCCGACGTGTGAGCTCCCGCAAGTGGATCTCATGTTCAATATCTCTTTGTTCGTTTAACGCGATCGGAAAATCTTCGCGAATCTGCTGATTGCGGTATCTGTTTTCGCAAAGATGTGAGGATATCTCACGATCTTGTAGGCGGTTAGCAAGAGCACCGTCGGTGCGAACTACCCACTGTTCGCGAAGATCCGTCACGTGCCCGAACTTGGGCATCGTGTCGCTCGTCTGGAACCCCGCCATCGCTGGTGCGCGACGGTAGAAAGTGTCAGAACTTTCCTAAATAGTCACATAAATCCGTAAACACAAAATTAATTACGTTTGTGTAACGCAATACCAGTTTATTATCGGTTACCAGGACACGAATGACATAGTGACGGCACCTGCCTCAGAACACGGTCCACAACACGATTACACACACACGGCATAAACCTTTCTCGACAACTTTCATTACATTCCGTGAGAATCCTCAATGAACTTTTCACGTTTCCCCTGTGAATTCTGGGCGAACAATAGGTAACAATGTTTGATAATCTACATAATTAATTGCATTAGGTGCTCTTCACTCATTCATCCCTCCTCCACAATCCACAACAAATATACTGCATCATTGTATTGTGTATTCGAATGTAAAAACTAAAATGACAAAATGTGTTTGCATGACAGCACTGACAGATGAATTTGACGCTAGTGTTTGCATGCATCATAGACAAGGTTAATCGATTGATTTACGTTTTATCTGTAAGAGTTCAACGAAATATCTATATTAATTTCAATAATATCGATTAGATGCCAGATGCATTTTAGCAAAACTTTTTTAGGTGTATGAAGAGGTTAATGTTTATTTCTTCATAAATATGTCATATGGTTTTACTTTAATTTTATTGGTTCTGTTTAGAATGGTATTCCTGTGATATTAATGTATGTACCGGAGTACCTCAGCTTATACATCTCTCTGGCTCTCTCTCTCACACACACAGAATTTTTATTAACTGTACTAGTCTATACTAATATGGATAATAAAGATGAAGAGTTTTTTTGTTTGTTTGTTTAAAAAATATTTTTAGCCAGATTCGTCAGGAATACTATGAGCTATCTATCATTAGGTTACATTTCTCAACTAGCATAAAATATTGTTTTTTTTTAAATAAGTCGGAAGAAAAAGACTCCCGAACTGCTTTATCCGCGTCCGCTAGCGAAATGGTTAGTGATACCTACATTTTAAAAAAAAGTAGGCGATATCATATACCTATCTTTTATACATAAGCCACACTAAAATATTTTGTGACAAAAATTTATTGAGAAATAGCAGCACCCCGCGATTTCACCCGCATAAGTCCCGATCCCGTGGGAATATCGGGATAAAAAGCAGCCTATATGTTAATCCAGATCCCTAGCTATCCCTGTCAGAGTAACAGCTTTTTCTGGCGCAAAAAAGATGGCGTTCGGAAACGCCACAGGTTACTTTGTCAAAAGGAAAGTTATTAAAACAATTGATAAGAAATAAAATGCACCATATCTGCTTGTGCCGATCTATAAAATCTTTCTTCTCTCTCTCTCGATTTTTGATCGGACGATAATTTGATCGTTCTGGCTAACGTAGTGTTTGTATACTCTTTGGTTCTGGCTATCAGTATGAAGCAGTATGAGTATGATTTTGACTTTGACCGTATACATTAACAGGTGAATGCACTTTCGAAATAGCACCGTTTACATCGTTAAATTACTTCATCGCCGCCCATGGGCACCTGCAGCTCAAGTCACAAGTGCGTTGCCGGCCTTTAAGGTGGGGGTATTGAAAGGGGAAAGAGGGGGAGGGGAGTGAGGGAGGGAGGGAGGGGGAAGAGGGAAGGATTAGAGCCTCCGGTAACCTCACTCACTCGGCGAAAAACAATGCAATCATCGCTTTACTGCCGGTTTTCTTTGAGGCCGTGGTATCACTCCGGTCGAGCCGGCCCATACGTGCCGAAGCATGGCTCTCCCACAAATAATGTAGATGAAGAACAAAAATGGCCCGGAGTATAGAACCCTGTGGAACTCCCATTTTTACCACAGACCCTGGAGATAGCTTGCCTTTAATATGGACTTTCAAAGTTTTTTCTTTCGTGTGGAAACCCCCAGGTGTCATCACCTCACCATGGCTATTGGTGAAGTGGTATGTCGGAAACCGACTAATACGACACGGTGTTCCGTCACAAGTGAGTCTATCGCAAGGGACTCGGGAATACCCTAGGAAGGAAGTCCCCGAGAACGGACTTCCAGAATCCTGTTACTTCGATAAGTATTTATTATATTCTGGAGATGCAAGAAGATCCAGCGAGTCTTTGATACCATAGACCGTAGTGATATAATTTCCTCATCAGTTTCATGAACAACACAATCAAAAGCCTTGGATAAATCGCCAAAGGTATCTATGGCATCCGTGGGCCCAGGTATCAAAGATATTTTTTACAAGTTCATCAGTCATCACCGACATCTTGGAACGACTCGTTGTCAAAGCGTATTGTTAATTATGTAACAAATGATAGTTTGAAAGAAACTCGGCATTTAATCATAAACGATTTTTTCAAAAAAGTTACTGAATAGGGGTAGGTTTGACATCCATACCAGATTAGGAACAATTGATTGATTTGCCTGGATTTTATGAGATCAGGAAATACACCACGCAATGATTAAATATTAATGATAAATGATTGGCAACTACAGTGATCACAGTTAATAATTACAGAATTTTCCCAAAGGTTGGTTGATTTTTTTAAGTTAAGCGTATTAAATGCTTAATTATTTCAAAAGAACTGAAACCTGAACCTGAGTGTTGAAACCTAAATATACTGTCGGTCCTATCGACATTCTTTCAAAATTGATTTTGCAAAAGCCGGTGAATTCAGCGTGACAAACATACATACAGTTATTATCGCATTTATAATATCAAATTCATATTTCTTGTATGTATAAACAGTAGGTATAAGCCAGTAAAAAGTTTTTATTGTGCAGTTTTTATGCTTGTTTTAATATGGTAAAATTAAAACAAAAATGTAGCTTGTTTAATATTATACGATCAAATTTTAAAATAAATAAAAGTTCCCAATCGTACTTTAAACAGTTTATGAAAACATTTTCAGAGATTATTCCAATGTCTGCTTAGTTTCTGTAAGTGCAGTACCAACAAGAACATGAATAGGACCGCTTCTTTAAATCTCTTCATTTTTGGCAATCTTACGTAATAAACCTATTTTACATAATCATCTTTTGCAAGGGTGCGTCTTCTCACAGAACTGCGTGGACACTTGAACTCACTGTCGTCACTACAGCCGGTATCTAATGTTGACAGACATTTACGTTTGAAAAAAAAAAAGAAATACATCTTGTGATTAATATTTACGACTGTTTTACAATTGATAACTCGCCTAATTTTCGAGCAAATTCTCCAAGGCCTTTCTTGTTTGCCGTGATGAAAAATAGCTCCCCTGACACCCTTTGAAGCCAGTTTCTGAGACGTGGAAATCTATTGAAAAGAAAAATATATTATCTCAATGAGACACTCGAAAAATATATTTAAGAACAGCTATGTACGTAACCCACTTTTCTTTATCGATAGGTACAAGGATATCCAATGTGCTGATTGTGGAGGCAAACACGATATCACTCAATTTAACGCAGCTGCCACCAAACCAGTCACGTCCAGCTAACATGGCATCCAAGTCGGCGTAGGCGGCTTCTATATCGATGATTTGTTGAGGCATCACAAAATGACAATTTTCATATAAAATTGGGTACTAAAAACAAAAAAAAAAACCTAATCTTAATCTATATCTTTAACAAGGTACCTTCGATCAGATCGAAGCCAGGTAGTCTAGGGGTGTTACGGAGGTGAGTTTACCGGAACCGGAGTCGGAATTGGAGTTTTTTACTTTGACTTATCGGAATTGGAGGGGAAAGGTGGAAAAGGGGGAGAGGGGGAAAAGTGGGGGGAGGGAAGTCTTAGGACCTCCGGTAACGTCACTCACTCCGCGAAAAGCCATGCAAACTACTAAACTACTTCACAGCCGGTTTTCTGTGAGGCCGGAAGGCCGGAGGAAGCATGGCTCTCACACGATTACTTTAACCCTTTACGACGGCTCGTTTCCCGGCTTACCGATAAGGGAAAGTTAAAAACTCCGATTCCGATTCCGGTTCCGATAAACTCACGTCCGTTACGTCCCTAATAAATATATTTAATAAATTGAATAAATTGTATCAAAATATAGAAAATATTGTAAAAACTCGAAATTAAAATTGCGCCATCTGTGAAAGTTGTCGGACCTAAGACATGGACAATTAGTATACCACCAACATCAAATTACAGTAGTATCGTGCAGAATCCACAGATGGCGTAAATATGATAAATCAACTCGCGGTCAGCATTTTTCGACGCGTTAACAGTTTTTTCCGTCTTGCCGCGGCCGACCGTCTGAAGTGTAACATGCAATAAGGTACTTCATTCCATAAACCATTGATATCAATTCCCACATTATATATTAAACTACTCGTACCCCGCAATTTCCTCTTACGGATCGTAGCGTGAGTCCGAATAGCCTTCCTGAAGAATTGGGCTACCTAATCCTTCTTCAGTAATTAAAGGAAAAGCTTTAAATCAAAGTGTTACTCACAGCCGCAGCGCGGAACCTTGGATATAATATACTGCTATTGTAATGCAAGTGTTGATCAATTAATGATCGTCCTCCCGGATCCTGTGGCAGCATTTGACCTGAGTTGCAGTATCGGCCTGCTAGATATGTACAAATTGCATGGCTGGAAACAAAATTAAACTTTAAATATACACAGATATGAAATAAAGCCATTTAATACGCTCTAAGCCGGTGAGTACCATAATTCATAATTTAGTGCTGTCTAATCTAATCTCACATCAAATAAGTATTAGGTACTAAACTTAGTACTATAAGTGGTGTCGAGGGGTAGGTGAGTGTCGGATCGTTCAGCTCCCTTTGATATGGTTGAAGTGGACGATGGCTAGCGCGTGGGTCATGCTCGTGAACGAGTGCCGTTGGTTGGGGCTGGTCATCGCCGAACTGCTATTACTTACATACAGCAGTAGTTTACGCGACTGTTTATAGTTTAGAACAATACGTTACATTGTCCTCACATTTAATTTGCGCATATACTCGTAAGCAATGTAACCAAAAAGTTGTAAAAAAGAGTGTCCTTGGAGTTTCATGCCTGTTCTTCTCCACAGGATCTACTTATTGGAACAGGCAATTAGCTTCACGACACTCCTGACAATTCAAAAATACCTATATCGGTTTAATTGTAACAAATGATTTTGATTGATTGATTCATTTGAGGGAGAACGTTCACATTTATTTCTCTTGCTATAGTTTCGGGTCTGGCGTTAGTTGCCAACTGATATCGATAGCTTCATCGGCCGTGAGGTTGTTCGCCCGATTTCTTGTCACAAGGCTCAACCCCACAACCGCACAACCACGGGTGCGACACAGGCAGATATCATGATATTATATAATAATTTTTTTTTTATAATTTGACATTTGGAAAAGCAAACTGTTGTTGCGGTGATTTGTGTGTATTGATCTATAAATTTTAATTCTAATAATATTTTTTTTTAAATAAAATAAAGACATTGATTTTAAAAAATTCCCAAGCTTCTTACGCTTCATTCTCACTCCTAAGTTCTCATGTTTCCTTTCCTCTATCTCCCGTAAAGTATGCATGCAAAAAAGGATTCCTATCGACCAAGAGATTTACTAACTTAGCTTTGCGATAAAAGCAATTATAAATAACTCTTGCGCGCTATTCAGAAAAAAACGGTACCCTCTATTGATCCTAAAGTGGCTGATTATCAAATCCAACCTATTATGTTAATCATAAAATAATATTGTAATTCCCTATCTAAATGTTTATCTGTTTGTGTACACAACAAAAAAATTGCTAAAAGACAGAGGCACAGATTTAAGTTACTAAAAAACGAAAAATTATGGTTTGTTAACTGTTCAATAAATTACATACGAACTAATGTATTTTGTTACTTACTCAAACTAAAGCAGAGTAAAATAGCCTAAAAGATAATTGTTGAATATTTTTTACCATTTTTATTATTAAAATGTTAATAGTAGATACGTACCTGTCCGCCAGTACCAATTCTCTATCCTTAAACACCGGTAGAGTTAGCAATGGATTTAGCTGCAGAAAAAAAAAACACTTATGACGTCACCGTATAGATCAATTGAAATAAGAAGTACTTATAGGTGTATATAGGGCTGCCATCCGTCCGGGTTCCCCTAGGATTTGTCCTAGTTTAGAGGGCGTCCGGGGAGCGTCCGGGCGGGGTTTTCAAAAAGTGTTTGTGCCAAGGGACAGTTATAATTGTTAGATAAATCGTTAACAAGCTAAAAATTTAAATGGAATTAGCGTTCTTTTTTAAGGTGTCCGGGAAAGAATCTCGATGTGTCGATGTCCGGATTTTTTTAAGTTTTTGTCCGGCGTCGCCAATTTAAGTGATGGCAGGCCTAGGTGTATATAGTGTCATATTTTAAAAGACATCTAGGATTTAACTAAAATTTAATGTAACAAAACAAGTTAACAACTAAATTATCTTGCTGAGTGGTCCCATGAAATAAAGAGGTCGCGCACCCTGTGTGCCTGTATGTATAGTAACCGATAATAATAAAATTACTCGTTTTAGGAGCTATGGAATAAGTGTTCGATCTAAAAGGACCGATTAAATGTAGGTACATAATTATGGATATAGTGCGGATGTTATGCTGCGAATAAAATGATATTTCTGGAATGTGCTGCGTAAGGAAATGGCAAAGTATAGTAAGTTTCTCGCAGTACCTACAAATCTTGACTTAAATGATGAATTTTAAAGGAGTAGATTCTAGATTCAGCCATTACCTTCGGCTTAAATTTGAGGCCATCCTGACTTCGAGGAGAAGCGCATTTAATGGAAAAACAAACTGAACGAAGAAAGTAGAGCCTTGAGGGGACTTACTGCAGCTATATCAGATCCTTTGTGCTCACCCTTATCCATATTTACATCCACTTCTGTGATACTGAGGTTCATGCTATCAAGTGCCATCATTACTGCTCTGCACGCAGGGCTGCGATCTGATTTCCATAATGTACAGTGTCTGCCACAAAGAAAAAATGCATTTAAATATACTTTTATATTGTTACGAGTAACCCGCGGGCGCCTTCCGCCTTCTATTGTCGACTATAGGAAGTCATAGAGGGCAACGATTAACTAAAGTGAGATGCACGCCATCTGTTGATAATATACGGAACTAGTAGTCTATGAATAGAATGTGCCACGATGTATTGGAAAGTTCTAGGATAGTTTTGAGTTTTCGGGATATGTCGCGATCTGTCTGTGAGGTAACGTTTGAGTTTGTAAGGGATAGTCCAATAATCACGTGAGGCTCTAAAGGGGGCAGGGGGAGGTAGCTAGGAAAAAATCACGAAATATCACAAGGCGGGAGAGGGAGTGTTGTGATATATCATGTGTATTTATTTTTTCGTAGAACGCGCCATAATATCTGTATTTGAAGATGTTTTAAATTTTTTAAATATATTTTGACCTTAAAAAAACATAAGTGATTTTGGGTAGGAGGGGGAGGAGTTAGTCTAAAACCTCACCACGTATCACCAGGAGGGAAGGGGGAGGTTAAAAGTGTGCTTAAAAAACATCACGTGATTAATGGACTACCCCTAAGACGCATGCATGGCGGTATGAGAGCAAGGGCGTAGCTACCACCGTATCAGCCGTATCAATGATACGGGGCCCCCGGGCTACAGGGGCCCCTAACGTGTGTAAGCAAAACTTAGTAAAATGTTATCCACAATGTCACTTAATCTCGTGCTTCCCGGGAAAAAAAACATAAAAAAAAACGGTTATACGTGCCATATAGAGTTTTCACTTCAGAAATGACAAAAGTCAAAAAAAGCAATCTCTTTTTAAGGTGCTGTACCTCAAAAGGTAAAAAAAGGAATCCTTATAAGATCACTTTCTTGTCCGTCTGTCCGTGTGTCACCACCGATTTTCTCAGGATTGGGTAGACCTAGCAACTTAAAATTTATACCAGATACTGAGGTTTGTAGCTTCTATTAGGTGTATAAAAATCAAGGTCCTGAGTCAACACGATAAAAAGATATGGGCAAATTTAGATTTTCGAACTTGTAAGTACCAAAACTTACCTTAATTTTCAACTTTTTTTATTTTTCCGAATTTTCCCTTTACTTCTGCTGTAAGACCTTGCTTTTAACCAAAATTGACAATTCTAGGTCAACCAGAAGTACCCTATAGGTTTTGGGTCTAAAACCAATAGGGTACTTCCCATTTACCTAGAATCATTTTACCCTTCATTTGGGTCCCCCAACTAATTTTGATACAGGGCCCCTCCAAGGCAGGCTACGCCACTGTATGAGAGAGAGAATTCGAGTTGAGCAACAAGCTAGTAAAGTGCGAACTGTAAGTGAATTTAAAAGTGTAATAGTGAAAATTTATTGTGACTGTGTATTTTCTGCTTTATTAAAATAAATTGTGTATTTTGGTAATAAATTGGTTTACATTTTTGATCCCGAACCTCAGTTCTTCAATATTTTCTTCTCTCTCTTCGTGTAAATAAATAAAACTGTTAAATGTAATGTAGACAATTTTTTTTTTTGGATTTATAATAACTTCACAAAAAAAAAGAATCATCAAAATCGGTTCATAAATAACGGACTGAACATACATAAAAAAAAAAATATATAAATATATAATTTTTTTTTCGTCGATTAAGAAGTAAACATTGGAAACACAAGTCGTTATTAAAGGTCTACTGTGTAAAACTTGTTTCTGATATTTTTCGAAAAAAAAAACATGTGTACGCACGTAAGAAGTTATACTTTTTTGGCGTAACAAGATATAAATCTTTTTAAAAATTTATCCTACGATTGTAGAAAAAACGATACTAGTAATAGAAAAAAGGTATTTAATACATTGAAAGTTTTATTATAACGCATTATCTAGTTAAATAAAGTTCATTAAATATCATAATAAATAATACATCCGTCTACCGTCAACTAACCTCAAATTCTGCAAACGTACTCAAAGTAATATATAAAAACCATTTTTATCATTTATAATCACAGTAAATTATCTTTAAATCAATAAATTATTAATAAATATCAATCACCTTGATATATGTTTTGAAAAAAAAATTATATTTATGTATATTTAGGTATATATGAGGTGAGGTGATGACCCGTGGGAGTTTCCACAGGATAAAAAAAGAAAGGTATATATATATTTTATTCGGGCTGATACAAAACACGTGTTCAGAAACACTTGAATAAATATCGTGAAGTTGGTAACTTTTTTTGAAAAACTAAAATGTTCATTAGCTAACTTCAGGGGGTCGGTTTTTCGTGACGGTGTGCGCGCGCATCGTAAAAATTTACTCTCATCATTTTTCCCTAACGCGCCAAAAGAAGCGTAACCAATAAGTTTATAAATTTTGTTTATAAGTTTGTAAATTAATTAATTTGTTTTTAAATACATTTGTATATTAAAAATTTATATGAAAATATAAAAAATAGAGTCCCACCGGTATCGGGTACAGGGCCCATGCTACCGGTTGTTAGGGTTCTAGAGACAGAAACCTCCTCACAATACTAATATATTATTATTATTACTGATTTACATCTGTTGCTCACATAAGGACTGGTTGAAAACCAGTGCTAGACAATTGCTTAGCAGATGCTGAAGCAGATCCTATTCGGCTGGCGCGTGATGTACTTACACGTGAATAATGTAACACTTATAATAATTATGTAGCTTAGTTTTATTACTCCATAGCATGTACTGTGCGTGTATCTCGTCGTCGATGAATAAATCACTTTTTCTTTCTTTTCTTACTTTTTTCTGGATGAAAGGTACCCTATGTCCTTTTCGGTAGGCTCTGAGAACGTGTATGCAAAATTTAATAATGATCGTTTGAGTAGTTAAGCCGAGAAAACCTTACAAACAAACGCACTTTCGCATTTATATTACTAGCTGTTGCCCGCGACTTCGTTCGCGCTGAAATTTTGGTGACATCTATCCCACGGGAACTGTAAATATTTCCTGGATGTAAAGTAGCCTATGTGCTATTTCAGACTATAGTCTATCTCTGTGCCAAATTTCATCCAGATCCGTTTAGCCGTTTTCGCGTGAAACAGTAACAAATGAACATTCATCCATCCTTTCTCACAACACCTTTAGAATATTAGTATGATTCCTAGGTTTTGACCGCGGCTTCGCTTGTGTTAAAGTTATTTACCTATCTCTCGGTAACAGTAACAGAACAGTTTTTCTGAATAAAAGGGTACCCTATATCCGTTTCTGTAACACTCTTGACAATGTTAATGCAAAATTTTACGAGTAGGGGCCATCCATAAATTACGTCACACGTTAAGGGGGGAGAGGGGGCCTACGAAGAGTGACAAGGCTTGGGGGGGTCATAAGCTTCGTGACCTCACAGTTCAAAATCTAAAGTATTAAACACAAAACATTACCTGTAAACGAAAGACTACACACGCTACTACTTTTATTAAAAAAATAATCATTTTAGAACTGCTTTTCAGTTCTGGGTGTAAAATTGCAAAATATGTGACGTCACACTAGGGAGGGGGAGTCCCACAAATGTGACAAGGACGGTGGCGGTGTCCAAAATTCATGAAATTCGTGTGACGTAATTTATGGATGGCCCCGTATGATGAGCGGTTGGGTAGTTAGGGCGGGGCTTTCAATCTGACTGCGAAACGGCGGAACTTTGATATTTTACGTGAAGCGACTGCCATCAGACCTCCACAACCCAAGTGCTAGGCGATATCGAAGTTCTGTAGTTAGACCAGGTTGTCGAACTTTTTTAGGACTCCAACTACCCGTAACGAATGCTACAGATGTTTGTATGACACCCGGGACCGACGGTTTAACGTGCTATCCGAGGCACGGAGGGGTCTCAATGTGTTAAGAATGGTCACCCATCCTACACTGACCTGGCTAGTATTACTTAAGTTTGTAATAAACCTACTCGGTTACCACTTAGCCACGAGCCACGAGCCCCGAAGCCACTTAGCTACGAGCCCCGAAGCTACTCAGCCGACGAAGTTAGAAGGTCTTCTTTTGAAAGTCGGTTAATAATTAACTTTAAAAAAAAGTATCACCGACGTCAATGCGCCTTAAAATAAGCTGTATTCTTCATTCCTCAATTTTCCACCTATAGAGGTGGAATATTTTCTTTAAATGGCACCAACCTTGAGTACCCCACCAATCCATTTAAAAAAAGGAAATGTTGCGTAACATACACACAAAATAATTATATATTGAAATAAAACTATTTTTAACGGATACTATCGCGATTTATTTGGTGTTATTTTACTATTTACACTGATCCCGACGTTTCAGTTCCTTTTCAGCAGCCATGCTCACGGGTAGACTAAGATGGTGGTCGTCTCATGTATCGAAGTGCAAAGTTATCTCAAAGTACCCAGAGTTTGTTGATTGTTGGTGTTACTATTTACGCAGAATGAGCTCAAAGTGTCTTGAAGCCTTGCTGTGTAGATAGTAAAATAACACCAAATAAATCGCGATAGTATCCGTTAAAAATAGTTTTATTTCAATGTGTAACATTCGCGTAAACTTTCGATAATATCAAAATAATTATAGTTTAAAAAACTAAAAAACACGCTTCTATAGAAAATCCAACTAAAAAAATTAAAAATCTAATCGAATTATTGCATTGCCATCGGTCTTTGACACGTGTGCAAAATTTGAATGAAATCTGGTCTGGTTTAAAGTGGGTCAAAATCGCGCCCAAAGGAGTCGGTTACAAACATACAAGTGAAGTTAATATAAAGCGTGTAAAAAGCAATATTCAGTCGAATTCAGAACCTTTAAAAAATTGGTTAAGAAATAAAACTCACTTAAGTCCTTGCGTGGCCGTAACGCTTTTTGCTACTGCAGCACCCATTTCCTAATCTTTTAGCGTACGTTTTAAATTCAAATTTTTTTCATTTTTTTAAAAATACATGTTTTTTCCAAGTAGTAGTTAGATATTTTGGTTTGAAGATTTAAATTAATTTTATTTTAATGTATTTTGTTGGGAATTCATGGCAGCGGTTTGTCATAAATTAGTATTTTTAAATCTATATTTGATAGAATAGAGTTTTTTTTTGTCGTTACTCCGAAGAGATTTTTATGGAGTATGCATTACAAAATTTATGGTTTTAAGGTAACATTTTTAAAAGTATGCTAGTAGGGATTTCCTGCACTCTGTTTAGTCAAAAGTTTTATTTCAAAAATTCATTTATCAATTGTTTTAAATCATTTATTTTGTTTATACAAATTATAGATCAACACACAATGTCACGGCAACAATACATTGCTTTGTCAAAAGTGAAAATATTAAAAACCCTGCCTTTTCTCGCGGCTTCGCTCGTATTATTGTAGATTTTTGAAGTGAAAACTTCTTTAGCGGCGTTGTGCACTTTTCGAGATTAGTAAAAAATGTTAAACTCGCGTCAGGACACGTGACCCGATCGAAAATTCGTAAGACGGAGCCGAGTTTCTTATATTTAAAAAAATAACATTTGAAATTCAAACATTTATGAGCGCCCAGGAGCGTAGAACTTCCAGTGTACCCTATGTATAGGTGCATATAGATATGTTATTACCTACTTTTCATTTTTAACCTAATTATGTATATATACAGATGTGTGTGACTGACTGTTTTCTTTTTCCATCAATTCACTATCTCTCGGGAACTACTTCTTTTTCTGGATAGTATGGATCTGGATAATAGTATTTTTAAGCTCACACAGTTATTTGCACGATACCTATGCCTAAAAATCAGTTTTTATAATTTTTGTCTGTCTGTCTGTTTGTTTGTTCCGGCTAATTTCCGGGACGGGTGGACTGATTTCCACGGAACTTTCGCTGGTAGATAGCTGGTGTTATAAGGAGTAACTTAGACTACTTTCACACGCGAGTGAAGCCGCGCGGGAACTGCTAGTATGATATAAAAGCTTGTCGCGACTTTTATCTGTGTAAATAAACAAGCATACAATATGTAAGTAGGTAGGTAGGTACTTTACTTAATATTGACATAAGTAATTCTGAGAAAAAAACTACATTTTGTTATACTTAACAAGCTACGCTAAGCAAGCGACAATCTTTCTTCTATTTACTCGTATATAAATAAGAAGCAATGTTTGTATGGTTGTCCTGTATGTGTTCCGAAATCATTGATCAGATTGTGATGAAACTGATGTAGGGTGTTCTGTGGATGCCTGCGAGGGTTCCTGGCCCAAAAATCTATATTAAAACGAGTCAGGCCTAGACACGTCACTCGATGTACTTGCGCGCGCTAAATACCTACCAGCCGTTCGTCCGCCGTCGGACCTTATACGCAATCAAGCACTGTGGGTTGCCGACAGCTGCATCGCGCGTTCATACTTTTATTTATAGAGTAAAAAAACGTAATTCGAAATCGTCTTGATATATTCTTTAAATACTGTAAAATTCAGAGTGGAAATTGACATGGTTGTTTATGTGTAGTACATGAATGTAGATAAATTAAGAGTAAAAAAGCCCGGCTGCACTAATTATGAAATTTAAGAAAATTATCCTTTTAACCCTATTTGTCCTTGTTTCCCTTAAATTATTTATTAAACATTTTGTAAGATTTAGAATATTTTTCACCTAACAGTTTAATAATCGAAATTTTAGAAAAGAGAAGAAGTTTATTAATCTCTATATAAAAATAAAACAAATGTAGGATTTTTGTATACTAAAACATTTGAAATGAACAATAACCGTTAAGTACCTACTTAATTTACATAGCATTGTTTTTTTAAATAAAAAAGTATACTGAAGAGGTAACCCTACACATATTTACGACCACGCGGCCGTGAGCTATTGCGAAAGCGCGAAGCAATAATAATCGTGCTTACGAACATTTAAGTTCATTTTCGCAAGCAGGCGGTCGGCGTCCGGAAAGAGTAGGCAATTAAAACAATAGGTATCGATATTTTGGTAGGGAGTGATTTATCAAATATATTTTATATATTTGGATGTCATGTAGTAACTACTTAGTAATCTGTGGCCGAATGCAGCTAGTACCTATATCATATAAATTATGTAATGTGTTTAATTTAATTTTAAGTTTATTATCTTCTTTTTAGAATATTTTAATAAAGGCATGTCTTTAAAAATATTTTTTTTCATTCTCTACTAGCTGTTGCTCGCGACTTCATTCGCGTTTCTGTCCCACGGGGACCGTACATTTTTCCGGGATAAAAAGTAGCTTATGTGCTATTCCAGGCTATAATCTATCTCTGTATCTAGTGTATCTCTTATTCTCTTGTCAAGTCGTTATTTAAAGTTCCTAGTCTGTGAACGTGAAGTCTATAAATTGATCATAAATTATAATCTAACTAAGTAGGTAACTTAGTTTTTAATGGAAGAGCAGTAGACACCGTCCACCAGATGGTAAGCTTGCTTTGCGCCTGGGATCGCGCACTACATATAAAAGTTGTATCATATCACTTTCGTTCGTTGCTCGTGATCTGCCTTCTAAGAACTTTTAGGTAAAAGAAGAGAACCTGGATCAGAAAGAACTAGAAGGCCAGTGGTGAAAAATGTATTAATTCTGTGGACCAGCTATAAGAACACCCCCCTTGCCCTCCGTAGGATAGAACCTTCGTTACCAACTTCATTTGTAGTTGAAGTTAGCGACCAAGAAAAGCTGAAAATCCTACCAATATTATAAACGTGAAAGTTTGTGATAATGTGTGGATGTATGGATATTTGTTGTTCTTTCACGCAAAAACAACTGAACCGATTGCGATGAAACTTTGTATGTAGATGGCTGGACATTTTTCTCTGCAAGGACTAAATGTTTCGACATGAATTTTGTATAAAAAAATATGTAATGACGTATTTCACTATTTGTATAGTGTGTGAGAGAGAGAGAGAGAGAGAGAGACTAGAGGGACAACGTAAATTAATTCTCTCAGAGAACGAATAAAATAGGCAAAAACGATTACAACTCTGCGACACATCTGTGTTCTTGCTTAATCTTTGGTTCGTATTTTTTTGCAATATTGTCGTTTGTCGGTAGGCGGCGCCAAATCGTACAGCGATCAAATCTTCGAAGCTATTGAGCAAGCTAATAGCGTTATATTCAAATATCACCTAATAAATATACAGATATAATATGCAATATGTAAGAGGTAACGGTTACAATGAATTTGATCTCCGTGTGGCGTCATGGCGTCGTATCACATTGCATACATTTGTATACTTTGTTTTTTTTTTAAACAGGCTTGAGATGCTTTCGTAACCATGTCCATTGTCCATAACGTCTATAGATTTCTTACTGAACAGTATACTACGGTCGTGATTTTGTTTTAATAAAAAAAAATGTTTCTGGTTGGTGGTAATTCTTCAAATATTATTCGCATTGTCACACCTTTCGTCAGGATTACAACCAGGTAAGAAAATGTATTGATTGAATTTAAGTAAGAATCAGTCTAGCAATTTAGTGATGTTGTGCTTTTTAAACCACAACAGTTACCTACGTACCTGTCGCAATTGTTATTCGAATATGTAAGTTTCCATATTATAAGTTTTTTGTGTACATGACGTCATGATATTCGATTTTGAGTTTTTGAATCGATCGTCGATTTGGTCATTTAATTATTTTAGTTTGTAATGGTTAATGCCAGGGGTGCTACTAGCAAATATGTACATAACATAAAAATATAGAGACATCTGCGTTTAAGTATGTATTCCTCTGTAACGTCTTGTCACCAACAATAAACGACTAGTCAATTATTTACAAGTATTTTGAAGTTGATACAGATTATAACGATATTTTGTTTGGCATGAGGGAACCACACATGGTATGATCTTTCTTACCATCGTTGCTCAAGACATAATCCACTAGCTTGTGTCTTTAGCAACGATGTCAGTACTAGTGATCTACGACCAGGGTTGCCAACTTTTTTTCAAGAAATAAAATATATTTAGGTCTGAGAAGGATAGTAAACAGTATTTTAGGAAAATGAACAGTATTTTATGTATTATTTATTTATTTAATGTTTTAATACTTATTTTCTTGAACTTCTCGCAGAACTTATTAATTTAGAGTCTTTTTGGCAAAACCTCATATACCTCACGACAATTATAATTGAAATTAAAATAAATGAGGAGCTCATTTATTATCAAATTGATATTCGCTCTGAAACGCTAGACTCAAAGTCAAAAGAAAACAGTATTTTGGATACTTTATTTTTGTTCAACAGTAAAGAGTATAAAACAAATCTACTTATGAATTATATTACAGCAATATTTCTCATTCGATCCTGGTTTGCTCTAAATATAAGGTACTAGCAGCGCCCCGCGGTTTCACCCGCGTAAGTCCCGATCCCGTGGGAATATCGGGATAAAAATATAAGTTAATCCAGGTCTCCCGCTATCTACATACCAAGTTTCATCGCAATCGGTTCAGTAGTTTTGGAGTGAAAGAGTAACAAACATCTATCAATCCTTCCATCCATCCATCCAAACTTACACATTTATAATATTAGTGGGATTTATAAGGAATCGTTTACTCATTTATTATTCTTTAAGGAATATGTCGTTTTCGAAGAAACCCATCTTGTACGGAGATGAGGCGTCACCACCCGTTCGATTCGTCATGATGACAGCATCCACACTCAATATGGATTTGGAATTTCACAAAATTGACCTTTTCAAAGGAGAAAACAAAACTGAATTTTATAAAAAGGTAAGTACATCAATCTTATTTTTATAGCAGGTGTACAGTTTGTTTTGTAGGTAGGTGCACCCGTGATCACGGTCAGTGCAATTTGATCTTCGACCCGACTTCTGGTAAACAAATGGTATTGCAGATTCACACGGTCGGGTAAATTAAATCGTTCCGAGAGTTATAAACAATTATCATAAAGGTTCTACGCGTTTCGTTGAGTATGAGAAACCAAACCCAAAGCCTTAAACATTTTCATAACTCCGTTGTATCTTTGTGGAGTTTTTAGTATTTATAATATATATATAATAAATAACATATAAATAATTGATTCATTGATTAATAATACACAAGTGCAGCAGCGAGCGTATTTAAACTTTCGAAAAAAAATTTGCTTAACTTTTCCGAGTGTGTCTCCCCACAAAATTAATTTCTAAAACGTATAACTATAACAGTGGTATCCTTCAATTTTGTTTGAAAGATAAACTTAACTTTGCAGTTCTAAAAATACTCCCCCATACATCGATGAACGCCACAGTCATTTTTTTTGTGTTATAACCAAAAATTAACGACTTTCGGATTTTTCTTTACTTGTTCTGTAAGACCTTGCTTGTCGCACTATACGCTCATGATTTACATTTTTATCAGTGAGTCTCTGCTTTGCCGTAAAGTGACCACAACAAAATAATTTTAGCAACCCAACATGAAGAAAGTGTACACAAGCGGGCAATCTATACTTAGTTGATTCTGCAAAATTTAACAAAGTTATAACAGTGTAATTTTTTTTATGTTTCCAGATAAACCCTTTGCAGAAAGTCCCGGTGTTGTCAATAAATGGGCAAGTGATTTGTGATAGCCATGCGATTGCATTACATATGTGCAGAATAAAAGACCAGGGCAACGACTTGTACCCTGAAGAGAGTGCTCTGAAGTCAAAAATTGATGAAATTATGTATTTTAACTCTGGTGTATTGTTTCCGATTGATAATGCTATATTTGTAAGATTTTTATCTTAACCCCCATCATCTTCTCCTTAGCTCTATAATGCCTAATTCTTTTTCTTCTTTGGTTTTCCATTTAACGAAAGTCTCCCACCATTACCATCTAAAGCGCAGAATAAATAGTAGTACCTACGTATAGAAAGCCCACTTACTGAGGTCATTTAATTAAAAGCGACTCTCGTAGTCCCGCAATAAAATGCTTGCCACGACTCACGACCCCCATGACTTGAGTAGCAAACGTACGCAACGGGTGACGTGCTACACCTCACTGAATGGAAGAGATAATGTATTTCCATTTCGTATGTAAAGTAAGTAGGTAAGTTTCTCAATTTAATTAGAGATGCACACTTTCATTAGTGCAAGTGAGCAGATCGAACATTGGTTGTTAATACGAATTTGATAGCTGTAAGTGGGGTATGGTTATCAAAAGTATTTGCTGGAAGTTGAAGTTAATTACACTAAGCCCAACTACAGCTTCCAGATTATTTCAATAATCTATTGTAGAAGGCTACTTTTAAAGAAATAAAACGGTTCGCGCACTTTATTTTGGTTAACTAATTTATTTAAATTACAGACTGAGTTTTTCGCCGGCGAAGGAACAGATGAAATGAAAGTAAAGACATGGTATTCAGCACTGGATTATTTGGAACTAAAGTTAAATGAAAATAAGTTTCTTAACGGTGACAAGGTAATTTACATCCCAACATTTCTCTACAAAGTTTAATTTACAAAAAACATGTGGGCTTCATGTTTAGCTCTTTTTATATAAATAAATTAGTCTAATGATAAAACGAAAAGCAAACCATGCCGGATGATAATAAGTTAGCGTTGCATACCTACCTCCTCAGGTTGCAAGTGTTTTTTCCGAAAATTAAAATGACTGCCGAGTTCCATACCTTACCCTCTCCCTATAGAACTCTGGCGACCTCACTTATCAGTAGGAATACGACTTTACATACACCATACTACAGGTATGTAGTATGCTGTCAGGTTGGTAGTGGGTATACTACCAACCTGAAACACTCTATTTACACTCTATATGGATTCTAAACACGCAAAATGAAACCAATTTAGATCGGTTTATTCTGAAACACTGAAAATCATAAGAGGCATACCTTAGACTAACCATAGTCATATTTTTTACAGATGCGACTCTGTGACCTATGTTGCGGAACAACAGTGAGCTCCTTGGAAACACTGATCCCAATGTTGGATCGCCATAAAAAAGTATCCGAGTGGTTGGAAAATTTAAAACGAATTCCTTGTTTCGAAATAAATAAACGTGGTTTAAGTCGATTAGAAGGTTTCGTGAAGACTATAAATGACTCTAAGCCTATGTGATTATAAATGTGTAAAATAAAAATAAATGTCTACTTGGGTTTTTTTTTAATATTCTACTCGACTCTCTTATCTACTCTATTCTACTCTACTCGACTATAATATTTTATCACATCTTTAGAGTTGTGGCAAACTATCACAATCAAAAATTTCCCACCTCTACGAGCCATGTTAGATGTCAAAGATCCTTCAGTCTATGGCCGCTTATTGATTGGTCGACGAGGAGATGTAAAAAATGGCTGCCTTGCCTTCTCCTACTCAGGTAGAATTGTTTGAGATTTAGGTAGTTTATACTCCAGAAATTATATAAGTTCGAGGTCTTAAGTAAAGTTTATTAAAGTATCTACGGATTAGTGCAGTGAAATTTTCATGTTGACGTTGAAAACATCAAAATTTTTGACATTAAAGTTTAGTGTACCGTGAACGGACTACGCTTACTAGATTTTATTTTATTTCAATAATTTCACCGTGTATTTTATCAATTAGTCTATTTAAAATGACAGTGCAAAGTTTCTGATATGTGTTTTATGTTTTATCAATTTTTACTTGTCCTCTGACCATCGTAATTATGTAGTTTAATGACGAACGTATAGAAAGCCGTGAAGAATATGGAAATGTCACACCCATACCCGTTCAAAATAAGTTTTTAAATTCCATTTCGTTGTGAAATTTACGTTCTGACAATGGGGCTTGACCGGTTGCAGGTGGCAGGGACGCACAGCGCTATATATGAAGCATATTATCACCAGGTAAGAACACTTTTATCTTGTTAATTTAGCTCAATTAACATGACTACTTGTTACGTAGCGATTGATCATGAATCTTTCCTGTTTAAAGCAGTGTTATCGGAGTTTTATCAGAAATATTTGTAATATCTTCAAATCTTAATTCTAGGCCAATGTCAATAGAACAAAAAAAGGTTTATAATGTAATGTAACCCTTATGTCTGGGTTGTAAAGGCTATATTAATATTACCGGTTTGTTAAATTGCAATCAATATTTTAGTCAGTAGTACTGTACCCAGTGTGATAACAAATATCTGAGGTAGGTTTTGTACTATCTTTGAAACTTTTAGCAGAAAAGTAACTGTGTTATAGAATGATTGAGTTATATTATGCAAACTACCCCTAACATAACAGAACATGAGTGAGGGTAGAGAATATAATTAGTAAATTGTTGAGCTCACTTAAGATGTGTGTCAAACTTGTAATTTTCATCAAGTCTATTTCTTAATGTCATGTGTCACAAATATGCATGTTAATCAATTGCAATGTGCATTGTATCATGATATAAAGTGAAAACCTATTAAAATTGTATTCATTCATAGTATATATGTGCACTAAATAAATTAAAAAAATGAAATATTTTTTTTTCATTGTATTTTATTTATTTGCAAGAAATATGGTATAAAAGATGGATCCAATATAATTTGTCCAAGACATATTTTACCAGTAACATAGGCATGCAATATATAAAATTAAATTACAATAAATATGATCATCACCAAATGAACCAAAGAAAACATGTCAACAATATTACTTAAACATTAAGCAACAATTATTAAACTAAAGATAGCAATTACACAACACATTAATTAACATTCAATTTGGTTTCAACAATTGCATTCAATTTGCTTAGATCTGATTAGATGAGATTATTAATTAATAATTTGGCACAATATTTTTTTTGTATTTTAGACTAATGACTTAAATGTTTAAAGTTTGATTGAAATAATGTAGTGCATTGCATTTCTCTATCCCATCATGACATTCTTAATCTGTATACTTAATATAAATATGAAAGAGTCTGTTTCTTTTCTTTTTTTTATCAAAAATCCAATCATCATAATAAAACTTGATAAAGAATGAATCTGGCACTCGAGAGAACATAAGTTTGAAAAAATAATACATTTGGCATTCCTTAAGTTATAAATGGCGGTGTCCTTAAGTTATAAAAGTTATAAACCATGGGCGATAACCATTATAGGTAATATCTTGGAGAAATAACCTGAATAAGATGTCTGAGATGTAGTGAAACCAAATTTACTGTAGATAAATGCCCCATATTGGCAGTTTATGAATTCACTTTTTACATAACCATTATAGATTCATATTTAGGTCACAATGGTATGCTTTAAATAAAAAAATATATTTTTAGAAAATATGGCTTATTTTAAAACATTACAAATAAAAAATTTGCGACTAAGATCAAGTTTTCATATATTTAGGCGTTTAAATATTATTGAAAAAATTGCCAAGATTAAATATAAAACAATTGTGATCAACAGAATTGGTTATATTCCTAAGTTCAAAATGAAGTCAATTTAAAAAGAGCATGTTTTGCCAACGCTGAGGTGTGACATCATGCCTTAGTATGTCATACAAGAATGTACCGAACCTTCCATTTTGATGTTTATTAAAAAGATACTGATTTGACTTGACAGTCATCTACCGTATTGACTTAACCACCAAGTGCGTATAAATTTTTAATGGAATGTAAAATTATGTAATTGAAAGCATAGTTATATTTTTTTATTGATGTATATATGCAAGGCAGTCTACTACATACTTTTTAAACTGTGTTGTTTTAATCTAAGCTGCTGGTTATTGTTTACTAAGCTTATGTTTTGATTGAAATCCCTATCCCTCAACCATTTCGGGTCTTTTGTACTGCATACCTAAGTCGTATAAGGAATAATCTGATTATAGAAGTTCTAATAGAGAATAAGAGCTCTTGTAACCAGGTTATTCCTTGCAGACGCTAATTGTTAGTTCGCCTTAACCCATATTTGCAAATTTAAAGAATTACTTTAATAAATTAATGATATTATGATAAAAGAATCATTCAAGTTCTTGCTATGTTGCAATAGAGACTTAGGGTATGTTCCGATTTGGTGAGAAATTCGTTCCATTATAGACTGACAGTATACTGCCGCAGTATCGTAGGGAAATATATGACATCATAAACGTCGCCATTTTTGGACTATGAGCACTGGAGTTTTCGAGGTAAAGTGCTCCCAGTGCTGTCACACTGTCACTTTTATTATGCAATTTGACGATTGACTTGAATTGACAACTGACAGTATACTGGACTGCGTTCCATTTTTAACAGTAACCAGTATAGATAATTATAAAGGAACAGCTTCGCAGTATACTAAATTGACGTCGCACCTTACAGTGCTCTCAGTGTAAATCGGAACGCACACTTAATTTAACGGTCTCGGAGATTGGCCCTGGCGAACCAAGGTACTTAGCCTGGTATTCCGCACCCCCCCCGACAGTTGCTGTTTTCTCTGCTTCCATGAATGCTCTGCACAGCAGGCTGTTCGTTACACCTATAGCAGAAAGGTGTTTGTTAAACAAGTCATTCCCGATGATAACTCCAATTGCCGCTTACAGCTGACGCTTCTTCAGAGTAGAATCCTCGACAGCCAGCTGTTGATGGCGGGGATTGCCGCTCTCGACTGCCCGCAGTCTTCATGGCTTGCCCATATGAAATTGTGTTGATCTCTAGTGTGCTAGCGCACTATGGTTTCCGGGCCCATAACGCACATCTCCGATGCTCTCCTAGCCAATTCGTCCGCTGCATCGTTGCCTGTAGAGCCGCTGTGACCCTTTATCCATTGGGGCGTTGGTCCTGGTAAATAGAGTCGAGCACTTGCAAGTGACCTCCCTGATGTTATGAGTGTTCATGGACACTTGAGCGATAGGACAGCGATTGCTGATCATTAGTCAGAACTTAGTTTAAAAATATCTTGACCTTAGGTTAAATCCCAAAACGTTTTTTGGCTCATCCTGGAGTTAAATCAAACCTATCAGAGCCGACAATAATCCATTTAAAGCAAGATATGTAAGTCTTAAATATATTCGCAATAGTTAAATTAACCAATGATATATTTTATTGCAGGTGGACCCCAATGGCGCAGGAACGATCCAGGCGCTGGACGCGGCGCGCTTCCTCAAAAAATCCCGGCTCAGCGATGTGGTGCTCAGCAAGATATGGGATCTCTCCGACCCCACCGGCAAGGGCTACCTGGATAAAGTACGTAGCGTTTGTTATATTATCTACTAGTTTGTATCGCGGCAGCTATGTAGTGGATCTCCATTAAAATGTTGATCATACAGTTCTTACTAATCGGACTTAATTAGTTGATCTAAATTAGTATATTCGCGAAGTTTATGAGACAGTAGCGAGTTGCTCCCAGGTGCTCTGGGAGCAACCGTCAACCAGAAATCTAGTGCAGGCTAAATCTCTGAATTTAATCACCAGGGCATTGCAGAGTGCCAGAGTTCTTCGTGCCAGGATTTAATTGCCAGTATAGATTCAGTAAAGCATTTATTTTTATCCGACTGCTGTTTGTATGTACGTATGCCTGATTATTTGGCACGCTCTGCAGTCTAAACTGTATTACGGATGTCCACAGACGAAGTGTCATTAAATACGTCTCAGTTGTGGAGTGCCATAAAGTAGATTATTTTGCTTTTTAGCATTTTTTAAGTGCGATTTTTTGTTTCATTTAATAATTATCTTGTTTAGTCGTCCGTTTTTTTCGATGTCTGTATCTGTTGTTGTTTATTCTGACGATATGTCATCATGCACTTGCAGTCTTTAACGAATCTTGAATAGTAAACTCGACAGCATAATAACATATTATTTTGAATTGTCAATCATTCTGAATATATGTGATATTTATATGAAATCGCAGTACACTTTTAGTCTTAGATATAAACAGTCCACATCGCAATGTTTGTCTTGACAGAAGCAGATATGTTTTGTGCTACACAATAAGATGTGTCAATCATAGCGATAATGGTCTGTTATCACATTTCAGTGTCGTGTCCTGATGACATTTTCATATATAGATGATGTACTACATGTACCTAATCTATATGTCACGGCTAAAAACCGAAGTACGGTGACACCTAGTTCTAGCCGGGTAAACCTAGGTGCGGTCACAGCTATCCTGTTGATTAAACTTAGGTGTATCCTTTTTATTGACGGCTAATACCAGGTGTAGCCGGTTACATTCGTTTGCATTTCTCTTTCTACTGGCTACAACTAGATATAGCCAATGCCTTGTGCTTAAAACTAGATATAGAATAACATAGGAGCGTAGATAGCTGACGGACCTCGTCCTTGGGTAATCAGTTTCGCACTATTCTTTAATTGTTTTCTAGAAATCATTTTCTGTATGTATATGAGTAGTTTCGACGTTGATATTGTTTATTCCGAAATGAAATCATTACGCCAAGTAACTAATGCTAAATCTAATCTACATCAGGAGGACGACGATACAAAAGATACCACTGTAAAACTCCATGTCATTCAAGTTTATCTTGTTCGAATTAATGAGGAAAATTTGATCTGAAACAGTAATTAATAGTGTATTTAAGTTTGTTAATTGCTCTGATCACAAATAATGATTATAGGAAGGTCTGTTGAAAAAATTTATTATAAGTAACTAAATAGCATTAATCTATAATACGTATACTACTTCTTTGAAGGAAGGGTTGTTCATTGTTCAATTAGTATATTGGTTAAGAAGTTTAAGTAATTTTTTTGTTATATTTTTTTTATTTTGTAATTTGATAGCACATATCACATATTCAGTATATTTATTCAAGAACAACTGTTACATTGTGTTTGAATGAATTATACAATATTATAAAAAAAACACATACATTTCTTAACAACAATTATAAACAATGTTCAGGAAAAAAAAGAGATCACAAATCTTCAACAGAATAGTTGAAAGGGTGCCCTTTCAAGAGAAACGCTTTTATTTTGGATTCGAATTCTCTGCTATAAATTAGAAATTTAGATTTCTAATATAGAATAGGGTAGTTTGTTAAACATAGAGTTATAGACTGTGCTGTGTTTGACTATTTTAAGTTTAGGTACGAATTGGCCCTGAAAATCTTTCGTGCGAGTGTTCTCTCTTTTCTTTCTTCCGATTCGTATTCACGAATATATTTAGAAAAATTAGTCAACAATACTGAGATGTACAACCCAGGAACTGTCAATATGCCTAATTCTTGGAAATATCTCTTACACGACACGCTTGGTCTTCTACGTACAATGGTTCTTATGGTCCGTGTTTAACCCCCGACGCAAAAAGAGGGGTGTTATAAGATTGACGTCGATATCTCTGTGTGTGTGTCTGTCTGTGGCATCGTAGCTCTCAAACGGATGGACTTATTCCGATGCGTTTTTTTTTCATTTGAAAGCCAGTTTCCTTGCGGTGGTTCTTAGCAATGTTTGGTTAATATCGATCCAACAGTGTATGAGTATCAGCTCTTTTCAAAAAGATGTAAAGCATTTTTTAATCGTTGAAGGGATTTTCGAGTCGGGGGTGTTTTAAATTTATCAATTATTGTAAAATAAAATCTCGCTAAATGTTATAATCATAGCTTCCGCCCCAGAAAAGGATACCATACCTGAGACCTTACTCTATTAATGCGTAGTACATAATTTTTAGATGTTCTATGCTGACTTCGTTTCGAAGACTTCAACATACTGCCTAAATATTGTATACCAAAGACACGTAATATCTTAAGTAAAATAAATAAGCATAATAATGCAGTATATTTTTTTTGTTTTTACTTTTCTACAACATCTAGGTCCCACACCTAGTTTTAACCACTAGGCATTGGCTATAGATACATAACTAATAATATAACTAGATAGTTATAGCCAGTAGAAAGAAGGCTTAACCTAGTTTATTATTAGGAGTAGCCGCGACCGGCTACTCCTAATAATAGCCGTGAATAAAAAAGAAACCTAGGTTTAACCAACTGGACTGTCGACCGCATCTAGCGTTAGTCGGCTAGAACTAGGTGTAATCGTACGTAACACATACATATATATACTAGCTACCCGACCACGCGTTGCTGTGAACAAAAATATATATAAAAAAAAACTATCCCGTTTCTCAAGTTGGACCAATCTGCATTCTGCAAAATTTCATTAAAATCGGTTTATTAGTTTAGGAGTTCATCGCGAACAGACAACATGAGACGATTTTTTTATAGATTATATATATAAACAGGCAAAGGCAGAGAACAGTTTAGAACTTTTAATTTAATTAAACCACTTGAAAAATGAGAGCTTTATAACGATCTACACTTGCAATGCCAAGAACGTGTTTGAAGTTGAGGCGAATATTTTTATAACTTACTAGCAGTGCCCCGCGGTTTCACCCGCGTAAGTCCCAATCCCGTGGGAATATCGGGATAAAAAGTAGCCTATGTTAATCCAGGTCTCCAGCTATCTACATACCAAGTTTCATCGCAATTGGTTCAGTCGTTTTGGCGTGAAAGAGTAACAAACATCCATACACACATTCATCCTCACAAACTTTCACGTTTATAATATTAGTAGGACATGCTCTCTCTAATTTTCATCTTTTAAATGTTTCCATACAAGACAATTACATATTTGTCTTTGTAGTCAATTGACTTAAGACTATCGTATGTCGTTTACGTCATAGTCAAATTCCAAATAACACAAAATTTTATCAGCATCCTTGAGCGAGTAATTGCTCAACGTGAGCGAGACGGCCTATCTGGATATGTTTTATCTAAATGTATATCTCGATTATGATGTTCCAACCTTCACTAAATTCCGTGATTCATCGTCACTTTCTTTATACTATTACTAGCAACCTGCCCCGGCTTCGCACGGTTAGCAGAGACATCATCAACAATCATCATCATATTTGAACCAATGTACACAAAACCTTAACAAATTATATACCTAAACCTCCCTCGTGAATCGTGAATTGGTGAAAACCGCATGAAAATCCATTCAGTAGTTTTTGAGTTTATCGCGAACAGACAGACGCGGCGGGGGACTTTGTTTTATAATATGTAGTGAAGATAGGAAACGGTACGTTTAACTCGTCTGATGCCAAACAGTTATTAGTC
Organism: Euplagia quadripunctaria; assembly: GCA_963859945.1. Taxonomy (NCBI): domain Eukaryota; kingdom Metazoa; phylum Arthropoda; class Insecta; order Lepidoptera; family Erebidae; genus Euplagia; species Euplagia quadripunctaria. The sequence goes on along the minus strand of OY982575.1, from coordinate 1,127,666 downwards.
GCCATGTACTGTAACAAGTTACTAATTAAAAAAAAAAGACGCCGCTGCCAATTTTTTTTTACATTTGAAAATGCAGCCTGCAGCTGCCATATTAGATTTTTTTTTTCATTTATAGCCAGTGTCACTCGGAATGATGTAAGCATTTTAAGCATACCCCATAAAATATATCCAAATCTCTTCAGGCATTTAGAAGGTATGATGAATGAAGAAACTCACATCTCACTAATATTATAAATGTGAAAGTTTGGATGGATGGATGGATGGATGGATGTTTGTTACTCTTTCACGCCAAAACTATTAAACCGATTGCGATGAAACTTGGTATGTACATAGCTGGAGACCTGGATTAATGCATAGGCTACTTTTTATCCCGATATTCCCACGGGAACGGGACTTACTGAGGTGAAATAGCGGGGCGCTGCTATTAATACATATGTACATACGTATATGAACCCTCCCCCCCCCCGTGTAACATCACGCTCCTTTTTAGGGCAGTCGTGTAAAAAACATGAAACAACTGTACGTCAGTAGGTTAACTATTGAGTGTTCTATAGAGTGCTAGTCGGGGGGTTTCCAGCTAAAGCCAAATTCTGTTGCGAAACCTCTAACTGATGTAGTGAACCCCCTGAGGGGATGAAAATTAGACCCACCTTTTTAATTTTTTTATATCAGTATTTTGTAGAGTAGATGGGAACACTAGTAGTATCTGATCTATCTAAAAATCTACATGTTATTGATTTAGATACATATAGAATATTATAACAGGAAAACTCGCAAGGCAATATTGCAAGCTTACAACTAAATATAACAAATTATGATAAACAATAATATTAAAAAAAGACAGTCAGTCGTAGGTCTGCACGTCAGAAGTGAAAACATAACTTCACAATGTATTTGCATATACATAAACACCCACACACATCTGTATATATATATAAAATTATTTTAAAATAAAAAGTAGGTAATAACATATCTAAATATATACATAGGGTACACTGGAAGTTCTGCGCTCCTGGCCGCTCATAAATGTTTGAATTTCGAATGTTATATTTTTGTAAATATAAGAAACTCGGCTCCGTCTTACGAATTTTCGATCAAGCCACGTCTCCTGACGCGAGTTTAACATTTTTTACCCATCCCAAAAAGTGCACAACGCCGCTAAAGAAGTTTTCACTTCAATAATTATTATAAATTTATTACATATATGTCAGAAATAATGCAATTTTGCGCTACTTCTGTGAATTTCCCTCATTATGTTAGGAGATTGCCCAAAACATATATATCATATATCAGGATTTTTTCTAACCGGTTCGCTTTGTAAAAAGTCCTTTTATATCTACTCATAAGTATATATATAAGTTCCTTTTCATTGGGGCTAGACACGGTGACATAATATGACGCACATATCAGTGTTATTCAGTAAAAACATCTATTTTACCGTGAGGTAAATCCACAGGCAATAGGATATTACTAACGGGATGAATTTCCTTTATTACAAATCCGCTCGTAAATCTCATCGTGTCCTATTCCCGTACATCTTGTCCCGCATCCGGACATGTCGTACTAAGTGTTCGGCCCTTAATAATAATTATAAAAAAATATATATTTTACATGTAAAAAAATTTACATGGGAGAGCCATGCTTCGGCACGTATGGGCCGGCTCGACTGCGCTCGATACCACGGCCTCACAGAAAACCGGCAGTGAAGCAATGCTTGCATTGCATTTCGCCGCGTGAGTGAGGTTACTGGAGGCCCTAACCCTTCCCTCTCCCTTACTCCCGTCCTTCCCCTCTCCCCTCTCTTCCCCCCTCCCCCTCTTCTCCTACTCCCACCATAAAGGGCGGCAACGCACTTGTGACTCTCGAGTTACAGGTGCCCATGGGCGACGGTAGTCATTTACCATCAGGTGACCTGTCTGCTCGTTTGCCCCCTATACCATAAAAAAATATGGTTTAATGTTGGTTAAGTTTGTGTTTTTAAGTTTTGCTTCATAAAAAATCACGAGTTACAGTAGTAGTATAATGAGTATTGTTTACTATTTACTTCGTTATATATAGGGCAGCCGAAAGGAATTATTTTATATGGACCCCTCACCACTGCTTGGGTACAGTTGGCTCAAGTGGTCACCCACTGCAACCTCATCTAGGGTTCGATGTTTTATTTGATCTCTATACGAGACAAATATTTGTGTAATACCCCGATAGCTTATCCAAGTTGGGTGCACTTTGTGTCCAATAGTTGTATGTTTATTAATCCTCCTTAATAATGGGGGCCTTTAAAAAAATGATAAGTAATGTTGCTGATAACTAAAGCTAGTTGAAGTTACGACCGACCTGCTCGATCTATTGCTTATACTTAGGCCTGCCATCACTTAAATTGCCGACGCCGGACAAAAACTTAAAAAAATCCGGACACATAGGTGAAATTGAGATTCTTTCCCGGACACCTTAAAAAAAAACGCCGATTCCATTAAAATTTTTAGCTTGTTAACGATTCATTTTACAATATTATAATTGTCCCAAAAAACCCCTCCCGGACGCTCCCCGGACGCCCTCTAAACTAGGACAAATCCGGGGAAACCCAGACGGATGGCAGCCCTACTTATACTTCAAACCATCCGTAGAGCAGTATCCTTTTTCTTCCATTGCTTTCCCTTCTTACTACCTTTCCATTTCAATATACTCCAAATTTGGCCATCTCTAATTTCCAACGTGCTCAATTTGCGGCTTGCCCTTACAGGACATAAAGACGTAAATGTATGAATGTATTAAAGATATATCAACATAACGACATAGTTACTAAGTTTATAGGCAATGAGAGTTATAATCTTTTAGCCGAGTCTGCAGCGTTGCGTAACAGTCTAGACTTATACATTACTATATTAATACGTGAAGAGAATTCTTTGTACCGCTTTTTAACGTGAATTTTGGAATATTTACAGTTTATATATATAAGAAAGCTAAAATTTTTAAACAAAATGTCTTACAACTTTAAAAATTACGTGAAAACAGCTTAATGAAATTACAAGCGTCCAGTATATGTGATTACCTCTCATGGTAAATCAGTCTATACAATGACAGCTCAAGTTATACTAGCCAATGAAAAAACCATGGTCGAAATTCGACCACCACGCGATCTCTAGTTTACATAAAAATATATCACTGTACTTTTAAGTCGAGATTTATACGCTAAGACGGTTCAAAGAGTGACGTCAACGAGTAATGTAAAGATGTGTTTATTGTTCATTGAATAGATGTTTCGATGATAAACTCATTATGATTAATGAAAGACAATTGTACTATGCTTTGATGGACGAATATTAGTTAATGGATGAATATCGCGGTATAAGAACCAGATGAACCTATCTACATTTTCTTAATTTTACAGGAGAGCAAAAATACTCCGAGAATTTACCTAGTTCCTTGTGGTTCCTTAGCTATTTTGTTCTTTTGTGAAATATTGCATTTACAATTACGTCGTTTTGGCATTTCATAAAGGAGCACTTTGTGACCCGTATTATGAAAAAAAAAAACTATTTTTTACTTTTTTGTAGATACTTTCATCTGGTTCTTATAGCGCGATATAGTAGTGATGGTTTGCTTGTTCATTTATTTGTCTTGAGACACGATAATTATTTTGAATTTTTTTAGTAATAGTAACGTGGATCACATATTACTAGTATTCTTGATAATCCCTTCAACTAACAGTCAGTTTAACCCATCACCGAAAACCTCCGTGGTGGTATTTGGCGAACGCACCAAAAAAAGAGTGAAACACATGAACGTACGACGCCACAAGTTAATTAATACTGAAATAAATTGCCATTCAATAACATTGGCTTTGTTAACTGTTAAACTAAAATTAATTAAGTCTCCATGTTGGGATCGGTGGTAACCTTTTTATACATTCCTAGACTCATTTCAAGCTCTCTGAATGTATACTAACTGGTCCTAGAGTCTGTGCGGAAAGAGAACCGTCGTAGGATTTAAGGTCGCAGAAGTGCTAAATTACCTTTTTACACTGTTACGTCATTATTGTTTACTGTATTGTACAGTATTGTTTACTGTCGAACTGTAATGACCATGGCATGAATATAACAGTGTTGTCAACATAATAAAAACCGGCCAAGTGCGAGTCGGACTCGCGCATGGAGGGTTTCGCAATATCGTACAAGATTTAATACTATAAGCCAAAAAAAATACGTCTCTAGTAGGGGAGCCCCCTATAATTTTTAATTTATTTTTATTATATGTTGTTATAGTGGCAACAGATATACACATTCTGTGACACTTTCAACTGTCTACCTATTACGGATCATGAGATACAGCCTGGTGACAGACAGACTGACAGAAAGACAGACGGACGGACAGTGGAGTCTTAGTAATAGGGTTCCGTTTTTACCCTTTGAGTACGGAACCCTAAAAAAGGTAATTTATCACTGCTGCGACCTCAAATCCTACAACAGTTCTCTTTCCGCACAGATGCTAACAATTTTTTTATTAAATGTGAGTTTATTTGTTCGTTTGTTACGCTTTCACGGCTTAATTTCTCAACAGAGTTAGGGATACAGAAAAAGAAGACTACTTTTCCCTGAGACATACCCGATTGACAAAATCTAAACTAACGCAAGAGAAGCCGCGGACAAAAGCTAGTAACATAAAAATTTCGTATTACGTTGTTTGTCTGCGATTAACTGCGATGATGCACTGTGCAGTTTGGTCCAACTCAGGAGAGGCTACTTTTTATCAATTGATGATAGTCACAATATTTTTATTGCAAATTACTTAGCGACAGTAACGTTAAAAGTTCATATCTGCAGACAACTTGTAAAATAAATTTCTACGATAACTGCATTAACGAAGGGAGGAGTTAAATGCCATTGGGCAACAGTCCAAAGCCTTAGTAAAGGTTTCATGTTCAAATGTCTCTTAAATCAAAAGTTTTTGTAGTGAATAGAAGTGTCCGCAATCGAAACCTTTTCAGATATCTTAGATTTCTGGTATACGTCTTACATGTTTTAATATTAATTCTTATTAAATGAAATAGGAATAACCAACAGTTCAAGAACACTGAGTTTTAGTGCCGCCGAAATTTCGACAAATTTTCCGAACTATGACAAAATTAGCTTTTTTTTTGGTTGAAATTCTCCGAAACCGATACTTCGGAAATTTAACTCATATGTATTTAATGTAATGTCTCCCTACCGCTATTAAAAATGTTTTGATTCTAAACTAATATACGCATATACAAATATTATATATCTATACAAATAAATAAAATTGAAAAAAAAATGCTGTTGTTACACGGTACATATACCAAAAAATCAATTTTTCAAATTTTTTGTCTATCTATCTGCTTATTCCGGCTAATCTCCGGAACGGGTGGACCCATTTCCACGGGACTTTCACTGGCAGATAGCTGGTGTTATAAGGAGTGACTTATAATACTTTTATCTGGGACAAAGAATTAGGGTTCCGCCCAAAATGTATAAATATGTACACGCGAGCGAAGCCGCGTGGGGAACAGCCAGTAAATTACTTAAGCGGCGGCAGTGTAATGGCTAAGGCGTCGGACTTACGATCAAGGAACTGCGGGTTCGAACCCCACCCAGTGCACTACGGGCGTGAACCCACTTCTAACACAAGCACTTAGCTTAGCTGGAGGGGTTAATAAGAATACTAGTAATGTGTAAAGTGACCCACGTTGCTAGTATTCTTAAACAAAAGAAGCTCTTTCAGTCTCACTTGAAAACTACCTTAGAGTACTGAAACCTTGTCGTTTTTTAAGTTCTAGATCCTATTGTACCATAGTTGGAGTCTAAATAGCGCTTTGTAATATGTCCCAGAATATAATTATAATAATATTCTAAACTTTATATTTGGTACAACAATTCCTATTGTTGTACCAAATGCAGAGATTCATATCTATAGAGGATCCCTTCCACTCGGATCGCGCTAGCGTTTGGACGTGTACACTATATTAATCGCCCGCCACAAAACATTTCAAAAACTGAGTTACTCAAACAACGCAACAAAAGGCAACTTGAATCAAGTGAGGAAAAGTTTTCTAATTTTGAAGATGAAATAAAGAGCATGATTGAGAACTGAGAACAAAACCTCTAATGCTTGCCAGGACAAACTCATTTTTAACGTAGCAAGACTAATCTCCAGTCTCAGATAGTGTAGTGGAATGGGATGGGATTCCCACTAAAATTTAAAATATGGCAAAAGATGTTATTGTTCCTCTTGCATTTGCCCACGTGCATTCAAAACTTTCCCACCACCCAATTCACAAGGCTATAGACAGGGGTTCCATAAAGATTTACCGACCGATTTCAAAACAGTTTACACTGTTCTTTCGAAAGTATTAAAAAAGAGATTTCTATCGTATTTAAGAAAACAAAATATTTTGGCGAACAATCAATATGGATTCAGAGTAGGCAAAGCCACGTCTCATGCAGTTTCCGATTTCACAGATTTCTTAACTAAGCACCTTAAACAGATAATTTGAAAGATAATAAAGATAAATGATTGGATTGATTCTAGACCTGGCAAAGGCTTTTGATACGGTATCTATTCCAAACCTTGTAGATAAGATAGAAAACATAACCCATAAGAGGAAAAGCATTAGGTTTATTTAAGGATTACTTGAGTAATAGAATACCGAGGATTTCAATAGATGGTCATGGTAGTAATGACGCTCCTGTTGCTTACGGCGTTCCTGAGGGTAGTGTACTTGGGCCGACTCTATTCTTAGTCTATATAAATAGCTTTTGCAATTTAGAAATAAAAATCTGCCAAATGTTTACTTTTGTTGATAACATAGTGCTCATATTGTATGGGAAAACTTTGGAGGATACAAATGATAATGCTAATACTAGATTAAAATTCGGAATGGAATAAAACTGGTTGAACCCTATTTATCGATATCGAATCATAAAATACCTTGTGAAAAAAATTAACGAAAAATAAATACCTAATATATTATAATTATACTAAAGCCTTCCTAAAAATATGTAGAATAAGTTAGTGAAACAATAATCAAAATTGGTTTATTACTTTTAAGAAAATCTTGGACATATAAAAACACACATACATACAAATGTACCGCATACATAACCTCTTTTTTGAAGTTGGTAAAATATTAGACGAAGTTCACACTTGTAGTGGTATTGAATTTGAATTAATAAACGGGTTGAGGGTACATACAAATTAATACTATCTATTCTCGGTTTACTAGACATAAGTAAAAAAATTGTAGTGCGAATATCACAGAATTTTGGTGTAGTGTTTAAGGTTTTTCTATTCATTAGTGAATTATAAGTGCTGTTATCAATATTGTGTCACTGCAAAGAACTAGTGTCTACAACACGGGCTTGGCCTAGTTTAGACGCTATTATACAAATACACAAGTTGTTAAAGCAACATAGAATGATGAATATCCATATGGATACTGTATAATACAAGTTGATCTCAAATTAGCGGCCTCGGCTATGAATAATTTAAATAAAGCTGTGAGCTGTGTTATGTTTTCATACTGTAGTTCGTAAAACCTTATGCATTAAATGGATTTTGTATGAATAAGACCCAATTTCCACTTGAGAGTACACTTTGAACTATCTTCACTTACTAACTATAGCTGTACTTTTATCTTAGATGTGTCCTTCATCAACGACCCCTTTCCCGGACACTGGCCTTAAAATGATGTTTTGTCGCCTCGAGGGAGGTTTTTTAACGTACAAGTATTTTGTCGTACTAAAATAAGAAGTGCTTAGGCAAGTTTTTGTTTTAATTGACAGCAATATTATGTGACATTCGATAGGGTAGTTGACTATCCAATCAGTATGTTTTTATTAAACGTCAAAAAATTATAAGGTTTGACGTCACGACTTACTGATGAAATTAGAACCGAAGGTAAAGAGAAAGTAAGCTATGAAAACATAAGAAATGTCAAAAAAATTGTGCATCAATACATTTAATTAAAAAAAATAAGCAAATCGATTAGATACAACGGCTGGAGGGACTGTTAACATTATAAATATATTAAATATATACAGGCGAACGTCAGTTTATATTATACACACCGTTGAACCAAAATTGATTCCTATCCTCTATCCGTTTTCAAGTCGGAACAGACAGGTTACATACAGACATATGTGTGACAATAGGACGCATGGCTATTTGAAATAGCCAATTGGTAGAGTTTTGTTATTTTATTTGCCTTCCTGCTTTACATGTATTGATAAGTGAGTTGTTTGGGACGTATCTATTCATACCTATACGAGCCCAGTTGCGTAGGATGCTAACCATCTGGACTAGAGTATGTTGCAATGAAACTTCGTGAAAAGTACAGAAGATCGTTCCAGACGAAACAGCGACAGTTTTATCTTTCTGTTCTTTCATTGTCATCACAACAAAAAGTAGCCAGACTATACTACTACATTACTTTACGATTTCTCTTTATAAAAGACACTTCCTGCGTCGACAATCGACAATATCTGATTTCGGACGGACGGACACCCCAAGAGATTATAATTACTGGTTACCTCCTAGGATCTAGCGGTCCATGTCCTTGGTCGCCGCTTGAATTGTAAAAAAAACCTTTAAATTTCTTCTCGCAAATTCTTTATAGAGATATCTTATCATAAAAAAGTAAAGCCTTCATAACGAAACGTCAAACATTGTAGCCGGTACGTATTTAATTACCAATTGGATGATAGTGCGTTATCTGTCGTACAACACCGGATAAATGAACAACGATTCTGTGACGAGTCATGGCGTAGGTTTCGTACACTTTGGAATATAAAATATTTTGTTAAGGGAAAGTTTTGATATGTGTCTCATTTCTATAGGATATAGTTTAATGACTGAGTGAGTTGAATGACATGTCCTATAATTGTCCTGAAGTGTTAATTGCGAAGCTAGTTTTATTTGTGAACTTTGTTAATTGGGGCGTGTATCTAAGTCTGAAGTATACTGTGATGAGAGTTACTGAGTGATTTCTAGATAAGAATCCAGATTCCTTGCGGTGAGTAAAACATTCTTAGGTCTATTTGTATAACAAACAAATTTACAAAATGTACCTATTTTGGAATGCTTTTTTTTAATACTCTAGCTCCGTGCGCGCAATTTTCTTGAAAAGGGAACAAAGAAATATCTTCTCGTATTATAAACATTTATTATAAGTTTGGTGTAGCCCACATTTGGTCTAGACTCTACGAGTATATAACGTAAGACTGATTATTATGTAAAAATCTTTAAAATATATGTTTGCTTCTTAATAAAATACGTAAATGAACAGTTAGCAATTCACCATTAAAAATAATTAATCGTAATTATTAGTTATTAATCGCTGGGTAAACCTGTACAACAACTATTTGCGCTAAGTTTTTGAGTCGTAAGATGTTTGTTTGAAATTACTGATAAAAAAACGATGTACGATGTTAGAATAACAACTTCCGTGAATGGTATTATTAAAGATACATGGTTGTGTTCACTGTGTATTTCTACGATAACTGAATAGTTTTCGACCCGACAGAAGGCCTTTATAAGGGGTTAGGTGACCTCGGTTTTGGCGGTCGGCCTGACACCGACGGGTCATTTGAATGGAGGATGTATTTGCTATTTCCTTTATTTGCTATTTTACTGAGTAAAATCGTTGAATTACAAAGATGGTTTACGAATTAATCAGAAATCGACACAACTTACAAAGAGAAATTGAACCTACGCTACTGTTATTGGTATACTTACTGTGATCTTGTACTTCTACATTACGGAAGTACTGCCCCAGTTGAGCAGCTCTAATTTATGCAAAATTCTTCTGTATCCTACCTCCGTGATGTTTGCAATGATATGAGCAACACGACGTTACGAATATTTTTACTTAATTGAATAGTTTCCCCACAGGCTGGTTTGTTCGTGGCACTAAAGTTGGTTGCGCTGGCGCAGGCCGGCAAGGACATAAATATGAGCAATATACACTCAGAGGCGCCACCACCTAAAGTTGTAAGTATATTTAAGAGACATATAATAGACATTAACATCACCGATCTCTGGTAACGAGTTCACAGTCTCTAGCATCTATCATTACGAACAGGAATTAGGACTGTTCTGAGTTAGAAGAAAGACAATCTTCATAAACAGTCACCGAGCAGGTCTGTTATTTGCCGCCATCAGGCGGGAAGAGCAACCTGTCATCCGTCTAAATACTCAAAGAGACAGTTCTCTCGGTACGTCTTTCAAGCAGGGTTTATTCTGCTTCAGGGTGACTAAGTCGCCAGGAATGTCCTTGAGGGTACCGCGCGCTGCAGGAACGATATCGGACGGGATATAATCTTAGTGAATAATACTTTGATGATGTATTTCACATTGTAAAGTTATGTTTAACGATTGCATTAACGGGTTTTAATGCAATCGTTTGAGTAGGCACGTGTCTTTGACCTACCTGAAGTTTTGATCGTGGTCATGAATGACTAAAACGAGAAAATTGAAAAATAAATGTTGTACCATTGAGTATCTCTACTAACTGGTGATTTAAAAGAGTGGCCTTGAAGTTCTTTGCTGGATTTGTTCTCACAAGGCTCTAACTATTTGGTGGCAAGGTGACCATTTTGCCATCCGTTTTTACGATGACAAAAAGAGTTAGTATGAAAAATAATTAGAATCTGATAAATTATACCTTATTGTTATTTCCAGGGCGAGCTTCCCAAAGTACCTCCAGTGAGTGCGACACCTCCGGCGCGGCCGGCGGCGCCCTCCCCCGCGCCCTCCATGCCTCTCAGCGACTGGAGCATGAAGCCAGCGGAGAGGGACAAGTATAACCAGCTATTTGAGTCATTGCAGCCCAACAATGGCCTTATCGCTGGGAATAAGGTGAGATAGTTGATCCATTTTTATCGATTGAGATTGAGAAAATAAAATGCTTTCGTTGTGTTATACAAAGAAAGCATTGCTTGCCGAACGAGTGAGGTTACCGGATGGCCTAATTCTCCCCCCCCCCCCCTCTTCTACTCCCACCTTAAAGACCGGCAACGCATTTGTGACTCTTGAGTTGCAGATGTCCAAGGGCGGCGGCAGTCACTCATCATCAGGTGACTCGTCGGCTTGTTTGCCCCTATCCCATAAAAAAAATACAACTCATTCAGGTGAACGTTATGAGAACACATGGAAGATGACCAAATAAGCAGCTTCCAGCCTATTCAATTGTAATTTTTGAGACCTTGAACCTGATCTGATGATGGAGCTGGGAAGTGGATTCTTTTCTCTCTTTTTTATTTTTAATTCAGTTCGCCATTATAGCGTGTTTTTTTCAGTTTAAGGCTCCGTTAGACGCTCATGCAAACGTCAATCATTACCAAAAGTCCTGATTGACGGAATAATATCGACATTAAAATCTCATGATGCAACCGTCAATCACTGCATTGGACGATAGGTTATTCGTCAATCACCATTTTGATCGTGGCTAAACTGACAGCAAAACCTACGCCTTACTAAATTATAATTTACTAGCAGTGCCCCGCGGTTTCACCCGCGTAAGTACCGATCCCGTGGGTATATCGGGATAAAAAGTAGCCTATGCGTTAATCCAGGTCTCCAGCTATCTACATACCAAGTTTCATTGCAATCGGTTCAGTGGTTTTTGCGTGAAAGAGTAACAAACATCCATCCAAACTTTCACATTTATAATATATATAACACTGAAGCTCACTCAGTTGAATTGCTTTACGATTAGACTGATGTTGATTGTCTTTCTTGCGTTCAAGGTGAAAGGAGTCTTAATGGAGTCGAAGCTTCCTATAGATACCCTTGGCAAGATCTGGGACCTCGCCGATCAGGATAAAGATGGGATGCTTGACAGACACGAGTTCATGGTGGTAAGTTTATATTTTCTTTCCGACCGTACCGTTACCGCAATCATGACAAACAAATATTGACATTATTTTAATAATAATATGGTTCAGAATCAAGGGAAATTTGTTAAAGATGTGTCCTGCGGGTAAGCCTGACTAGTTACGAGCCAAACAGACGCCCGTTATCAAGGAGCGAAGCGACCTGTAGCGTCGTTGGACTGTTTGTGTGTAATGATTTTTTTTGACGTTGGAAACGTGCGGATTAACACTCCTGTTTCCGTTGCGTTATATTTTTAATTTTTTTTTGTATTTATTTATCCTAAAACAATATACATTTAAATAATAACAGTCATCGTAGATATCGTATTAAACGTCCTTAAGTAATCCTGTTATATTATTATAGTAATTACTTTGTTATCCTTCTGTTACAGGCCATGCACCTG